>JBBMOC010000128.1:452395-601558 GCA_037975185.1 Centropyge bicolor
AAAAAAAAAAAAAGAAAACGCAGGAGGGGAGGGAGAGAGGAGGATTTTTTTGTTCTAATCAATGTCAGGAGGAGCACAGGAAATCCATGCAAGAGGGAGAGCGAGAGAGCAAGAGAGAGGAGGAAAAATGAGAAAGAGAGAGAGAGCAACAAGTCCCCTTTGGATTGAGGACTAGGCAGCTGGTTGGAGAGTCCCAAGAGACTTATTAAAATGGAATTCCTGATGCTAATCTTTGTTTTCTCACAAAAGGGCTGACACATCCTTGAGAGGCATACTGCATGTATATTTAATGGCAAATCTCTGCATATATTTAGCAGCTCACCTCATTGTTTGGTACTGTGTCACCAACGCCCGCTGTTCCACTGGCGGTCACCGAATCGTGGCCCATTATTTGAGTTTATCTGCTCTCGGTTGAGTTGCCCCTGCACCACGTACCGTCTACATTTACGGATCATAGTACGAAATATAGAAGGTGAGAATGCAGAATATATGAAAGAGGAACAGGAGCAGAAAGGAAGCGCTGCACAGGAACAGCTGATGAGTCGTAAAATCGTTCCCATCAAAATGAATCCCATGCATTAACAACATGTTGGTGCGACAACACAAACTTCAGCCTGTTCCTTGCAGAGTTTTGGACAGGCAGCCTGTACGCTAAACTGGCGTCTGACAGATGAAATACTGCGGTTTTCAAAACTCCTCTCATGTGCAAACACATCATTAGAACGCAGCTCAAGGTGGGACGGCTGCACGAGCGGCATCCCGAGGACGAAGCCCTGCCAGGAGCACTCGCAGCAGATCCAGCAGGGACAGACTCAGACGTTAGAGGGTTAACAATGCACCTGTCTAGGCCTCACAGCCAACCACAGGGTGCCTCGGCTCTAGTGGGGGGTGTCTGGAGAGCACACACACACACGCACAACACAAACCCAGCTGCCCACCCAAACATAACAACACACACACTCACACACACTCATACACTATTGTCACTGACCACAAATCTGCTAACAACAATAGGGCAACGGCCCTTTTTTTTGTTCTTTTCACTGAACGATTACAATAATAAAATTTAAATTAAAAAACAAGTAATCTGGATTTTCTGCTTGAGCCGTTAATAATGTCTAACAGCTGTCACATGCAATACGGCCATGCGCTGAGGTGGGCCTGGGGCTGCCTGATGAGAAGCAGCCTGATACTGGGAGAGGGAGGGAGGGAGAGCGAGGAGGGGGAGGAGAGACAAAAAGGAGGAGAGAAAGAGCAAAACAGAGAGAGAGATCCAAATCACAAACAAAACAACGGTGGTTGACTTTGGGCAAACGTATCAGTCTATTCAATCTCGCGACAATATATTTCCAGTCCAGCTATTTTTTTCCCCCCTAAGTTTCGGTGTGTGTCTGTCATGGGAAATGAACAAAAGACTTTCGAAGCCTTGTTGGATTCTTAATGCAACTTCTCACTTCCTCGTGTTGAGTGTAAAAATAGATGGTTTGAAATCCAATGCCCTGAAATCCGATACAGGAAGGTATTACCCTGCCCGTCACTCTCACCCGTGGGTCTCCTTTGTGTTTGTCCACACGCCCCATGCTCGAGGCGAGGGCTCTGTGGCACCATGCCACACGGTGTAGTGTGGGTGGCGGTCTGTTTAAAGAGCCCGTCTCTGAGGCCACTCACTGGCCAAATTCCTCTTGCAAAGACAGATCCCTGATTTTTTTTTCCTTTACTCCACTGACTCTCTTTGGACAATTGTGCTGATGAACAAAGAAATGCAAAAATTATTTATCAAATCTGTTACCTGAGTGATGCAAAATTCCAGATGCTCTTTTTTGATGATTGGTTAATACATCTTGTTTGATGATCCAATAGTATGGCTTGAATCCACCGAAAAAAGGGAGGGGGCATGCTACCCTTGTAAACAAAAGTATTTGCTTGCTCTTTCACATAAAAAAAAAAATCGACTGTCCTTGCAAGTCATTTGGGCTTCCAGCGGGAGTGTCAGGGGAAGGTGACAGATGGCTGCAGCACCGGGCAAGGTGCTATTTCAGCCAGGTGCACGATGCCAAGCAACACCTCCACCATTCAGGGGGAAACTCCTGTGACATCGTGTCTGAACCGTGTCATCTCACAACAATCCACAAACGAGCCCGACAACAGGCCAAGGTTCTCGCTCTGTTTCGCAGGGCCGGGGCGAAAGAGAGAGGGAGGGCGCCGGGCTCGAGCCAAATGGAACTTGGCCTAAGACCCACGTTCTGTCACTGTACTTCCAACACGGTGGCTCCTGGATACAAGCAGCCTTTTAATGTAATGTTTAAGACGGGTTATTCAACACATTAGTTTTCTTTTCAGACATGTAAGGCTCGACTTTTATAGGCTCAAATCCACAAAATTGTTCGATTTAGACGGAAAGGACTACAGTGGCTTGGCAAAATAATTTGTACACAACACACTCCAGCCACTGCTCTAGTCTGGGGTCGACAAGGATTGGGAGGGTGGCAAATCCAAAGGGAAGCAGGGAACGAACTGTGAGTGCTCGCAACACAAGAGCTACAAGGCCAAGAAGAAGAAGAAGGCTCCCTTCCCACAAACAACCCTGAGCCACTCACTGAGCTTTATTCTTTTAAAGACCCTGGTTGTAACCAGCCCTTTGCTAACTCCACCAAACACCTGTGTTTGTCTTTGAAGCGTCTTCCTAACAACCACAGACCCATGGGATATTCCAGCAATGAGACGTTCAATAAAAGTCTCAGTAAAGTTATTTATTCCCCTTTGGAAAAAAAAAATGGGAGAAGGCAGACAGCATAGCTAACCTTTGAAGGGGGGAGCTGCTCGGATATCCAGCTAGGACATAAAAACCAAGGGAATGACAGGGACATCCTACCAGAAGACAATAAAGGGGGTGGAAGGGACTGTTTTTTATCTTTAACAGCAGCCGTAAAACACACACAAAGCTGGGGTCTGCAACAATGGCCCGGGGCAGGGGTGGGTGGCTAAAACAGAAGTGGCAGGAAGACCACCGCTTCCCAGACACAAGGGTCTTCCTGCTGGAAAGAAAGGAGGCCGAGAAATGGAGGGGAGGAGAGAGAGGACAGCTTATGGAAAGGGAGACAGGGGAGATGCAAAGGAAGGGGAGGCCGAGCGAGCGGGATGACACAAATATGACCTTTGATTACACGGGGCGTTTAGAGCCGAGCTCAGCCATGGACAGCCTCCGAACCCCCCTGCTGCTTTCACACAGCCACACCTCAGCCAGAGCACACTGATCAGAACAATATGGCTGAAAGATGAGCCCACAGCCATAAATGCCAGCAGTAAAGACAGCTCCACTGTGTCTCCTCCTTTGACACTATCCAACATCTGAATCCCAGCCTCACAGCCAAGTGAAGACCGTCTCCAGCTCCGCGCCGGAGCCAGCAGAAGATAAAATTACTATTTCAAAGTCCTTGTAAATGAACTGGCTGAATTAAACCGCATTAGATGAGTTTACAGGTCCGTGTCTCTCGCTGTATCTGCAAACACGGAGAGAAAGAGAGCGAAGTTGCTCCAATGTCACATTCCCAGAGCACAGTGCAAGTGCAAACTATAAATCCACCACCTGACATGCATTACAAATGCCTGGCTTGTTGTAGGTGAAGATGGACAGCAGGGCAGCAACGAACGATTATTTTCATCGTTGATTACTCTGGTGAATATTTTCTTGATTAATCAATTAAGTTGTTTAGTTTAGAAAATGTCAGAAAATGGTTAAAAATGTCAACCAGTGTTTCCCAAAGCCCAAAGATGACGTCCTCAAATGTCTTGTTTTGTCCACAACCCAAAGATTTACTGTCACAGAGGAGCAAGATTTTTTTTTTCTTAAAAGAATTACTCACATTGATTAATCAATAATCAAAATAGTTTGCAATTAATTCAATAGTTGACAACTAATCCATTAACCATTGCAGCTCCACTGGACATAGGTAAGTGCACACTGACCAGTTCAAAGTTAACATGGTTCAGTGGGTAAGCAGGTAGGAGTGTGTTTCTGTCTCTTGTTACCTAATTGCAACCAAACTCACCAGAGTGCAAAAGAAAGAAAAGGAAATTTCCTCCCAAAATCTCTTGAAATTCTGTAACCCGGCAAGAAACAATGCAGAGGGAGGGTGTTGCAACCGCCATCACTCTTTTCAGCGGCAAAGGGTGAAGAGAGCGCTCACAATAAATACCTCTGCAAAGTCAGAGGAGCCCTTTCAAGGAGCCACATCAGAAACCTGCCTCTGAATGCATTTTTACATCAACCCTGAAATATTCATGCTCTTTGTAAAGTATTCATGTGAACCAGTGTGCAAGTTAGTCCCCAGGGGGAAAGTGCAGAGAAACTGAAGGGATCCAACACACTCAGCAAACAACATTCTCAGTTGTGCTAATGTTACTAGCATACGGGACACTTGAGGGGACACTAATGACCTGCCCTGTCAAGACAAACAACAGTCTGGGACCAGTTTGGTCAGACAGCCTACGAGCATTTGACTGCTCTTACATGGTGTGCCTGACCCGCATTCATTCGGTTAAACGGACTGACAGAAGACAAAAAGAAAGATTTCTTCAACTTCATAGTGTGATCAAATAAATAGATTCCACAAAATACCTTAAAAAAGCATGTTTTAAAATGTGGACATAAAAAATGAAAATGGCTTTGAAAAGGTAAAAAATTGTTTTGTTTTTTTTCCCCCCCTCTGTGTCACATGGATCATAAATTTTCATTGTGTGCTGTTTTGATGAATTACCGTCCTAAAAATATATGCCATGTATAATTGTGAATTATGCTCCACGTCTCATCCACCTATTTGCATTATGACAAGCTTGACATTTTCAAATATTATTAAAATAATAAATCAAAGATCGTACATCAGCGGGGCACAATAGCAAAATAATTCTAACTGCGCCTAGAGGGGATTTAGGTGAACTCATGTGAAATCACTCCTCGTGTTAATTCAATAAAATGCCCGAAATGTGAAGAATTAAGTCATTTTCCAAAATCTTGAGGATATTAGATAGACTTCTCTCCAGTCACACCCATGTGTTACTGACGAGACAGGGGAGAACAATAAACCACCTGTGCTGCTCATTGAACAGTGATGACATTTAGAGGGTAGGTCTTCATGTTGGTGCAGCTCAATACTACAAAAGAAACACCAAATCTGGTTGGAGGGGGAGGGGGGGGGGGGGGGCACCTGTACCCTGTAGCCAGCATTAGCCTTCATGCTCTCAACAAAACATCTATAAGAAAATGAAAAAAAAACAAAAAACATGTGGACGCAGGGTCTGTGTGTGTGTGTGTGTGTGTGTGTGTGTGTGTGTGTGTGTGTGTGTGTGTGTGTGTGTGTGTGCGTGCGTGCGTGCGTGCGCGCGCGTGCGTGCGTGCGTGCGTGCGTGCGTGTGTGTGTGTGTGTGTGTGTGTGTGTGCGTGCACTGCCAAAAGCAAACATGAATGGTGAGAGATGAATGGTGAACGGCGCCCATGAATTCTCCTGAATGCCTAATTATGCCTCATGTTTAGCATGATTTTGCAAATGAATTCAAAATCCTTATAAACACAATGAATTTGAAATATATATATATGTTTGATGTGCCTACCACAACATTGCCTACAGAACTTTAGTATGATATTAAAAAATAAAAATAAATAAATAAAATGAATACCAAATAGATAGATATATATATATATATTGTCAGAGGTTGCTTTGATACTGTATTTAACCACCTACAACAACCACCCACACTGATAATTTTAGCTGATATACGTTACATAAAATAACTTTAAAGGGGAGATATTCTTTGCCTGCACTGACCCAAGATTCCTCAGCTGCTGCATCATAAAGGTGTTTTTAGAAGCCACATTAACATATTTACAAAGGAAATTGCTTCAGAAGTGCAACTGTTTGATGCAATCAATATGCCACTTATTTTAATCTCCTCTGTTTTTACACTGCTGGACAAAATAAAAGCAACAATCCAATATTGTGATTTGAAGCTGTGCGATAAATATATTGTCTTTTTCTGAACACAAATTTTGGAAGAACGTCAATTAAATACAATATATTATCATAATCAGGCAAGAAAAACACAAGCATCACCAATGTTTTGTATTTTACAGTGAGAGTGAATTTGACTGTACATGTGTTGCTTTTATTGTGTCCAACATTTTTTTTCAAAAATACACATCAGCTGTTATTGATTCTGTTCAGCAGTTTTTACACTGAGCTCTATAGTCTGACTGTTTGGACACAAATGCCTGTCCTCATGTTTGTAGACGTGCACATTTGAGGTACACAAGACACCCAAGTCACTTGTTAAACCTGATGCATGCACTGTGAACACATTTGCACCCCGACACTTTGAAGCCCAATATAGAAGGAGGATTTTCTGCTATTGCTCTTCCTCCTACAACGTCCATACAATGTTCATCCCAGCTTGTCTCTCTGCTTGCTCCTATAGCTCTAGGTTTGGGCCCTGGGTTGCAGTGAAGTGATGGCACCGGTGTGACACTCATCAATGTAACACAAAGTGACTAAATCTCATTCCAGATTCAGCTCCAGATGGGAAACCAGTGCCAGTGTGCCCAAACTAAAACAGATCTTAAATGCCATTTTTAAATACCGTGGCATTTACCTAACTCATCAAATGGCTATTTGTTTAACTAAGATTCCTTTATTACCTTTGAGATATTTAAGCTATAAATGTTGATTCAGCTTAATCAAAATTCCTGATCACAGGCTTGGTGCAAATCAAATTTTCACCTGATTTATTAGCTGATATTTGAATAGTGAAACTCTGAGCACCTGAGCACCCTTTTCTTTCAAACAGAGACACATCTATTCTTCTCTTTTGTGCAAAAAAAATAAATGATCAGCTTTGCACAACACAGCACACATGCAGGCCACGATGAATGCACAGGCTTTACGGTGCAACATTATGAGAAAGAGCATTGCTTGCAGATACATACATTCACATTTCAGAGGCTACTCGTGTGACCAAATCCACGCAGATGTTGAACTGACCTGAGTGGGGAGCCATCGGTATGTGCGAGGGGTAATATTTCCCCGTCGGGAAGTGACCGGCGTGCTGCACAGAGCTGTGGCCCGAGGGAGCGATCCGAGAGGCGGCTCGGTGCACCAGGGCGCCCCGCTCTGAGAGGAGGTGCGCCGGAGCAGCGAAATCCCGTCCTTCCATCCCGAAGAATGTCGAGTAATCCGAAATCCGGATAGGGCAGGTCAGGAAAATCAAATGCAACCCATATAATAATCCTTTCCTTCAGATTTATGTGTTGCATTCAGTCGATCGCAGGCTTCTCCAGCCAAAAACGCTGCCTCCGATCATCTTTTCTGCAAAAATGAAAAAAAGACCAAATATCAGTATCAAACCATGTTAAGAGCTGCACCATGCAAAACACTGACAGTGCAATCCAGTCCTATAAAAATGCAACAGAAAACAAATCATTAGTTCCGCCCCATTGCATTTTGCAGCAATACCTTTCTGTCATGTGCAGCTTTCTTTTGCATGAGAGCTCAAAAATCGACCTTTCAGACCTAAAAGGTGATGCTGGAAAATAAGTGACCGCGCGGATGGAAGCGACCATCGAGGCGTCCAGGAGCCCACTGAGCCGGGGCTCACATTCAGCCCTATTGATCAGCCTGGGATCCAGGCCTGACATGCATCATATGGAGGCGAGCACTTCACATTCAACACACACATGCACGAAGAGCAGATGGACTCGGGTTTTTTTTTGGATTTCTATGTATTCTGTTTTAATTATATGCATATCATATTTTATGCAAACAATTAATCCAAATGCAACGTCAGCAGTTGCCAGCTGTCACTCACACACACTCTCTCTCTATCCTAAAGTCTAATTCTTATTCTAGTAAGAATATTAACGTGCAGCATTTTATATGAAATCGTGATTGTTGCAACAATGTAAAAAAAAAAAAAGAAAAAAAAAGCTGCTGTTACAGGAGGAAGTGTGTTGTCCTGCTGGGGTGGGTTCAAAATGATGGAAGCCTCCTCAGCCTACATCTCAAGGTGAACAACGCTGCCTGCCTTCTCCTCCTGCTCGTCCTATTGTCTCGGATTGATACAGCCTCCATCCCTCCAGCTCTCATTACACCTCACACTATGTGCACATTTTAGCACCACAGTGATTTTACATGCAAACTGGCAAAAAAAAAGCAAATGCATTTTTTTCTTTCATTTGCACACTCCAAAATAATATCATAAAAATGACATCTGAAAAAAATTGCATCGATCAAGTTGAGACTCATGAAACCTTACTATAAAGTTTCCAAAATAAATCACCAAGAGGTCTGATATTTAAAATAAGAATATAATTAAAAAACATCCATAACAGAGATACATCCTGAAAGACTCTCTCTCCCTCTCTCAGTGTGTATGTGTGTGTGCGTGCTTGCACGTATGCGCGTACCCGTGTGTGAGTGTGTGTGCATGTGAATAACTGCACTCTCACTGTCTTCATCTGCCTTGACCTATTTCAGGTCAGGTAATCAAATGGAGTAGTAAATACATTACAGGCTACATCCTCTGCCATGCCACAGAAAAAATAGCATTATACAGTCGAGATGAGGGGAAAAAAACATGAGCATAAATTAAAATATTTCACTGTAAAAAAAAAAAGTGTTTCTGTCTTGACAACAATCATCTAAATGTGACAGCCCATTTTTTTGTGCCTCTGTGATGATTGTGAGTAATTAAAAATAAGGCAGGCAATACATGAGGCAGCTTGATTTTATAGCTCCAAATAAGTAAATAAATAAAAAGTCTAAATCCTACATGACTGAATTTTATGACTACAGTTGATTGTGTGTCTGCTTTTAGATTATAGATTCTCAATTTTGAGGGGGCCTACAGGGTTTCTCCAACAAAATAAAAGCATAATTTTACCATAAATAAAATTACTAAAAAGAAAAAAAAAGTAAATTCAGCAATGTGTAAGAATGGCATATCATATGTGCTATTTCACTCTCAGCACTATTATCTCCCCATGCAGCCAGTTACAGCCTCGCCTGCAATTCAGTGCTACATCAACAACAATAAAAATCCACAGCTCCTTGGGACAAAATCTGATCAAGTGAGCTGATGTGTGTGCGTGTGCATGCGTGTGGAGCCTTGCTGTTGCATGCATGAGAGGGACCTGGGTGTCCAGGTTTTTTGGGGGGACTGTGCAGAGATCCAAGGTGAATGGCCGCCCGTCTGCAGGACTGCCTTTGTCTCCATACTGAGAAAGTGCTTTGCAGTCAGCCATTACCTTCCCCCTCGCCATGCTGTTGCATTCAAGCCCACTCTGTGTGTCTACTAACAAGCTCAGGATAAAAAAAATAGTCCACGTATACGAAAGTGGGGAGATTTCTTCTGTGTAAATGTGCATTAATATGGCTTTAACTGCATTGCCTAAAAAGCCTCATGTTGTTGTTTTTTTATTCCATTTTAGCCTTAAATGCGCGCAGCTCCTTTACAAATAAAAAAAAACATGCAAATAATCGACGTCCTTAATACAATTCATTAAAGCTGATGTCAATTTCATCTGCAGATTCCAATCGACAGCACAAACGCACGTAATAAATCAAGCTCCAGAGGTCGGAGCGCGCTGCGAGACAGGCGGCCCTGCGTGACCGAGCTGGCCGGCAGGGAGTGCACCTCGGCCGGGGCGAGGAGGACAGCGTCCCCCCCGGTCCTCTCTCCATGCACATTCTCCAGCTGGAGCTCGTGACTACAATTATAATCGAAACCGATATATTTAATGTGAGTTAACAAAAAATATAAGCATGTCTCGACGATTAATCAAAGCTAAGTAAATGTTGGTCAATTGTGGAGAAAAAAAGTTGCCGGTCACGTTTTTTTAAAAATATATAGGATAATTAAAAACAGCAACAATTAAGTGAAAGATTGATAATTAAATATTATATCTAATTGCAAAAATGCTCCCAACGTCAAAATCTATTATCAATATCATCATTATTAGTATCACTACCAATACTAACACTACTAATAATTATTATAGTAATTAGAATTTAATTTAATTTTGGCAGCTCAGTGCATTAAATCATCCACATAATATAAACCTCACATATGCTATTTTGTTATTTTGATAACTCATATAAATATATTAAATTCCCTGAGCAGCATTTGCACTAAACACAGCCGCTGCTTTCCAACATGAAAACAGGCCCCTAAAATATTTTTTATTCAAAAATAATAAACGTAAATAAAATAAAGTATATAAAATGACTACTTACTGGTATGTTAAATCCTTGCATAACAATAAATTATAAAATCACAAAACACAGGGAGGGAAGGAGCAAGGCCGAGTGCGACGCCCATTTAAAATCAAACAGTGGAGTCAAGCATGTGGCTGGAGGTGAAATCCGACAGTATGTCCATGTGAGGCCGTGCAGGAGGCTTCTGGTTCGGTCTGTGGAAGCAGTGGGACTGGGGGCTTCCGGCCTGGCTGCACCGCGGACTCGGATCTCAGAGCAGCGGTTTCTTCTCCCGGTGCAACTGCGCACCTCGCGTCTCGGGGGCAGGGTAAACACGCCCTCCCATTGGTCGGATACCTGCATGTTAATGAGGTGGCGCCGCCCCCTCGGAGGCTGTGATTGGTCGCTCGCGGAGGCCAATGGTGACCTGACTGGCGATGTTAAACAGAGTGAGAAGCGCCAGATTTAAAGAGCTGGATGTGTCACAATGGAGCTGAGAGCAGCCTGAGCTCAGCCTCAGATGCAGAGATAATAAAATGAGAGGTCATCATCTGGAAATAATGTAAAGGCAAAGAGGAAATTTGCAGGAATTGCAATTCAATGTATCCACGAGTATAAGAAGTTCATTCCTTAGATAATGCTTCAAATATCTCATGATATTTACCAAGAGCCTGAATTCATCTCAGCAGTTGAAATTATTGTGTAAAATCAAGCAACATGAAATTTTAAAAGTGCACTTCCATTTATAAGACCCCAATTTGGCTTCAATTAGTTTGACATCAATATCAAAAATACTAATTCCAGTCTTTAAAAAAGTGTTTACATCCCTATGTGATCTGATATTTAAACCACAAATAACAATAATAGATATAGATGAGTCCTACAAAATAATATTAGAGAGAAATGTGTTTTTTTCAGTAATGTTTTTAAGTTTTAACAGTAGCTAAAAAATATTGTTTATTCTTGTGTCAATCAAAAAAAATTTTAAAGGTGCAGTCCCATTTTTCAAGACAACCCTGTTTGAAATTAATTTGACATCTAACTGAAAACAGATTGATACCAATGTTTAAAAAAAGTGTCTCTATGTCACCTGGAGATTTAAGCCTGTCACAAGTGGCAATAATACATATGTAGAGCTGAGTGAAACATAGTGATACTAGAGAGAAAATAGTTTTCGCAGTAGATAAATAATGTGTTTATTATGGTGTAAAACCAAACATGAGATAATTTTTAAAGATGCAGTTGAATTTATGTGCGCCTTGAAGACAACACCAAGTTAACTTAAATTACATCTGAATGAAAACAGACAGATACTAGCATTTAAAAAGTGTTTGCATCCCTACGTGACCCCGAGGTCACAAATAGTATAAGTGAGTGCTAAAAAATAACAATACAAGAGAGACATTACATATATTCAGAAATGTTTTTTGAAGCTGAATAAATGCAACATAAAATAGTCCTCTGTTGCAGGTTAATGTGTATTTATTAGCTATCACCTCTCTTTCTAAGAACTTTTCTATCATTTCAGGACATTTATACACATCAAACACTCGCTGCACTCCTGTCTACATTTCTCCTTTTTTTTTTTTTTAAAGCCACTAGAGGCTTTTTGACAAACGGCTTCAAAGCCAATTTCTTAAAACTCTACACTGAATCATGCAGACAAGACAAGTCAGTCCAATATTTCCCCTCATGTTATTACTATGGACTTTGGTTATTACATTATGCTAAATGTTTACAAATGAACCCCCCCCCCACCACCACCACCACCACACACACACACACACACACACACACACTCCCCTCCTCCCTCCCTCCTCCTCCTACCTCCCTCCATGTAAGGCTCTGATTGGCTGGCAGGGCGCCAGAGCATTGTCAGTCACAGAATGTAAACAAGCCTCTGATTGGCTGATGGCCAGTCCGCATTGGGCTGTTTGAAAAAAAAAAAAAAAGGCAATAACTGGCCCTGCGGTTTCAAGGCTGCCCCGGTTAGATGATGAAAGGGGATAAGAAGAGCCGGTTTCAAGGCGACCCAAAGGCGGACCCCTATTGGCCCTGAAGCCATATGAGTCAAGCGTGAATCAAAGGAAATACTGCAGAGAGGGGGGAAATTATATGTTGGATATTTAGAATAATCGAGGTTAGTTTTCGGATAAATGCGCAGCAGCGATTATGGAAAGTTGTGAAAACAGGTTTAATTCAGGTTAGAGGAGAAAAGACAGACGCTCCGGTTGTGGATCGACGATTTAATGGAGAAAATCTGCATGGAGTCTTTCACCATTTTAAAGTGTGGCTGCATGAGGTTTGTGGGTTAGTGCAGGAATAATTATTATAATGATAATAAATGTGATTTGTTTGATGCATATTTTTTTTAATGCTGTTTGTTGTAGATGTGGTTTGGCTTTAGATGAGGGTGCAAAATGTTTTAACATGGAGCCAGATGAGAGAGGATGAAGACAATGTAGAGACCATCATAAATGAACTGCAGCCCAAAAAAATATATTCAGCATTTTCTTACATGCATGTTTTTGCACCATGCAGCTTGTTTCATTGCAGCCATTTAACATTTGTTTTCTGGAAATACTTTTCAAAGGCCACTGTGATTTTTTTTGGTAAATAAACAGCTGCCACTTTCTTACACACAAAACATTTTTTTTAATTTAATGTTTGCTTTGTAACAATAATAAAGATCTGTCTTCAATTGCTTTCTTTTTTTTTCCTCTGCACAACTTACTGTGAATATTTTTTTTCCCCTCTTGAGTTAATTTTTAATTTAACTGTCAGATCACAGGGAAATAAAATATACAAGGAGGCTTTTAATATTGATGACAAAAAAAAGATTTATGTTAAATTATTACCACATTTTCATGAGTGCTAGTGACCCCTGACCTACATAAGATTTTTAAAATATTATTTTAAGCAGATTAGATGGCCTGAAAAAAAATATATAAATCTTTATTTATTTATTTTTATGTATTTATTTTTTTAGGGCAGATGAAACCTCAACAATTCAAAGCATTTAAATCCTGATATCCTACATTCACACAACTTTCATTAATAAAAATAAATACAACATATTTCTGGAATCATACATCCTTGCATAGATTGATGTCAAGATGAATTTAATCAATTAAAAATTTTTTGAGACTAATATGATGATTTACCACAGAAGACACTATTTTCACTGTGTGACATCCAACAAAAGGTCCTTTGCTTGAACACTAACTTGCATTTTAGCAGAGGGTGCTGGAATTTCATCTCATCATGGGCTCTTCTCTAGTGAGTACATGCAATGTGAAATAGTCAAAGAGGTGGTTTGCTTGCATGCACAGTAATACGTGCGCGCACACACACACACACACACACACACACACACACACACACACACACAGGCAGAGTGATAATTAATGCAGAGTGAGTGATTTCTTCAGAAAAAAGACCAGTTTTACGACCAGGATTGTCCTTGATCAATGAAGCGTCGATGATTGACAGTGTGTGCCTCCCACCCACGTCCACACACGGTGAAAGGGCCTTTGGTATTAAGGAAACTCATTGTCTATATGCTTTTATTTCCACGGGCCTACATAAAATACTCAGCATGGCCCATCATCTGACAGCGATATAGGATTCATGCTCTGGAAATATTTGTGATTGGTTTTCAGTTCAAAAGAAAAAAATCTGTATTGCCTCCAGATTAAACTTGTAGGTGCAGTTTAAAATAGATTTTCTTCATTAAATGTTGAAAACCTCCTGCAAGAACTTATTAATAACTTAACATTTATGATAAAGGTCATCCAAAATGAGTTTTGATTGGTTTTATGGGTTTAGTTTGATCAAGTCATGAAACATTGAGTATATTGACAAAGGCTAACATTTGACCTATGTGTTTGTTTTTGTGTGCGCTTATTTGTGCGTGTGTGTGTGTGTGCATTCGTGCGTGCACACATGATCTGATTGAGTGGGCTATCAGTCGATATATTAGGCTAATTAAGCCGTAATGAATCACATATGGGCAGGTATATCTTCACACACACATTACATACATAATATTTGGGAAGCAAATTTTACAGCTAACAAATATGGGCTACATAACATGACTTTTTTTTATGTTTATGGGTGGATTGGCATGATTGAGGTGGAGATGTGTGTGTGTGTGTGTGTGTGTGTGTGTGTATAGAGGGGGGTGCTATGTAAGAACTGCTTGAATTGTAGTGGCATATGGCACAACCAGAAGCCTACTGAAGGCTGGCGTTGTTACACGGATCTGTCTTCACTTACCCCACTGATAAAAACTGGTGGTTTTATTTTTAGGTGATTCTCTGGCTGAAAGGGCAACTCAAACACATTTCAATTTTAGCAACAGGCCAAAGAAAAGTCTGCTTTAAACCAGGTGTCGTTAATTCACATCATACTTCCTCTGACTGGAAACAAAAGATCATTGGAAGCATGAGCGCCTGCAGAAGACAGACGGAAACAATGCACAGAAGTGCAGCATACATCAGAGCCTGCAGTTTAAGGAAGCGCCAAAAAAAATACATAAACATATTTTGATCTCCTACAACTCAATACATAAAAATAAAAAAGACAATTTTTTTCAATCAAAATATTTCACTCAGCGATTTTGCCACTTGCATGTAGTCTGTGTAAATAAAAGATCTAATCATTTGCTCTACAATCCTGTGACATCCTCTGGCATGTTTGTCCTTCTTTACCTTTAAAGTCAGCCACCCAGGGAACCCTGACATCACATTTTAACCCCCGCATGACCACACTGGGGATTACAGGAGTCCAGGACTGTTTTGCCTTGCAGTCCTGCAGGTCCACAATGGAAATGACAACATTTGCAAAGTCAGAGGCTGTCAGTACAAATCCACTGCTACTAGCTATGAGCTGTTTACAAAGGGGCTCATGTATGTGTTGTACTACCTAATTGTTGCAAGTAATGAATTCTGCTGATTCAACAGTGCTCACAGACCAGATCAACTGTCTTAACGGACCAGTTTAACCTATTTGGTTTGTCTGCATGAGGAGATCTAATGTAACACAAGCATAAATTAATAAACAGCTTTATTTAACTCTCCGTTCAAATAGCAAAAATGATCATTGCCTCAGACTGCATCACACATTAACTTCTTATGTTCCTTGACCAGAGGTCTTGTGTCTTGTGATCATGGCCGTCTAACACAACTGTTGGAGGCTTAGCAACACAAGAGCAACATTGTGCCTCTGATATTAAACTCATCAGCCACGTTGTTGCCCAACATCTGCAGCGAGGTGTGCTGGGAGAGGGGTGCTGGCCTGGGGGTGGGGGGTGTTGCATGATGCTCCCATGGTCATGTGACCAAGATGGCTGTTGTCACTAAAAAGCTCTTGTTTGAGAGAAGAAAGAGGGGGTTTGTGGTGTGATTGATTTCTCCCCCAGCTGCAGGTTGGAGGAGCATTGCATAAGCATCACATGGCTGGACTGGGCACCGACCATGCAGACCAGTTCAGAGTCTCAGACCCAGGTCTGTCCCTGGCTAACTCCGTTCACAGAGCCCCTGCATTCATTTCACACAACTTCATCTTCTTCCTCTCACGACACCCTAAATGCTTCTCGTTGCTGATTTATTAACGTATTCTGATTTCTGTTGCAAGTTTGACAAAGGAATAACAACATAGGATTTCTGTTGGTAGTGAAATTCTGCAAATGAAGGCTATTGTATTAGCCCAGCTTATATAGAGATATGAACAAGATTGTGTCTCCGCTTCAAGTTGACTGGTAACAGACTTCTAAAGTACTCTGCATGCAGACGAGTTCAGGAATGATGGTGACTAGATTATCATAAAATATCACAATGAGGCAATATGGAGAGTAAAACAAGCATGATTCTCTTTCAACTACAAGTTATTGGACATGAAGATAATAACACTTGATAATTATTGCAAAGAATAACAAATGTCAGTATAACTGTTGGCCCAGAGGCACAAACTATAATTCAGCTATAAAAACTTGTCTGCTTTGTTTTTGCCACCAAACTTCTGTATTGTGACCACCCTGAGAAATCTCACAATTACTCATGTGAACCTCAGAGTAGAAAAGCGAGACATGTTTGAGGCCAGAAAATGAAACCAGAGTCTAACAGTGACAGCATCCTCCAATCATCCACCTCTCTGTAAACTGCCGCTGAATCAAGAAGGTGCTGAGACCAGGCGACCAGTTACTGATGAATGATCAATAGGGATTCAGTGATTCAGGCCTCGCGGCACAGCGGGCTGCAGCCCCAACCGTGAATGTCTGGCTTACTTAAAAGGTAGTTAAAAGCCTCGTATGTCGATGCGTATCTCCAGTCACAGCAACAAAAACAAGCATGCACTGAAGTCAGATCATATTAAAAGGCTCCTGATAACAAGCAACTTTTGAACAATCAGAATCAAGCCTTCCCTCACATTTATCTGATTTGATCCGTTGATTGTGAAGTAATAACAAAACTAACTAATGCATCTCTTTTTCTTCTAAGCATCTCTCTCTCCTCCTCCTTCTTTGTCTCTTTGCTCGCTGCTGTAAATCCAGTTCAACCCTCATACCGACGGATCATTTTATATGACATGTATATGCTTTTCACATGAAGCGTCCAATTAAAAATGTCCTCTGCAAGACCTAAAACAGTTTTCCTGGTCGCCATTGTGCACCCCCTCTTCAGCAGATGGCCCCTCTGTCATATTAATTTCACATCCCAATAGCCGGTTGTGGTTCCGACATAAAAGTGATGAGCTGTATTTCAGTGTCCCGGCTGATGCGACTCCCAAAGATATGGAGGCCTTTTTATGGATCTTCAAATATGCAGTTATCACTCTGGCTGCCCACCTGACAGGCCTGCAACATCTGCCAAAGATAAAAGTTTAACAATGCTAGATCACGGCAACAGTGCGGAAGTGGAGAAAAGAAGAAACAGGAAAATCTGAGGGCTTCAGGTGGAAAACGAGCACAACTGATTATTCCGACATTTACGTGTAAATGTTTTTTTTTTTAAGGATAGTTTGAATGTTGATTTCTGATTTGCCAAACAAATATATCCACACAAAACAAGAGGCAAAAAAGCGAAATAGATAAAGAGAGATCCATTCTTTTTTACTGGCTCCAGACACATTCACTGTCTTTCATCCTGGTCTAGCAGCGGGTTGTCACATTTGATTAAAACACCAGATATGCATTGCGATTTATTTGCCAACAAACATACGGCTAACTTTAAATCAAGTCTAGATACAGTAAAGTTTTGTCTTATTATTGAACTGTGGCTCTAGTGCATGCAAATATCTTTTCTACATCCTTTTTCATTATGATTTTATTTGTAAATATAATATCTTCCATCTGTATGCATGTTTCTGCATTATGCCTGTACACGTGTGCCATTGTATCACTTGCCCCTCTGACACAGATATTGCAAAAGATATAAGTCGATGTTATTATTTTGGCTGAATATGACCAGGGAGCCATGTTCTCCGTCCTCAGGAGGACATGACACATGGCCCGGGCCAGAGGATAGAATAATGTGTGGCAGAGTGAATGGCTGCACATGCTCATTAGTATCATTAATCACCAGGGACAGAGATGCCTAATGATAGAGGGAGGAGAGACTTTGCAGAGGGAGGATATGACAGAGATGAAATATTCCTCAAGAATATTAACATTTGGAAAACATAAGTCGCTTTCATTTAAATTTATCTATTTTGGGCACTCCTGGGTGTGCAACATCGCAGGGATTGCTCGAAACAAAAGGGAACAGTGTAATTAATACCAGGCTTAATTGTCACTCTAAATTGTCATACGATTCTAAATTAATGTGGCGTTTTCACTCGGAGTGTGAGGGGAAAATTGGGGCTGAGCATGTTCCCTCGTGGAAAAAAAAAAAAAAAAGGATCTCTGTGGGGGATCAAATGGGGTGTGTGACATTTTCTCACAGACGTTTGATTGTGAACTGAAGGATTCCTCTTATGGGGCTTCCACTCGCCCTCCGTACTGTGCGGCTAATGGGAGTAGCTGAGCCTTGAACCGGATCTCAGGGTGGAGGGTGTCAGTTGTAGTTCAGCCTTCTCCTCTGCAGCCCGTTCGGTGGGAGCTAGAGGCCCTGAGCTTGGCCGTCCCTCTGCAGTAGCGGAGGCTCTGGGGATGGTTGTGCATGGCGAGGGCAGGCTGTTTGATCAGCACATAGTTTTAATTGGCTCCGGGCACCCTGGAGTGTCAGCATCGCCATGGAGAAGACTCCTATTGCACCTTTCCTAATTAAAATCATTACAAATTCCAGGCGCATCATAAAGGATTAAATGAGACTTGTGTGTGTGTGTGCCTGTGTGAGTGTGTGTGTGTGTTTTATCCATTGGTGTGTCTGTGCACGGGTGCGTTGTCTCCTTGATAGCTAACATGTATAGCTTTAATTGTTTTCTCTCCTCAGTAATAGTAAATGAGGGAGGGCCGGCTGTAATCCCGGTCCCCTAATCAAATTACATGAAAGAGAATCTCTCAATATATTCACACAGTGGAGAACTGAAGTTTCTATATGTCTCTTCAAGATAAATGAAATTAAATATGAGCACCAAAAACTTCCACGTCTGGGAGCGTTTAACCTGCAGTGTTACGTCTCTTATTGAATATTCACATCTGTCCTGCTGCGTTCGGTGGCTTTAACGAGAGCTGTTTGTCTTATTCGAAATAATTGATGTCAGACAAACTGCGCGACTCCTTGGAGGATTATTTTGAAAGGCTCGGGAAAAGCTCAAGAAAACTTGCGTTCGACTTTGGTGGATGTTTTATTCATCACGTCTTTTATGGAAACAAACTCTTTCCATGTGTTAAATTATACGTATAGATGATGAAGATATTGTCTAAAAACCCAGTGATCTCGCTGCTATACGGTGCTTTAGGGGGCTATATGGGAAGGAGTGGCTTCAGTCCCCTAAACAAAGGAGGCTTAAATCTCTTAAATATCTACCAGTGCCACTTTGCCCCGAGGGAGCATAAGAAACAAGGGAGTGTTTCTTTGGTCTGATATTGGAAGCTAGAGTTCACGAAGGCGCAAAGCAAGTGATGACTATGGAAGGATTTTAAGAGCCGGCTCTGTTCGAAAACATGCCCCTAAAGCCTTAACACACACCCTGACACAAACATTAAAATCATATGACATATGACAGAGAAAATTACTACAATTTATAAAGGTAATAACCATGTCTGACCAAAGTTTAAAATGAATATCTCAGTCATGAGCCATTATGAGAACCTCCACAGCATTCAGGGACAATACATCAGTGTTGGACAGAAGCCTCAGCGTGCACGTTGTAGCCGATAGTTATGGCGATGGAGAATGATAATGTCTCTGGTGGAACACAGTGGGACTTCTATTCACATCAACCACCAATAAAACTACAGCAAATCATATAATAGTTAATGGACAGTATTGTCCAGCAGTGAATGGACATGTTATGGGTAGGCAGACACAACAATGGATCGTATACAGACGCCAACCCAAGGTTCACTGTAAGTCCTGTGGTTGGGGATGTGAGGGCTAAACTAGTCACAGACTGAATTGTGTAAACACAGAGAGGACTACAACGTTTTTCTCAGAGCTGGAAAAAGTTTAAAAATTACCATGTGAATTAAGAGTATTTAGTGATTTATATGTTCCCTTTTTCCAATAAATGAAATTTGGAAGTCTCTGTTTTCCAAACAGGACTTAAAACAGAAAAAGGTTGGTCATTCAAAGCTATTGTGGGGACTCCACTTTCTTGAGAAAATAAAAAAAAAAATGCAACCACACGCTTCGGATAGCTACAGTATATTTGTGGAACATGATCGCTTGGTTCCTACTGACTCGAGAGGGACAGACAACAGAGAGACGTGGCAGAGGAAAGAAAGTGAAAAATGGATCGGAAAGATGAGTGAGGGTGGGGTGTCTCCTCAACCATCGCTGCTTCCTGTCCGGAAAAGTCCATTCATCATTTTCACGTCTTCGTGTCACGGCTTACTTTGCCAATAGCCAGAAGTGTGGCAATGATGACACAGAGGATTGATGAGGTGCAGGCGGGGGTGGCTAGCAGGGGTTTGGGGTTGAGATGGTCAAACCAGATGTGGTGTGAGGTGGGGCCGGGATGGACAACGAGGGGGACCTGATGAAGGTCATGATGTTACCCATTGCCCCCATTAACCAAATCCATTTGCAGACACACGTGAATGTAGGCCACGTACGAAGCCTGGATTGTGGTGCTTATTCAGATAAATCCTCAATAGCACAAGTTTCCACATGTCATAACGCAGCAGCATACAGGAACACTTTACCCATGATGACTGCAAGAATTCATGACACTGCAGCCGTATGACAAAGACAACACACTAAATAATGTAAAAACTCAGAAAAGAACAGTGCTGGGAAACGCACTCATTCATCTACTCGCTGAGAGTTGTATGAGAAGATTGTGACCTCTCTCACGTCTCATATAAATATGAAGCTTTTGCCGGCAGCTGCGTAGCTTAGTTGAGCACAAAGCCAGGCTCAAAAATAGCAGCACCTCCAAAGCTCAAACATTAACGCGTCATATCTCGATTGTTTAATCCCTAAAACTTGCATGTTGTGGTTTTACAGTTTCGGTCTTTGTGCTAAGCTCATATTTAATGTACGTACATGAGGCTGGTATTAATCTTCTAATCTAACAACAAGAAAGAATAAGAATAAGTATTATTTTGTGAAAATGTCATCATATAAACATTTAAAACATTGCTGGTGCATTATATTAATTTGCATGCTTATTATTAACAATAAATGCCAGCATATATATCATATTGTAGCTGCATGTCAGAGTTTTATCCATGCTTCTAGTTATTCAGTTTTATTCACACAGTTTGTCAGTGTTTGTCCCACGCTACAATTGTTTGAATATTCAATATATATTTTTCCATCACTTGACCAACACAAGTGCAGTTAGGGTCCAAATGATTAAGCCTCCTCGTTGTCAGTTGCCTCACGCTGCTGTAAAAACTCAAAAGTGCCGATTGTCAAACCTCAGTCACTGACAAACGCTGCTAATTAGCCGTCAAACTAAAATTCTTTGTAGCAGCATGTGACTTAATTAAGGAATTAATTCAATTAATTATATTATTAGTTATTACAGTATTTTAAAAACCCCCCTGTGAATATATTGTGTGACTAACATGCGGCAGCAAGAATGCATTAATATTTTATCTAAATAGAGAAAAGACCTGGCCCAGATGTCTCACTCCACCTTGTACTAACTCTAACTTGTCTCCTCTCTGTTGTACAGTAGACGAATGCTCTCGAGTCTACATTAGCAGACACACTGATACTGTACATGAGCTGGTATTGCGGGACTCCCCCTTGTGGTAAAACATTACACCGCTGTAAAAGACCACCGTCTGCCAGACAGACAGGAATACACGGAAATGTGAAGGGGTAACCGAACTCAAACTGAATTAAACGAGAGCCAAGAGTAATATCAAAAGGTGTTTCTCTCTTCCCTCTCTCTCCTCGCCGCGCTGTGTAGTGTATCCCCTGCTGGCACTGGGCGTACTCCGAAGAGTGCGGTTCTCCCAACTCGGTAGCTGATCAGAACCAGGTGGGAAGGCCTCCATGTGCTTTCCATTTGTGCAGGATGTAAATGGATTCAATTAGATCCAAATGCACAACCTGTCAGCCAGAGGGAAGTGGCAGACTTTCAAAGGCCATTAGATTATGGACAGGATTTGGAATAAAAACTTCACTGGCTGGGATTGTGCCATTAAATTGGTTGATGTGAAACTATTGAAGTGATTTGAGCTCGCATGCTGACTGTGCGCTATTCATGTGGGCGCAAACTCTGTCACACACACCCCCTCCCAAATTATCATTAGCAATCCCCCCCCACTCCTCCTCCTCCTCCCTCATCTTTCTTTTTCCACCTCTCTCTCCCTCCTTCCTTCATGCAAACACACAAATGGCCTACATAAAGCTGTAGTATATCCTCAGACATATTGCCAGTGGCCTCGCAAACTTGCCTGCATTACAAACAGTAGCTCTTACAGCTTTAAAGTCAAATGGCTCCATCAGTCATGGCTGTTAAGAAGCCCAGCCATAAAAATTAAAGACTTCCAGCAAACTGACCAACTGTAACACGTCTCCTTTGTTTTGATTGGCTGGAAAAATATGATGTCTACTGTTAACATTCGGTTTCACTCGCCGGTCTCTGTAAACATGTAAAATATGGTGGAATTTAAGCATGTTGAAGAAAAAAAAAACCCGCTGCAAAAGGACTCATTCATCCTCGAGGCGGTGATGCATTTTCACACTTTTGTTACAGGAATGTGTGTTACAGGGCCGAGCAGATGTGTTAACTACAAACCAGTTTCACTCATCGGGAATTGGACATGGGGGGAGGGGCGGTGGCGTCGAAAACAAAGGACTTGTCATCCAGACGTAGGCGACGGATAGAAGAGAGGGGTTCAGTTGACCCATGATTTTAATGCAGGCAGCTCTTTGCTTTACAGGCCTGATATAGAAGTGAATCAATGGGACATTTTCGAAGCCATTATGATCAATCACCATTGCTTAAGACACCCTAATGAGCTCATTAGATAAGATGAACAGCAGATTGATTGCAAAATGGGGCAAGTAAAAAGTAAGATGTAGAGAAGTAGAAGGTGATGGAGGAGAAAGGAAATAGGTCTCATGGATCTCCAGAAAGAGGAATGGGAGAGTGAAATTAAATGAGTAAGAGACAGGCCATGTGTCTTGGGCTGTATTTTCAAATTCGAATTTTTTTTTTGCGTCTTTTCAATCTGTTTTGCCACCTGACGAGACCTCATAAAGATCACAGAGATGTGTCTGTTACAGTAAGATGCAGAAGGTGCTTTCTGGAGGCGAGGGGGGGTCAACAAAATGACCACCAGCTGTAGAAATTACAACTTGACGTCTGCCTCCCGCACACACGGCCGCCGAGCTTGTGCTGCCTGACGTCCGGCAAGCTGAGAAGTTCAAGGCGATTCACGGGCTGCTTTGATAATGTGCGGACACGAGAAGGAGGGATAGGAGACAGGCGGAAGAGTGGAGAGAGAGAGAGAGAGAGGAAACAAGGAAGAAGTAAGAGAACAAAGGAGGAAAGTCAGCTAAGTCACAGAAGCCAGAACACAAAGAAGGAGGGGAAACGATGTGTACGAGAGTGTAAACGATGTGATTTGGGCAGACGTTTGTTCCCCTCGGGCGAGCTTGATAGGCCATTCTGTCTGAATTGGGGGTGGGGGGTGGGGTGGGGGGGTACGCGAGAGGACCCCGCTGGTGTTGGATTCTGGCTGCGCTGGTTCTACGGCGGATAGAAAAAGTGAAAATATTTAAGAGAAGGTCAGCATTAAAGCAGCAGCAACCCTCTCTGTTTCCACCTAGGACGGAACAGATGTGCTCACAACCCCAGCTGTTGCCAGATGTGGATATAGGACCATCTGCATGAGCTGTTGCTGCGTGTGTGTGTGTCAGTGTGTGTGTGTATTTTTAAAAGCAAGCACCGAAAGCTGCATCTTACACGAGTCAAAGTGAGTAATGTCACAATCTTTGATGATTTGATTCTGACACCTACCTCTCCAATTACCCCCCGTCAGGATTATTGATGGCCTCGAGGTGAATGTCGGCTGTTTTACGGGAGGGGAAAAAACAGCTAAAGGTTTAATTACTGGAACATAGTTTGGAGTGTGTACATACACTTTCAGCATCTTGTCACAGTTCTGCGTTAGAAAGCAGATTGTAAAACGCTGCTGCACAAACACACTTTGATCTCATGTGTGGTCAATTATATCCCCAAGACTGCCTCTATTTATCAGTGGATCCATACTCACGCAAGATGAATTTAGAAGCTTGAAAATATACATGTCGATGTTAATACAGCAGCACATACAGTCTCTTTTTTGACTCTTCTCAAATATCGAAGAACTAAAAAATACAGCCGCTGAAAAGCCAAAAAGAAGATAGAAGGCATTAAAAAAAAAAGGAAAGTCATTTTTTGTGTGATCCTAGAATATAAAACCTGATGAGACATATAAAGCTATAAAGTGTTATGAGACCCCAGGAGATGGCAGATTAAAATGTGCAAGGGTGATTTCCACCAATAAAGGTGGAGACTGCGGCTGCTCCACCGCTGTGCTCTGCTCCACCAGGCAAAGAGAATGGTCTGAATAGATTTCAGCAACCTTCATAAAGCCAGGACTAAAGCCACTTCACAAAAGGGAATAGAAACCAAGCCAATCAATTAATGCCCCCCGACAATGACAAGCATAGACAGGGAGAAATGCTTTCAGACCCGGTGTGCGTCTAAAACTTGCTGGGTTTCCAACATCCTGTGGCATTGAGCAGGAGAGTCAGGGTCTACTCTCTGCATGTTCACCGCTGCTTTCTTTGTGTGTGTGCATGCGTGTGTGCTCTAATGTATTTGTGTGTGCATGTGTGTGTTGAAAAGCTCACCATTGAATGAGTACATTCAACAGAGCGCCGAGCTCTTTAAATGCCAATGAAAATAAAGAGAGGGAAATTGTAGGCACTCTGAAGCAACAGGGAAAAAACCAACAGAGCGAGACAGAGAAAGCAAAACCTTACAGTGCCAAGAGAGACTTCATAAGGTTTAGCAGCCCTCCACTCAAATATATGGCAGCCATAAATCCTCCACTTAATGTCCTTTGGGCTCCACTTTTTATGGGTAGTGACAATGACAGTGAGTGACTTCGTTTTTTTTTTTTTTTTTTAAATGTTAATCAACACAGCAAATTTTCAACAAGGCCGTCTGGACAAACTCCAAGGTTTACTCTTTCAAAAAGTCCCATTCCGGTAATGAAAGTCGACATTACGCTCTGTTGCGCCACACAAGGCATTCAAAGGGATGTAAAATATTATGTTTCCACTGAAGTTTGGAAGGAGTAAATCATTAAATCGAACACAGGCACACCAATACATGATACTGCAGTGTTCAGGCCGCACTTGATGAAGCGAATTTGTGTTAGGTTTCTTTTCTGGATTTAGATTCCAATTCAGTCCTAAAAATGTCATTTGCAGTGACAACGCTGGCGCAACAGGACAGAAGCAGTCATACTTAAGTATCAATGGTAAAAGCTACTGCTCATTTATCAAAAGTAACAGCGCTGTCTGTGCAGGGTTTGTACTTCTTACAGTCTTGGATAGTCTCAAGTCAAACAGTGTTATATCACACAATATCTTTTCAAGTAACTATGTGGTTGTTAGTTGTAAGTAGTTCAACATTTTGAGAATATAGTTGCACTAAAGTGCACTAAATAATAGATCAAATTTAATTTAAAAAATCACTTGTTTTACAGGAGGTGAAATTGTAAAATTGGCAAATTTTTGGATTTACATTTCTTTTTTCTTTTTTTTTTTCTTTTTTTTTGTCTAGAAAAACAAGATATAACGTGTTGATTAAGGAGATTTTAGAGTCTCTGGTCAACAGATTTTGTCAGTGTTACACACAGCCAGGTCAGCTGTTGCCAGACTTGAAGCTAAGCTAAGCTAACGGACTGCTGGCTTCATATTCACAGTACAGTCATGAGAGACGCATTAATGTTGTCATGAAGCTCCCAACAAGAAAACCCACAGTATTTTTTGTATACTGTCTTTGTGATACGATTGGTGTAAATGTTCCTGCTTGCTACATGCACCAGAAAGTGAAAGATTGCATTTCCAAAAATGCTGAACTATTACTTTAGTAACTTTTACTGTTACAATTCCATAAAATGAGGGAACTCAGAAGAAACTTGCTCCTTAAACTACATTGCCCATAATGCAACTCAATAGCGTCTTTTATTGGAGTCTATTGAGCTTTCCAGAAGTTTTTCAAACTTTGGAAAGTCCCCTCAGATCCGCATGAAGACATAATACAGCTGTTTTTACGGGCTGAGTAGTTCTTCTTATGACGAATTCATGAGTAAAATCAGCAAAGCGCTCCTTTAAAGGTGTAATATTTTCCTTTGAAAGCTCGTGGAATAAAGTCTCACAAAGTCCAAATATATTCGAGAACAGCGCCAGTCAAATTAAACACAAGCACTTCCACTTACAAATCCGACTTAGTATTGGTGTCTGTTCTGTCATATACAGTGAGGTGTCTTAAGAGCGTGTGTACAATACAACTGCGGCAAAGTTTTAAAAGATATGAGATTTGAAATGTTTTGGAATTTTTTCTTCTTTTGTATGTGTGTGTTATTAAAGCTCAACCATCAACGCTATGTGGATGAAAAAGGCTTGTCTTTGTGTATGCCGTTCATGGGAACTTGTTTCCCTTCTGGTTTGATGATTACTCATGTTTTTACACCCCCCCACTTTGTAACTGGTCCAGCATAGACAAGTGTGCACCATCATTCACTGCTGCGTCGAGGTGTTTCAACAATCGTGAGCATGCCCAAACAATACTCTGTCCAATAGGATTACTCACTGTTTTCTTTGGAGAGTCAGTTTGTTTTTCTATTTTGTCCACATATCCATGACTCCATATAGCCCAGTTCTGTGATGTCAGCCTTTTCTCTCCATGTTTTCGGGTTGTTCACAGTCGCTCTTGATGGCTCATCAAGTTGTCATGGCCTTCCAGCTTTTACAGCATTCCTTTCTTTATGTCCTGAGAGGCAGATTTTAATTTTTTTTTTTTTTTTTTTTTTTGCATCTGCACACACTGACTGAGCTGTAAAATAAACCCACGACTAGACCAAAAGCTTTGAGGTGCACTCAAGGCCAGGTACGTCGTGTTGATGTTGGAGGACTCCTGCCTTCCTTCAGAGCACGATGCCACTTTGGGCTTGGCCTTCCTTTTGGAGGAACAGTAGGAGGTGAGAGTCTTTGAAAGTCTGCCTTGGGTTTTTGTGTGCGCGTGGAAACAAAGGGACACGAGAGAGAAAGAGTGTGTGTGGGAGAGAGGAAGAGGAGAAAGTTTGGTCGTGGCGGCCTTGGTTTCATGTTCGACAGAGGAGCGATCATCGCCGGGCGAGAAGACGAAAGAAGGGATGGTGACTTAGTGACTAGACCAACAGACATGATAGATGTCTTTAATAACCTCTGGCTGCTTTTTTAGTGTCCTCCAGGATTTGTTGTTATTAAGATCTAGGTCTTATTATGATGACCACCTCTTCCAGCGTCTCCCACATCACGCTGGGCGTCAGTCCAGACAGTCAAAATAAACACAGTCAAAAGCCCCCCTGTACTTGTGCTGATGTGGCACTTGTTGATGGTGCCGGCATGTCTCAGTCCTGACCAAGGAAGACGTGGCCTCGCAACAGTCAGCAGCGGGGAGAAAAAAAACAAAACACCCGGCGTGGGGATCACCTGTTGAATCAGTCGGAATCTGCTCCTAAAAAAGCCCCGTGGCCGCCGATGTGACGTCACGCGTTACAGGGCGGATTGCAGAAGCGCGTTGAGGTAAAAGCGCTTGATGGTTTTAATAAGCATTTCCATTACTGAAGAGGAAGGAGGAAGAGGAGCTCACTGGGAATAGATGCAGGACCACGGGAGCCATAAGAACTCATCACCGCTGAGAAGCAAAATGAGAAGGATTTTATTGTGCTTCCATTTCTTTTGGAAATAACAATCACAAACACTCAGTCCTTTAGTGTGTCTAAGTAGCTTCGAGCTCTATCACAAGCATGGATTCGGTGAGGGCCCATGTTTTATTAATTTGCAGATGAGCTCAGCTATTGATGGCATTGGCCGCCCATGGGTTCAATTAGGATAATACAGGGAGAGGGGCAGATTATGGGCGGCTATTTAAGTGAGGGTATATCTCTTCCTGACAGTTATAGTCCAAATGCAACAAATTGCACCTCGGTGGCCGTGAGCGGCGCCATATCAGTCCTCCGGTGATGAAACGCGCCTGTGTGGCAGGTCAGCCGTGTGGAGACGACACCAGGCTGTGTGAGCCATGTAGCCTGTCCTCTCTGAGCTAACAGCACGGGCCCTGAGTGCAGCCTATTCCCATTCAGTTAAAAGGGGCCATTTAGAAAACAGCGGTCTATATGGTGGTGCAGCTGAGTGCATGCTCTACCCGGCCGACCCTAAACAGTCCCACTTAGCACGACTCTCTCTAAACTATTGCACTTCTGCTCTCCGGCGCTCTCCGGCTTGAAAGCCTGTGAGTGTTGACAGTCGAACGGGGCAAAACTGCAGCACATAAACATCTCATTTTGCAAATATGAGACTGGGTGTGTGAATATTCTCACCAGCAGTCGTAAAAGGAGGAACGGCCGTGGGCTGCATGTGACAAGGAGCTGCTCCCAGCCTTTTCTTTTTGCGTTCTGGGGCTGAACATTTATTATGATTGATCGAGGCCTCGACTGCAACTTCGCTGTGCAATGAATACAGTCTACTGTACATTGTCTCCGGAGCGCATTGTGTGAAATTGAATAGGGAGGCCATAAAGTGGAACCGGAGACACTGACCCAAGCATGGCGAGTCTGCCCGTTATCTTACTTTTCTGTTCAGTCTGCTGGAAGCATTAAAACTGCAGACAGCTCTATAGAGAGTGGCTGGACTGTTTGCTTTCTTTCGCTCAGGGAAATGACGACTGTTTCTGAGCTGCATCGGGGCAGCGTGTTTAGGCTACAGTCGGTGAGATAACCCAGTCCTCCTCTCCACACCCTGACAGCAACAGTTGGGGAAAGAGTGAGCCACTGGCAGGAGCGGTGGAGGCCGCCTCATAGAGGAGGAGGAGGAAGAAGATCCTCCTCAGGTTTTTGTTTTCACTCAAGAGCAGGTCGTTTTAAGCTGAGTGCTGCGCCTTCATCGCCATACATTTTGCATTTTAACAACCTCTGTGCTCAAGTCAAGCGAAGTGGCTCGTTTTGCCACCAGGTGGAGCGTCAAACATGAAAAATCAAAAATTTCTAACAATAATTCTCTTCTCTCTTCTTGTTTATTCTGTCAACATGGCTGAAAAATTAATGATAAAGCTGCTGTAGGATGAAAAAAATGACTTAAATAAATGCAGTAAACATCCCAATATCACCTGAATATCTATTCATCTTAATTCCTGACCTGTGAAGCACTTTATCATCCTGACCCACTAAGCCTTCCCTCGCCTTGTTCGCCTGCCACGGCGTTCCCTATTCCCCGCTCCAGCCAGGCCGGGGCAATAGGGCACCGCTAATGTGCTTGGTGGGTCATTAATTCTTCGGACGGCCATGGGGGCAGCAGAGCGGGCGAGCTTTGTTGTTTGATGTTGGGGCGAAATGGTGGTGGGGAGGCAAAGCAGATGTTTGTGTTGGCTGGCGAGGGAAGGCAGCGCACTTGATGCCAACCCAATCACCATCTCATGCTAGGCAACAGCTGCCCAAATACGTTTCAGCCAAAGTCTGGCAAAGAGAGGAGAGGGTGACCAGATCAGCTTTAGCTCACTTTTGCTGATGTTCCTTTAGCCTGGAAATATACCAAAGCCACCACTTGAAGGACTGTCCCATGGCCGGTTTTGTGTGTCCACAATAATCTCGCACACGTGAGATTATTCAAGGAGATTTTGTTGTAATTTGCATGTCTCAAAGCTGAAGGTGAAGCAGGCGGTGATAAATATGACACCGCGGCCTGTCTGCTCGTCTGTGTTTGTTGTGTGTAGTTGATGTTCGCTTTTGCCTTTGAGGAGAGATGGGAATCAGAGAGGACACAAAAAAAAGGAGCCTTAGAATAACCCAGATTTTTTTCGCTGGCCACGGTAAAAATATAACAATGTATGCGCATACATAGACCCCAGAACAAGGACAGTTCATTTAACTCTCTCCTGCCTCTCCACTCAACTGATATGAGCCATTCATCACCGCCCACCTTCATATCTGTGTGCTGCCCGGAAAGGACAAGTGTGTGTATGTGTGTGTGTGAAAACAGATTAAAGATAAATATCTTCCACGTAGCCCACACGTTTTGATCCCGTTGTAGAAATCCCCAGCCTTTATGAGATTCAGAGGAGCACAGTTTGTGTCCACTAACATTCAGAGTGTGCTGCCCTCTACTGCTGCCTGCATGAACATCTGGACTCCCAACATCTGCTGCTCAGAAACTACACTGTGGAAGTATTTACGCTTAACAATACTGTGCTTGGATGAACAACGCTTTAGTCTTCGTCCTGTTTAAATAAAAACCTTTTAGTTAGTTTGCGCTTCTACTCATCGACCCTTCACCTCTGAGTGACATGTAATCAAACAGTGTCAGTGACGCATCCAAGGCTTTTTCTAAGGAAGTGTTGATCTTCTAAACCACCAAAATAAAAGTCATTTTAAACTGCACGTGCAAGCATTTTGTTGCCCTATGATTACACTAAAAATTTAAATAACCTTGCTACGTTTTATCCAGTATTTTTTTTTTCAGCATTATATCTTCAAATCAGTTTTAAAAAGGCTCAACATGGTACTGCGGAGACTTCACTGAATGAGCATTTTGGGGTAAATTATTTCTTTAATATGCAGAGATGTTTTTCTTAAACAGAAATTTGGATTATCACCAGGAAAATATTTATCTAAGCTGCTGCTAATTGCATCCCCACCACCTTAATTACACAGCACCCGCCTGACTCTGATGTGATGTTTGCTTCGAGATACAGAAGACCGCACACCTCAATTGATGCTAAGATGAAAGGTTCACTTACGACACACTAATTGTCCCTCTCTATACGTTGCTGTTGTATGTTTGGCCTTTCGAAAAATAATGAGAGGACGCGCACCTAAGAAAAGAAAGAGCTGGGTTGCCACGATGAAGATTCCTAATCTTGAATTATCTTTGGCTCATTCGTCTTCTCTAACTTAGCAGAGGTGGAGCGAGGGAATCAAAGGAGGCAGGTAATGAGGACCAACGGTAGCCAGCAAGGTAACTGTGGTTACGTGTGGTGCATTAATGTATGTAATCTGTTACTGTGTCTGTGACAAGCCAAGGACATGTAGTGTGCTAATTAAAGAAGCCTTTCTCTGCTCCTCGCTCAGACACAGGTCATATCTCGTTAATGATGGTCTCAATGCATGGGGAGTCATTCATTACTGGTCATTTGGAGGGAAAAAAAGGAGGATGTGGGGATGGAGGAAATTCCTGTTTGCATATACAGTACATAGCATGTACAGCTAATAGGGGTTTCCTCACAGGACAACAGCATGAATGGACCCAGAACATCCCTGAATCACCAAGATAGAGATGTATTACATGATTTTCACGAATGCCTTTGTTCAAAAACATTAATTTTTATTTTTGAAATGAAGGGGAATTTACAAGAAAAAAGTCAATGTCAGGTTAATGTCATGTACATTACTAAATACAAAAAATATATCATTGAAAAAAAATAATAAACCACATCTTAAAATGCTTTCATTTCTGACACACCAGTCTGAGAAGAAAAAAAATAAATAAAAAGCTGAGCTGACTCCTGGGATGAGGGTTCAGCAGTGAAACCAATCCCGCTCTAAGAAAAGGAGACGCACAGCCTCACGGTCAGTGCTTGTACCTGGATGTTCAGTGCACAGGGAAACACAGACAGCAACCACAGAAGGGTAGTGCACAGGCAGAAAGGCTCGTCTGCAATTAAAACAGCATTTTAGTGGCTCCAGTCACATTGCAAACAAAGCCTGGGGAATGTCTTCTTGTTCTGAAAAGGCTGTACTGTAACCCTCCCGCCCCCCTCCCCCCTCTGGACAGAATGAACTACGCTTTCCAACATGCTCAAACGTCACATCAAACAGCCCTCCACACAATGAAAGACTGAGAAAGTTGAAGGAGTATGGAAGGTTGTAGAGTGCATGGGTGCCACTATCGCTTTCTTTTCTCTTTGTGGTCATGAGAAGCTGGTAATGTTGTGAGCACTACTTTCTTCCATGATCACAAGGGAGTAAACAAAATTAACCTTAATTGCTTAACTTATCTGGATTAATCTCATAATAATTAAAGTATTTTGAAAGATTCTCTCGTGATATCGGCATGGTAAGCTGTTATCCTGTGACTCATTTTGGCATAAACCAGATATTAGAAAGGACATGTTGTAATCATCCATAATCCACATACATAAGACAATCTCTACTTGATATTGCTTTGTGTCCAACACCATCATATTGTTAAATAACTGCTGGCAACCACAGGTGCACCATCACTCCCTACAGGGGAATATCATATTGACATTACACAGACCTTTCCTTTGGTTGTAGTTGCATCAGTTTACAATAATAATGGTGTTAAATTCTGATGTCAAATATGATAGTGACATTTGGCAATGCTGCTGATTATAGATTATTATTCATATGTCCAAATCTACGGCGTTATTATTGATAATGATCATGAGAAGACAGGACGGGCTCTGCAGAGATCACAAAATTTAGCAATAAAAAAACAGTTTCTTATGTGGAGGTCATGAAATAATTGGTCAATTCCATGATGATGAGAAAAAAAAAACGAAGTATGATAACTAGAAAGCAATGCCTCCGCTGAACAATATTTTAAAAATGTACTACGTTCCTAAAGTTTCAATATGCATCAGAAACAATAAAACATACTCCACCATGAGTTAAATATGGGATAAATGTGCCACTTCCTTTACTCAAGTAAGTGCAGTAATTGGCGGAAAATTACATGTTGAAAGTTCCCTGTCTTGCTGTGTTATGAAGTCCTTTAAAAAACTGTGATCTGAGCTAAAACCAAATCCATGGCTGGACTCCCCCATACAGCTAACTGAAGTCCCTGTAAAAGATTTATAAATACTCTATTAACTAATAGAAAATATAACAGAAAACAGGACCTCCTTGGCCAAGTTAACATCCATGGCTCCTACATGTCCCTGCAAAGAAGTCCCTGTCTGAATATGAAAGCAAATGAGCAGTCCAAGACAAGTGCAAATCCTCCCTGAGACTGGTCCATGTACTCACACAGACATCAGATTAAGCATTTTACAACCCAAGTACCCTACTAGGAGACTAAACGAGTCACACTGACCGGCCTAAAAATTGTGTTTGGTGCCATTTCTGCAGCTACTGTAGCACTGTTTTCATACAACATTTAAGACAAAACACAGGGATTCATCTTCAATCAGTCACAATAAGGCTCCAAGAGCAGCATGTAAACCAGACTGGTCAGAAATCAAGTGGATCACAAAACATGTTTAAGTTGATCACACAGTTATTATTGCTAAAATGATTATCAGTTTGATTTTTTTGAATGATGAACCCCCTCCAGATACCTGACCAGGAGCAGGTCTCCATCCACAGATATGCAGAGCTGTGAGATATCACAGTAACTGGAGATGGGTGGGAAGAGCTGAGTGAAGTGAATCAGCATGTGATGCTCTGATGGGCCTCAGGGACTCAGTCCTCTGGTGGCTGACACAGAGACGTGTTAGCTCGTCATGTGTCTCTGACGTGGCCTCGGCTCTGCAGGCTCTGGAAGTGGGCCTGCTTCAGGATGCGGTTGATCTGCAGGTAGGACACGAGGTTTGTAGGGCCGGCCAGTTCTGAGGAGTCACCGGAGCTGAGGGGACTGCAGGGGCCCGTGACACACTGACTGGTGCAGCTCCCAGCCGCATGTTCTGGACTGCTGATGCTGCTGCTGCTCTCACTGTTGGATGACTGAAATGGAGATGTCAGCCTTAGCAGTGTGCTAGCTCGATATGCACGTCAGCATCCACAATAACATGCGCAATCATCTCAGAGATGAAAGTGGCTTTCCATTTATTGTTTTGTTCGGTGAAATTCAAAGCCTAACGGCCGACATGCTCTGTGGTGATGTATGACTTTTGCCACAATAAGACATCGCAAACATACAGAGACAAACTGAGGGTTCTTTCACTCCTAACCGGTTTGGTGTAGCTCAGACAAACTCTGATGCGTTTGCCCATCTTTTAAGTCTGTTTATGCGAGAGTGAAAGCTCTCAAAATGAAAACAGGAAAGTACAGTTTGACAGGTAAAATCCCTAGACTGACATCAGGACAGGAGTGTGGGGATTTTACCTGATGCATTAGGCCTTTACCTGATCAGACAGGTTAAAGTAGTTAAAACAGATGGGATAATAATAAGCTACAAGCCTCATTCCTTCAAGGCTGTTTTTCACTATTTATGACATCTTAAATCCAGTTGCAGTCTAGACGAATAATGCTCATAACTACAGATTTCTTTGTGACATCCAGCTAAATCAAATAAACACATGATGCATGACTTGCTGCCTAAAACTATGTATGAACAGGAAGAATTATAAGCATGAAAACATTTTTTCCAGTTTGGTCCAATTTACCCAAATTACCGATGCCTTCTTAACATCAACCAAAAACTGCTGCGTCTGAAAAATCAGTGTAGGAAAACAACAATTTGTCAAGCTGTTACAGCTTCTTCAGTATTAAAAATTCCCTAATTCAGTACCTCAGAGTCCCAGGCATCCCGTCCTGGCTCAGGTGAGAGAGGATGACCTCTGCTGTGCCTTTTGGCTTGAGGCACCAGGTGGCCGTTCTCCTCATCTCCACCACTGCGCTGCCGTTTCCTGTTTGGGCACAGGCACATACACACAAACATTTAACACACATTCATACCATCACACATATATTGTTGCTGTAACCTGTGCACAACCAACTGTGTGAACCCTGATAACTTGTATGCATGGCTCGGCAATTTTTAGACGGCTGCTACAAATGCTTAATAAAGGTCACAGTCAGCGACCCACCATAAGGAGAGACAAACCAGGCAAATGTTTGTGCCACTAAACCAAATTTGGAAAAGTACCAGAAGGTCACCCATATTGGCACATTTTGCAATGACAACTACAAAACCCCCTTAAACCTCCCACATGAGTCAACATATTTTGCAGCTAACACTGACGTTTCTCTTCACATAGACAAGGCAGTTTCTAAGGATCAGGGACACTGATGACCTCAGGATACATCATTTTACATATCAATTTTCCCTCTCTGTGTGTGCATGCATTTGTTAGTTTTCCTTCCTCACAACCATAAAATGAACATATTGAGCATGACATCCTGCTGCCTCCCTATCACTCCTGCAATGGGTAGGCCTTATCCAAGCCCTTTCTTACTATCAGACAGACTCGTCCAGTAGTCAGTGGGGACAAGGAAACCATGAAACTGGCACAGATACACAATCACAATGCCACGCTGGGAAAATGGCAGAACTCAAATTAATATGGAGCTATATTTTGATGCCAGTGTAACGTTACTCCACCATTTGTTTCAGGCAACACCCTAGTAATGACAATCAGCGTTACATAAAGTATTGCAGGCCTCACTCACCTGTTTTCAGTCAACATATGATGACAATAATCAGTCTCGATGAGTTTCTTTGTGTTTTGTAGACTAGGCTGGAGGAAGCGGCTGGTTGCTGTTAACGTAGCTTGTCGTCTGTCAGTCGACGGCCTGTCACCTGAGTTAGCAAACTAACCTCGTCTGGTTAGCTAATTATATTTAATACTGATGATTCACTGTTAGCCATTTGGCCAATAATAAAACGAACTCGTTAACTAGCCCGACACTTTAGCTAATAGGCTTTTAAATTACATAAAGATCGGCCGTTAACGAGCTAGCTAAGATAGCTCGGTTAGTTAAGACAGTCCCAACCGTAACTTAAAAGCTAACGTCACTGCTAGCTAACCTTCTAAACTAATGCTCTAAATTAGCTGACCACGGCACATATGGCAGAAAAATCGGTTCTTTTCTTTGATAACGATATAACAAGCTCAGAGAGGGAGCCCGAGTTAAATTAAACCTCTTTAAATTCAGCCGAGCTGTTGCTAAAACAGTCACAGCTCCAACAACAGCTAACCGCGGCAGTTGTGTTTACATGCTAGTGCGCATGCGCGAAGACTAGTGAGGATGCCTTTATAGGCTATCGGAAAAAAATATAATATATCAAGAGAGTTAGAGAATGGGAGTAATTTTCGTTGGCATTGGGTATTTAAGTGTATTGAGCACGATAGTCACGATGACAGTGATAATAAAGTGGTGTAGTGATGGCCTTTATTACCTCTTTGTAGATTACACGTATGTTACACAGTTAAGCTAATTTCGGAAGAGAAGTAAGAGTTTACGAGCAGCACGTAAACGTTGCATGGAATTCATTCTGCACCTCAAAACATTAAATTTGCGAATTTGATGAATCATTGAATTTAGTTACACACCATGTTCATTAATTTGTTGCTGCAATAAAAATCTAATTGATCTTGATCAGAGACACTAATCGCCAAATATTGGTCTCTGGCACGATGTTAATTTTGCCAAAAGGTGTCGCTGTTTACAATGGAGCAGTTTCATCCTGCATATTATTATGATTTACTGAATTATTGCTTTAGGGATTGAATAACGGAATTCTATCTTCAATTTTTTCAAAAAAAATCCAGCTCTACAATGTAATACACAGAAATGCAGCTTACTTCCACATAAAAAAAACATTATGACTATTTATACTAAAATATAAAACAATTTCCGGGATAAGGGCATTAAAAAATATTGTTTGGCATATAACAGCTAAAATGCTGGAAAAAACATCGGATCTGACTTAATGTTTGATATCTTTACAACCCGGAAGTTACACCCTTTATTGCAGCAGGTCCAACCAGCCAATAGTGTTTAAAAAAAGGAAAAAAAAAAAAACGCCTCCGCCAATGAGTCGAGCGAAGGACGGAGGTGAGATTAACAGAGATTCTCTGCAGCAGCGGTCCTCTTATTATATAAAGGGAAATAAAGGGAAAGGGTCGCAATGGGCAGCACCGACTCAAAACTGAACTTCAGGAAAGCTGTGATCCAGCTGACAACCAAAACACAGGTATGTCCATGCCGTTTAATATAAGATTTGATAGGGAGATAGTGTCGATGAACGCATCACCGATCAGATGAGATAATGATGTGACTGCAAAAAACAAACAAACGAAACAAACCCTCGCATATTTGCATATTTTTCAACGCACATTTTTATCATTTATTTTGCATTTAATGTTGATAAAGAAAACACTGCGTCCGAATGTGTCGCAGGCCTCTTTGGATTCAATGATGGTCGATGCAGTAGATCATGAACCTTTATTCCGGCTGTTTATTGTGACGACAGGATAAATGATGGCGTACTTAAAACCAGAATGATGACGCAGGTCTGGAGAGGAGCAGGTTTGCAGATGCGGCAGGTGGACTGAGCTCAGATCAGCCTGCCAGATAATGCTTCCTCACTAGGATAGAGGTTGTGTTTACATTGCCATTAGGTAGGCCTTGTGTGAGCTGTATAGAGTAAGGCTGAACAACCATGTATGTATTAAGAACAAAAGGGTAACATGATAGTTTAATGCACTGCAAGATCAATCAGGGTTTTACATTTCAAACCTCACTGACATAAAATGCTCCATTTGGCTCAGATATATGAGACTTGACATGTAAACATATATATTTTTACAGCCTGTGGAAGCTACAGATGATGCCTTCTGGGACCAGTTCTGGGCAGACACCACCACCACAGTCCAGGATGTTTTTGCCCTGGTGCCAGCTGCAGAGATAAGAGCTGTTCGAGAGGAGTCCCCCTCCAATTTAGCAACCCTCTGCTACAAGGTATGAAAGGGTGATGCATCGGTGTAAAGCAAACTTGCTCATGAGATGAGATTGCATGGGGGCAGTTGCAGAAGATGCAGCCTTGCTTTGAGGCTGCATGTTGGAGGAATGCTGTTTTGAAATATTGCAGGATTTCGTTTGTTATAGTCCAGTGCAGTCTGTCAGCAGGGCCCTGCCTCATGCTCTCAGATGTGGGAATAAATGAGCCAACTCCCCTTCCTTTCCTTTCGCTTCCCGTCTCTTGCTTCCAGCTTCCGTTTGAAACTGCCTATCAGAAACAAAACAGACATACTGATATACTTAGAGCCTAATTAAATGAAGGGGACGAGATGAGAGTCCTCGAAGCTGACCTGAGCCGCAGGGATGTACTAGCTATTTTAGTTACAGGCTAATGATGAATAATTTTATTTAAAGTAAGTCTTTGTTAAAGGCTCAAAACAGCGACATATGTCTCCATCTCACAGGCCAAATATTTTTACTGTCAAATGAAACAAACTGTAGATTTTTGTTGCTGCAGTGTGGTGGTAAAACTGTTATATCTTTGTTCTCCAGAAACAAAATCCTTAGTGTCCAGTTGATGGCATAGTCAAAGAGAAATATTATATAAGCATGTGCTTGCTCACAAGTTTATTTTTCACTACCCATAAGAGCAGCAGCAGAGTATTTACAAAGAATATGATGTCTATTTTTAGACATCATATTCTTTGTAAATACTCAAATATAAATAATAATAATAATACACAAATATAAATAATTTGTGATAGAACAACAAGTCTAATAAACTAAAAGTTTTGTTAATCTACTGTGCATGTTGACTAGATAATGCCTCATTAACCAACTACCTCCAACTACCAGGAAGAAAATAGGCACCAATGTTGTTGTAGCAAACTGGATTATTGACAATTGAATATCAAGTTTTTCTCTATGAGAAGTAAAATGAAAACTCATGTGCCCCCTGGTCGTGTCTCCTCAGGCTGTGGAGAAGCTGGTGCAGGGTGCAGAGTCCGGTTGCCCCACCGAGAGGGAGAAGCAGGTGATCCTGAACTGCACCCGCATCCTTAGCCGCATCCTCCCCTACATCTTTGAGGACCAGGACTGGAGGGGGTTCTTCTGGTCGACGGTGCCTGGAGCTGGGCGGGCTGGGGTGAGTGGGTACAGGAAAGGAACAACTACTGTGTATGTAGAAAACATCGAGACAGGCCCTTTAATTACTGAGCACTTTTTTAGCAGACAGTGAGCACAAAATATAATATAAATATAATGTTGCTAAAAATATAACAGATCAGTTACAAAAATACAACATTCTCATCAGACTTTGTAGATGTTTAATCTCTCCAGTGAGAAAACACAGCATAGTGAAAGCAGGTATTTTTTTCCAGACTACATTTCATTTGCTTCAGTTAAATTGGTTTCCTCATTCCAGTTGTGAGAAGGTGTATTTTCCTTTTCCCCTGCAGAGCAGGAAATGTAGTGCTTCAAGGTAATTTCAATTGTACTGGGCCATTTCCTTCAAGCAATGAAGACTTTTCCATTTTACACTTTCCATGATTTATTTCAGTGAATAGTAGAGACTAATGTTAATCATCTGGAAAAAGTCTCATTCATATTTCCATCCGTTACAGACAGATGAGCTGGATGATGATGACGGAGCTCGACCGCTGGCAGAGTCGCTGCTCCTGGCCATCGCTGACCTGCTCTTCTGCCCTGACTTCACTGTGCACAGCCATAAGAGAGGCCCTGTGAGTCATCACTTCATCACCGTCCAGCAAAATTGATAATCATGCATGACAATAATGGTCAATAACACAATCCATGATAAAGGTTAAAGATGGTTTTGTTGAGCAGTTTCCTCCTTCCTGGTTGCCCAACAAACCTGCCAATCAGGTTTCTCCAAGATAGAACATAGAAAGAGATCATGATTGATGAAACACTTTTGGTCTCACCAGGAAGAATTCCTCGTCCCTCATGAGCTGGAAAGGAATGTTGCATGTCAGACTGCAACTTTGCATCTAACAGTGATCTCTTTATTGAACTGGAAGATTAGTGCATCTTGCAACAAGATACAGCTCCTGAGGGAAGTTCAGACAGTCCAGTTCAGAAACCTTTTCATTGGTCATTCGTTTCTTGCTGAGAAATATTATTCCTGCACTTTTAATTAAATAATTTCATTTGTGGCCACATTCAGGACTCGGTCGAGAGCATGCAGTCTATAGACAGCTGTGAATACATCTGGGAGGCAGGGGTGGGCTTTGCACAGTCCCCACCTCTCAACTACATCCACGACCTGAACAGGTGAGAACAGCTGTGCAGCTTAGCAAGAACTATATCACAAACACTCATGTTTACGTGGGACTGACTTTGTTATTCTGTCCACTTCTGTGCTCTTATTGCCGATCCTCTTCAGGACAGAGTTACTGAGGTTGTTGCTAACCTGCTTCTCGGAGGCCATGTACCTGCCTCCGTCATCAGACAACAACGTTCTCAACCCTTGGGTGACATTCTTCTGCTCCACAGAGAACAGGTGATGAGAAAAAGTTGGAAATGCACATATGTGTGGACAAATGTATGATGATCCATTGAACTGTCAAGTGATCTTCTAGCAGACTTTTTAAATGCAATAAGTAAAACCTTGATTAGGTGAGTTTACATGGTGGATGAATAAATATCCAAAATAAAAGCATATAAGTGGAGCATGAGTCAAAATCAGTTTTCTGTGCCTCTACATTTTTTATATTTATGCAGATATTATGAACTACAGTATATTATAGTTGTCATCAAGAACAAATCTACACACAAGTGCAGACGATTCCCTAACACAGTCTTCATGTATTTTGCTCTAGACATGCTCTGCCCCTCTTCACATCCCTGCTGAACGTGGTGTGTGCCTATGATCCAGTGGGCTACGGCATCCCGTACAACCACCTGCTCTTCTCAGACTACCGGGAGCAGCTGGTGGAGCAGGCGGTGCAGATCCTCATTGTGACGCTGGAGCATGACGGAGGGGTTCCCCACCGCCCGGCCTCCCCGTCCAGCATGGAGGAACTGGAGGTACGACACCAACAAGCCGCAAAGAAACGATCTGATGACGATGTGGTTCGTGCTGAATGTCACTTAAATGAATCTCTTTATGCTTGTGCAGTCTACAGGCCCCGAAAACCTGTTTGTGAACTATTTGTCAAGGATTCACAGAGAGGAGGTATTATCACTTCTATAAAATACATGTCATCTTCCCTGTAAATATGTCCAAAGCTCAACCTTCTCTCTCTCCGCTGGCAGGACTTTGACTTTGTATTGAAGGGCCTCGCTCGCCTGCTCACCAACCCTCTGACCCAGACTTACCTGCCTAACTCCACCAAGAAGATCCAGTTCCACCAAGAGCTGTTGGTGCTTTTCTGGAAGCTTTGTGACTTCAATAAGGTTGGAATGAAGAGCCAAAATGAAGATGGCAAGAAATATTAAGAGTCTGTGCTTTTATTCATCAAATCCTTTGTGTTCCCCACGACAGAAGTTCCTGTTTTTTGTCTTGAAGAGCAGTGACGTGCTGGATATTCTTGTTCCTATTCTCTACTACCTGAATGATGCCAGGGCTGACCAGTGTGAGTCTCATCCCAGTGTCATCCATGCACCCAAAAATCCTCTTTTTTTTGCCAACATCTGATGTCTTTTCTCCTTGGCTGCAGCCCGTGTTGGACTCATGCACATCGGCGTGTTCATTTTGCTGCTGCTGAGCGGGGAGAGAAACTTCGGCGTGCGCTTGAATAAGCCCTACTCCGTCCACGTGCCTATGGACATCCCAGTGTTCACAGGGACTCATGCTGACCTGCTTATAGTGGTGAGATGTCGACTGCATCACCTGAAATGCTTCTTTATCTTTACTGTCTTCTTCATTAATGCAGGTAATGCTTGATCAATGTTTGCAGGTGTTTCACAAGATTATCACCACAGGCCACCAGCGTCTCCAACCTCTGTTTGACTGCCTTCTCACTATTGTTGTAAATGGTGAGTTGCTTTGGCGCCATCTGTCTGCACAGATTTGACTTGCAACTATTTAAAAGTTGCAGCATCTCATATGAAACAGATGCCACTTAAATGAAATGAAAATGCCCGTTCATGGTTTTCTTTATTTAATTCCTCTTGATTCTTCTTCTGCAGTGTCTCCCTACTTGAAGAGCCTTTCCATGGTGGCAGCCAACAAACTGCTCCACCTGCTGGAGGCCTTCTCCACCAGCTGGTTCCTGTTCTCTGCAGCCCAGAACCATCACCTTGTATTTTTCCTTCTCGAGGCTTTCAATAATATTATACAGTACCAGTTTGATGGTAAGAGAAATCTGACATGCAACAGAATTCAACAACAGCTTTCCCTGTTTTTGTGTTGAACGAACTTTAACTCACATGAACTCACCTTTAGGGAACTGCAACCTGGTTTACGCCATCATCCGCAAACGTAATGTGTTCCACCAGCTGGCCAACCTGCCCTCGGATCCTGCTGCCATTCAGAAGGCTTTACAGAGGAAGAGGAAGTCTCCAGATGTTATTTCCCGCACCAGCTCACAGGAGACTGTATCGATGGAGGGCTCCCACCCCGCCGTCCCCGCAGAGCCCGGCACACTGAAGGCCAGTCTGGTCGCTATTCCAGGTACAAAAGAAATAATTTGAAGATGTCACTTTGGACTGTGGGAAATCATTTTTCACATTTTTGTCATTTCATAGACTTCATGATTAAATAATTAATCAAAACACAGAGGATAAGGCTGGTGACTTTCTATGTATTTGTTGGCAGGAAGTCTCTGACAATGCAACAGTCAATCTCTGTGTTTTCTACAGAAGACATAAATCTTTAAAAAAAAAAGGTTACAAATATACATATTATAATATACTATATACATACTTACATTTGCAAAAAGGGTCATATAATTTAACCTTCAGCAAATGTTACTCACAAATTAATTTAGTATTTGTCTGGGACTGTTTTCAGCTGTGGATTTGTTGCACTAGCGTCAATTTACAGCAGCAAGACAGTGTGTGTCTGTAGTATTGATTCAAAATAAACTACAGCTCCAACATAGTAAAGAAGAAACATGTCACAGTGTGGTTTTAATAGTTCTTGGACAAAATGGTTTACATTTATTTTACATGTATTTTTTACATACACAAACAGTGCTCAGTAGTAGCATTGATTTATTCTTGGTTTTGGTCTTTTTGTTGTATTTGTTGACAATAAGAAGATTATCACCATATTCCACCACACCACTTATTCATTAAGTATTGATTGGTTTCTTGCAGGCATTGATAAACTTACCGAGAAGTCCCAGGTGTCAGAGGATGGCACCATGGTGTCAGTTCCAAAGACAGACTCCTCACACACAGCCCACACAGACCAAAGTGCAGCGGCTGGGACCAGCGACACAGAGTCAAACTCAGGCCGAGACAACGAAGTAAGTGTGTGTTGGCGTGCATGCGTTTGTTTAAAGGCAAATGCGTATAAGTAAATGTATTTCTTCACTTTATCAGGATGTTTTCTACACTGAAGCAGAAATGGAGAGAAGACGTTTATCAAGTGCGTCTTCGACATCGTTTTGGGCTCCAACGCCAGACTGGGTCAGTACCGTCAGTTCCTGATACATGTTGGATAGTAAGACTGTGAAACTGATCTGGGTCAACATTTGTGTCTCAGGTTCTCTCTTGGAAGTGTAAACTGCCCCTGCAGACTATCATGCGACTTCTACAAGTGCTAGTTCCTCAGGTGGAGAAGATCTGCATCGACAAGTATGTAAACACATCCGTTCCCTTTTTGCTCAGCTTGTAAAAGTCATATTTACTGAGACTCTGTTCTTTTTATTAAAGTGTGCTCTCATGTTTCCCTGCAGGGGTCTGACAGATGAATCAGAGATCCTCAAGTTTCTCCAGCATGGCACATTAGTGGGCCTGCTGCCAGTCCCTCACCCCATCCTCATCAGAAAGTATCAGGCCAACGCAGGCACGGCCATGTGGTTTCGCACCTACATGTGGGGTGTTGTCTATTTGCGGTGAGTCAGCCGTGAGAGATCAGCGTTAAGCAAGCAGTCGTCTTTTTACACTGTCTAAAGATCTTATTCTGTTTTTCTAGCAACGTGGACCCTCCTATCTGGTACGACACAGACGTCCGCCTTTTTGAGATTCAGAGGATGTAGACTGAAAATGGGACTGTTCCACTCCAAGTTTCCTCTTCCCTTCAGTATCTGCTGGTTTCCCAGTAAACCTCACTGTGTTTAACTTGCCTCCGTGATCATCATAAATCTTACACCACCGACTTGGGAAGGAATCATCAGACGAGTGAGGTAGAGAAACGCCTCAGATTAAGAAAGGAGGTGACAGAATTATCAATATTGTCCAAAAACAACTGTGTTTGTACATTTCTTCGAACCTTAAGACCATAGAATGTCAGTCGAAGCATTGAGGAGATGTTTCCTGAAAGCTCTGGCTCTTTTCTCGATAGAGGTGAAAGAAAATACTGGTAAAGTTTTCAGTCTGACTTGCTATAGACGATATGGTGCTTTCCAACAGAGGCTTGTAACATATCTCGGACGGCACAATATTGATGTTTCACATTAATCGTCGTACTTGCCATGCTTTAAAGTGAACTTGCACTCTTTTCGAGTTGTCTGTTATTAATGGTTGTAGTTTATGTGACAATGTGACTCTGCAGGATTTTGGAGGCAAAAATACAGATTGTATGTTTTTATGTATGCGGCCAGGTTCACGCTCTGATCTGGCCGGCTATGCTTACAATGCTCGATGTTGAAAATTGTATTTTCCTTAAATTATCTTGAAAATATATATTGATATGCATCTGTGAATTCTGTGTTGGTCACATTACTGAACGCAAAGAGTTACCTTTTACTCTTAACAAGGTGGATCGTCACCAAAATTGAGAGTCAGATTGAATCAACACTTATCCAGATTTAATGCCTAGCTATTATCAAGTCTCTATATGTAGCTTGGCCTCAACATGTTGTGTAAAGTGAAAGCTGTCCCTTTTCACCATGACCACTAGATGGCACCATGTCCCTTATCAGCAATCATTAAACTAAAGTTTGTTTGCAGCCATTTGCAGCTTTACTCAAGTGGTAAAAAACTGCCATTTTCATTTGAAATACTGGATAGTTTTACATCTTCAAGCCTTTTAAAAACCTCATGCATTTAACATTTTAAAGGCAAAAAAAAAATCACTTTGATACATACCTTTATTAAACTTGTGTTGTAGGGGGACAGTAATATTTTCTTTCCTTGTTTAAAACTACTTGTCTTCAAACCTGACTATTACATTACTAAAGTAACCCAACAAAATGTCATGGTCATCAGGTATTCATGGGTATTTAAATGTTAGTTCAGCAAATCCAACAGCTAACAACAAGTAATACATAAGGACTTTTTTTTCCTTATAATTTAATTTATTAAAAAGTTCAATTTAAACATTTGATAAAAAAAAAATAGACTGATAAAATTGCTCACCATGTTTACACATAAATCCAGTAAATAAACCCATCTAAGAGATTAAGAGCACCTCAAAGAGACTGGCAACCGAGTGCATGCGGTAGAAGATTCCAAAAGGAAGTCCAATATTCACAATGGTAGTCCACATTGTGAATTTGTAGAATTTTATCTCAACGGGATGATCGAACTGAGGACGAGCACCAAAGGCGGGCATGAGCCACAGCTGGGGATGTAGAATGAGTCAATCATCAGGATACATTTCAACAGGAAAGCAGATTAGAAATTGAGTATATAAAAGGCAAATGAGCTGTAAACTGACTTACAATGACGTTAGCAAGCAGCAGAAAGGCGCAGACTTCCTTCAGCGCTCTTCTCTTCCAGCTTGGCTTATCAACACTCGACGTCAGGAAGTAGGTGGCCTTGTTGCTCTCCACAATAACGCTCATCTCGGTGTGTTCTTGGAAGACGTTAGCGTTGCTGTGCAGGGCCGCTTCCTGCATCACGTGGAAGGGCTCCCGATGGAGGCCTTCGATGATGAAGTAGTTCTGGAGGCCGAGCTGGAGCACCGTCAGAAGAGCCCAGGACAGGTTGAGGGCATCCAGGTGTCCTCTGGCTCCTGTCGCCACCACCGCCACGATGGTGAAATAGCTGATGATGAACTGTCCCATGGAGGCTCCCACCAGTAGCCCCACGTCCAGGCTGCGAGAGGGGTTCTTCTCCGACACATGCTCCCTGTGGTCCAGCCTGTAGACGATGCAGCCAATCAAAGTGGAGATGCACATCAGGCTTCCTATCACTATATTCAGGATGAAATGAATCAGCAGGGCCTTGTTTCTCTTCTCCTCGTCCTCTTTGAGTATTTCCACCTCGTACATGATGAAGGTCACGAGACCAGCCACCAGCAGGAGTACTCCTGCGAAAGGCCCAAAACACACATCCTTCGCATGGAACCTGGCGCTGTGGTGGTTGTGATCCTCCACGAGTCGACCCACATTTTTCCACAGGATGTAGGCCATAGTCGAAGCAAACAGGCTGTACTCTATGTTGAAGGGGTACAGGTAGTAGGCGGCATCTCTGAAGGTGGCACAAGCTGAGTGACTGCATTTACAATTCTTATCACTAAAGCTGGCTGAAATGAAGTGAAAAGGAGGAAAGTGTTATTTTTCTCGTCATCTGATTAGAACTGAGCACAAACTATGCCTCAGTACCTCTGTGCATCCTGTTTGAGACATTTAGTTCAGGAATGTCCGTCTGATGAACCAACTCCTCCGTCACAGCCGCCATCCACATCACCAGGTTGGTTGAGAGTGTAAGAGTGAGCCCACACCTGCAAGAGTGGAAACATGAGTATCGTGCAAGAGTAAAGATGTTCTGACGAGTAAAAGAAAAGAATTTACCGTGTAAAATTTGTATGGAGCTGCACACAGTCCTTTGCATGAATCCACAGGAAGTACGTCTAAAACAGGACAGGTTTCGTTAAGTCTATGTATTCTTTTGATGCATAAATCATAATGTTGACAAAATGCAACAACCTGCACAAACAGAAATACAGCTTGCACGACAGGGAAGGCGATTTTAACAGGAGATTCACAGTGAAGGTAGCCCACGTATTTGCCAATCTTGAAGATGTCCATAAGGAGACTGAGAAGCCCAAACAGCACAAGTCCACCTGAAATACAAACATTGAAGCGATTAAGCCTTTAAATGGCAATCCTCTAAAACAGAGACCCTGAGAATGAAGAGCTCTCACCTCTGAGCCACACAGACCCCGCGTGGCTGTCTTTGAACAACACTGCTTGATCCTTTCGAGAGGTGACAGTCGTGTAAAACAGCATCCACAGCATGGTGAGGAGGAAGAGGATGATGAGGAAGATTTGCCTGTGCACAGCAGTAATGGCCACGCTGTTGAAGGCGCTGCCGCTGACCAGAGCGCAGCCCAGGATCAGGATGTTGATGCAGATGATGCCGGACAGGAGCCACCCACCACCATGGTGGGCCCTCTCCATGACCACCTCCAGGTGGCGAATGCTCTCTCTTACCGCCTCCACATTGGGAGGATGGGTCGGAGTGGGAAGATGTTGGATGTTCTCCATCTGTGCCGCCGTCTCGATGTTGGACGGATGGGCCTCTAGAACATCATTTGGTGTTTTTCTACAGGACACAAAACATGAGGGTATGTGTGTGTCTAAGAAAACAGCAATAATCCTATACTGTTTCGGTTGTTTATTCAAATAAAGACTAGCTGGAATACTTGTTAAAACCAGATGGGGCACTTTGTTAGGTTTGCCATAAAACTTGTCAGATGCTAAATTTACTTATTCTAATGTGCATCTTAGTGGGCTTTTTAATTATGCTAATTATTCTTCATTAAAAGGTATTATGTTCACTGAAATGAAATAAAATTCAGATTACAGGGTTACACATTGTTTAAAATATAGACTTGTTTTTAATTACTCTCATGTGTCCTCAGCAGTTACTTTATGAGGAACACCTGTAATGCAATTAAATGCAACCGCTCAGAGGTTTTAAGTAAAATATATGTTTATTAGAGAGGTTGTAATTCGCAGTGGAGTTGAACTGAACTGCATTATATTTTATATTAAGGAGTTTTTTTTTTTGCAGAGCCCATTAACAAATATTAAGGGGGAAATAACATTTCAATATAATGCAGTACACTACAACAACCATTAACAACCACAGTCATACATAAATAAATTGAATCAACAAAGAATTTGTAGCTCTCTTGTACTGGATGGCTTTAAATTATAGGTGTACCTAAAACAAAAGTGGACTCAAAGGGAGTGCATCTCAATGTAGACAAGGCTCATTTTATTTTGCATTATACGTAATAATTAATTCATGTAGAACTTACTAATATAGCAATATTTATCTAACAACCTAAACCACATATGCAGATTTCAGTGCAAAGCTCCTGATCACCATTGACCCTGCCCCTGCATAGTAATAAATAACAGCTCTGCACAGTTGACCTCAAAAAGTGACTCTGAAATTCTCAAGAGTGAAAATGTGCCACAGATTTACCGAGAGAAAAGTTTGTTGCAGGTCTGGAACATCTGCTGAGCCACAGTTTTCATGATGGGCTTCCCTCCCAATGGAGACTGCAGGACAAAGACAGGTTTTAGGACACTGAGGTCTCTTTATATTGTGTCAAAGATGAAATGCATTCAGAGATTAAAACAAACACACTGAGAGAATAAGTGAAGCAGTGCTCCTCTGTCTGCAGGTCAGATTATGCTGCACAAGCTGCAGCAATTTAAGACAAACAGGTGGAATCAGTTTCAGATGATTAGGCCTTGTGGTGTCTCGCCCCTCACCCACAGTCATCCTCCAACACGTGTCAGATCCACTTCCATCTCCATTTCCTAGTCAGTTCCTGTCTGGCCATTGTATTGTTATTCAATGCAAATGAAGTACTTATCTCAAATAGCTTGCAGTCGAGGCTCAGGTGAGACGCAGGTGAGAGGCAGGTGAGGCCTCAGGGCAAATACTGGTTCAAAGAGGGCGTGTGTGTATTTGTTGTGCACATATAGTCTTTTCCAAGAAGTTGGATTACTGAATATTTGGAGATCTTTGCTGAGTAAAACTGATGACTTGGCATGTTTAAAAATTCCAACCAGTGACTTGAAAACACAACAGAACAGTTTACTTCGTGATTATGAGAAGCTGTTAAATAAGCAATAGTAAAAGGAAACCATTTAAATTCAAACTCAAGTATTTTCTAATAGACATATTAAAGTTGTTAACTTTCACATCTAATTCACATTTACATCTTTAATTTAATTACATTTCATATTCATTTCAATAAGTCAAGAGTCTCAGTCTTAGTTTCATTTATTTAAATGAATTTATGATACTTTCAGTCGTCATCTCTGTTAGTTTAGTTATGGCTAGAAAAGATTGTAGAATGGGAGAAAACCCACTGAACTCTAAAATCTTTCTAGTAATTTGTTCAGAAGTTTTCATGATATTCTCACCTAATTAAAATACTAACCTACATTTTGCTATAGCGAGGTCAACAATTTCGGAGTGAGCTAAAACATCCTGGAAATATGGCCTCCAAAATCACAGGGCAGCCACAAAGGCAGCCGAGTAGAAGAAATTTAAGAATTAAAATTAACAGAATTATTAACTCGCTTGTGAATTTCCCCAATGTGGGACGAATAAAGGCTTATCTTATCTTAGTTTATCTTATCTTATCTTATCTTATCTTATGTAACTCTTCTCAGCCAGTCACGGTGAATTTGGACTATAGATGGTTACTAGAAACAGAAATCCTTTGTCCCATGTGCTGTTAGGATAAAAATGAAACTAGGACTCACACCTTAGCTACAGGGTGGAGCTCCTGACACTTTGCTGCAGCACAGTAGGTTAATTTCCTAAACACTATTGTATATATTGCAGTCTTGTGTATTGTATGTCTATGAATGTTGCTGACACGTCTCTTTCTTCTGTTTTGCATTCCCTCTTTTCTCTATGTAATGTAGGTCAAGATGTTTCAAGGTGAATGTGAGTTTTATGTATGTTTTCTGACATGTCTTGTGGTGAAACTGACACCTTTTCACACTGTGGACAATAAAGTCAATTCTCACAGTAAGGTAAAAAACAATGTGGAAAAAACATAAAATGATAAAACCTTGAACAAAGTCTGTTCTTGCAGAAAATGTCAATCTTTTACAGGTCACCTGCTTGAGCTGGTGGATGCAGTTCAAGGCTCATCATTTTTACTTGTTGGTCACAAGGTGGGAAACAAAGTTCACCCAATGTTCTCTCAGTCTGTCATAAATATTCAAGATGCTGAAAACACCACATGTGCTCCTTCTCTTCTGCCTTGTCGGGGCAGCGAACGCCCTGTACAAACAGTGGATTCCTGACACCAACTATGAGAATAAGACCAACTGGGACAAAGGAGCGGTTCCATGTGGCAATGACGTGGTTGAGTTTTCGGCCCAGAGAAGCATGTCTGTGTTTGTGGAGAGCACGCACGCCGTGAGGGAGATGAGGCTGCCGGTTGACGGTGAGTTCATCCTGAATTCAGGAGCTGGATTTTATGTCGTGAGCGGAAAAGATCCAGGATGCGGAGCAGGTGTCACGACCCAGTTCAAAGACTCGGAGGCTCTTCAGTGGTTTAACCCGGCTCTGTGGCAGGCGGCTGCAACGGCCGATGAGCTCCAACATGGGAACTTCTTGTTCTCAGTCCACGAGGAGAGCGTCCCCTGCCAGTATGATGATGTGGTTTTTAAAGCCCGCTCCTCTTTCAGGGTGGACACCAGCTCTAGTCAGTCCACCGTTCCCGTCAAATCTGTGTCTGTGCTGGGGAAGTTGTTCGACAGCAGCTCTGAGTTCTCGCAGTATCTCAGCTCGCGCTCAGGCCGACTGCAGTTTCATGGATCGTCTGCTGTCACCGTCGGAGGTCCGGGCTGTGAGGATCCTTCTGGCTGCGACTGCGGGAATGCCGGAAACCATGAGAGGATCTGTGGCACTGTCACCTGTGCCTCTGTGAGCTGTGAGAGGCCGCTGCTCCCTGTCGGACACTGCTGTGATGTCTGTGGTGCCATTGTCACCGTCCACACCACAGCTGGTTTCAATCTGCAGACTTACAGGCAACGAATCCATCACCTGTTTCTCATCCTGCCACAATACAAAGCCATTCAGCTGGGCATGTCAAAGGTCTTCAGGCCACAGCGGTTGATGGGGATCATCCCTTTTGGCAACTCACCCGAGATCCAGGTGGTCATCCTGGATGGAGACAAGGGAACGCAGGCAGAGAATCTGGCCTGGGACATCGTGAGGGATGCCCGCTCTCATGGCTCCAACATGGGGATCACTGGAGCTGAATTTCAAGCCTCGTCTGGGGGCGGCAGCCATCAGTCCGGAGGCAGCGCTGGGGTGGTGGTTGGAGTCGTGTTTGGAGTTTTAATCACCATCACGCTCGTTGTCATCGTGACTGTCCTGATTCGTAAAGGGGTTGTTCGCGTGCCATCGCTGCCCTCGCTGCCATCTCTGAGCAGCTTGAGGAAAAACAGTGACGTTGGAGATCTTGGTGGGCCTCTGGATCACGGCTATGATAATCCCATGTTTGACAAGCCTGTCATGCTGCCTGACATTCCCGGTCTGTACGGGACTGAAACCAATAATTCAATCTCCTTGACTCAGACAGGTGTACACTTTGTAAATCCAGTTTATGACGAGAACGAAACTGACTTTAGTGCTTGAAGATGACTTTAATTATTTCCACTTTTGTACTTAATTGATGATTTTACAGACCCAGATCATAAACAATAAATCCTGCATATAGCTTTATAATAATTCAGCAATGTAGATAAACTTGTAAAAATACTGACAGGCACTGAAACTTTTGATAACCTAAGGACTTGTAAAACGAATAAAAGAATTGTTGGCAAACATTTGTGTACTTTTTTTCCTCGTCCATATGACAACCAAGAGCAGTAAAGATGCAATAAAGCTGCAGTAAATTCCAAACACACCTGCTAATGCATGAGCTTTGTACATTCACGGTGCACAGCACATGATGGCAGTAAATTTAATCTACAGTGACACATGTGAAAACTTTATGTACCTTGTCATGTAGTCTCAATAAACATTTATAATGTACGACTTTTTTTGATGGGAAGAGGCCTCATTTTATATCAATCAGAGAAACTGTATTGTCTTTCTTTGACAGCCAGGCTGTGACATATAAGGGCTCTATAAAATCAGCCATATACTTGTGGAGCAGCCTCATGGCATCAGTTACATCATAGAAACACACAGAGCCTTGGTGGAAGTCCACATATAAGCCCACTCTTGTGATAGCAGTGACCTCCAGGGGGGTCTCTGCCCCGGCGTGCCAGGTGAAGAAACCTCGGCTGTTCCTCCCCACGCACCAGGAGAAGTCGTTCCCGGTGATGCAGCTGGTGCTCTGCTCTCCCTTACGATCGATGCTCTTGTACGTGACCCCCACATGTGCACCTTCCCCGCTCAGCTCTGCTTCGATGTAATGCCTCCCCTGGTAAAAGCTCTCCGAAGTCACCGCCTGACGCCAGTACTGGAAGCGGTCAGGGTGGTCTGGGTAGCTGTGCTGCCAGGGGCTGGTGTTGGTCAGCTTTCTGTTGTTCTCCATCACACGTAGGAAATGATGAGTGGTGTCGGGGTCAAAGGTCAAACTTCTTGCATCTATAATACAGAGGAAATATGACTTGTGAATAATTTGTAAGCTGAATGAACAAATCGGCAATTGCAAAAAAGAATATCTGAGAATTGTATTTACATTTTAAAAAGTCCTCACGAGTTTCAGGATCAGGCAGAGGTGAAGGTTGAGATTCTGGCATTGGGGATTTAGTACCTGTTTTTTCATTTTGCAGAGAGATTTTTCAGTATTTTTCAGACATGAGGATTTCTGCAAGTTTTAAAAGTTGGAGCTGAGCAAAGAAAGACTGAAAACTAAGAGTGTATATAAGCTGATGTTGAGCTATTTCTCATGATCATGGACCATGAATGCAATATTTCATGGCAATCTGTCAAATGGCTGTTGAAGTATTTCAGATATTTTCTCCACGAGGAGCCAGAAGATGTAAGGTAAAATATGCAATATGATCCACACTCACCACTTTTCCAGATCAAGTCCAGTTTTTCCCTGTAGGAGGAGAGGATCAGGTCACACAGCTCCTGCGTTGCATCAGTCACTACTTGGACATAAGAGGTGAGATGGTCCATGCGGTTGATGTAGGCAGCAGGCAGACGTACATCCGTCACCCCATTCTTCCACTCTGAGTAATCCTGGAAGAAGCAAAACAACAGTAACATGTATCAAGTATCATGGCGTGAAATGACTGTTAAATAACATGCAACTCCTTTTCTCTGATCCAGAACTTTTCTCCGTGAAATGGCTAAAATATGCCTGCTCTGTGTACACTGTCAATACACCTGCAGCCAAAATAAACTCTTTCTCAGAGAACATCCTGTGCTAATCCCAGATCATATGAGACATCAGACTGAACACCTGATAAATTTCACTACTTGATCATGATTATCACACATATCGAATATACTTTGTACCTGCAGGAAGTCAACATCAGACTTGCTCTTGCACAGTTTGTTCATTTGAGTCAGAGTCTTCATCAGCTCCGTCCTCCTCTGCTCCAGATGTGCCTGGATGCCCTCTGTCTGTCTGAGGGCCTGTCTCTGCTCTCTTTCCAGCACCTCCGCTGCCCCCTTCCTGGCCTCCTCCACGGTCGCCTGCAGCCTGGAGAACTGCTGCTCAACAATTACACAAACCTCCTGCACTGAAGACTGAAGGGCCAGAGAGGAAAGAGAAAGAATGAAATCAGAAAAACATCAAAACCTTGCATTAAATTAATGCACAAGACTTTTACCTTAATTAGGTCATTGTTGCTCTGCAGCTTTCCAATTGCTTTCTCAGCTGCTGATGCACTTTGAACGATCTCTTCTTGCTTCTTCTGCACTTCAGCCTACAAAACAATCACATCAAACACAACTGCAACAGATGCTGCACAAGACCATTCATATACTAATTGAATATTTTGCCCTTTTGAGATGAAAGAAAATTAAAATATAGCCCAAACAAAAAAAATCATTTCACAATATTAAATGCTCTGTGTTGAAGAAGTGTGTTGTGTTAAGACCTCAATCTGTGTGCGTGCCTCCCCCACAGATGCAGTCGTGTGCCCTTCGTGCTCCTGTTTCTCACAGTCCACGCACACACAGCGGCCGTCCATCGGACAGAAGCGCTCGAGAGGGAGCTGGTGCACCTCACAGACCCGACAGTCGATGTCGTGGAGGGGATCCACCAGGCGGTGGTTTTGAAATTTGGCATTCTCCAGATGGGGTCTGAGATGGGCCTCGCAATAAGACACCAGGCAGGTGAGGCAGGATTTTAGGGCCTTGCTGGGGCCGTCCATGCACGAGTCACACAACACATCTTCCGGGAGCGGCGCGTCGGTGGCAGTTGAATCCCTCGAGTCCTCCTTTTGACTCTCCTTCAAATTCTCCTCATTGTTACTGCTGAGAGTTGCCATGTTCCTCTGCACTTACAGCTGCTTTTCCCTGCCTATTCTCAGACTCTCAGGGTGCATAAGGACAGAATTAAAAACCAAGCCTAAGGTATTTTGGACTCAGCCTGCTGAAGAATTCTCATTTTTCACCCCTCCCCTGTTTGACTCTTCTCTCTGTATCCAACTTCACTAGGCTTAAAACACAACAGATTACACAGATGAAGGAAGGAAATGACGAGTGTATACTAACCAAGCCTCTTTCTCATTCTGTCCTGGCTTGTTTACATTCTTTGGCAAAGTTGGGTTTTTTATACTAAAATGGGAAAACAGACACCTCTGGGCTCTGCCACCAATAAAGCAAATTAACTAATAAAAACATCAGTAAAGTCTATGTATAGTATCATCAGTAAGGCATGTGGATACTTCAGTGCGGCTTAAGGCTCCATGTGGGGGAGTCCGACAGTGTTTCCTCCTGATAACAGTGTTACATAAGCTTCGGGACAACGACATTTATCTACAGTACAACTTCCTGACTTCATGACGTGAGCACAGACGAACGAACGATGCTTGTGTTTTGGGTGCGAGTAGCATGGGAGGATTATCACAATGTTTGAAGATGGCAAAACAAGTATTTTCCACTCTCTCTCTCTCTGTCTCTCTCATACACACAGAGAGAAAGTCTTGGCACAAATGCTGTCTTTGTAAACAGGTAGTGAGTTAGACAGGATGTTCTCTGATCTGGAAAAACTTTCTAATAAAACACGACTGCATACAAATAGTGCATATTTGTTGTACTGCATAAGTAGGACCTACTTAACACACTAATGAGTGAGCATTCGTTTAGAAATAGAGGCCAGATTTTCCCAGCAGAATCCCACTTATGTAAAATTTTAAGAAGAGACCGACCGAACTCCAAATTTAAGTATTTAACATTTTTTAAAGGACACATATGGGAGCTATAGCTCAGGAGGTAGAGCAGCTATCAACCAGTCAGAAGGTTGGTGGTTCGATCCCTGGCTCCTGCAGCCTATGTGTCGAAGTGTCCTTGGGCAAGATACTGAACCCCAATGGCTGTTCCATTGGTATGTTAATGTACGTCGCTTTGGATAAAAGCGTCTGCTAAATAAAACTGTAGAACATATTTAATTATCTCCATTATGCTCTTTTCTTCTTTCAGTTTATTGTTCACATCTTTGCATGTTTGCAATTCTGGTGGAAAAGACTAAATCCCATTTTATTTTAATTCAAGCTTCTGCAATATTTACTTTAAGAAATATCAGAATCAGGCCTGAAAAAAATCTAATGTGAGTGTGTATTCGTTGAATGTGAACTTTTCATTACCAGTCCATGATTTCAGTGTTCTCAATATTAGCTGTGGTCCTGCTTTATAAAGGAACATCTTATATTCTGCATATTTCAATCTCAGCAACAGGTGAAATATTGCAAGTGTAGTCATGACAACAAAAACATGGACAGACTAAAATGAATTAGTCAGTGATGTGAGTAATTTAGCATTAAAAACTTTAGTATTTCTTTCATTTAAAATCCACCTAAAATGTGAAGTTGACATAGCAAACATCAACATATCCTCCTGTGCAGATGTACATTGTTATTAAAAAAGCTCATCAAGACACAAACAGTTGGAAGACTGTTACATGAGTGATATACAAAGGTTAATAAATCTGCTAGTGTATGAACTGAACATGCCAAACATAGTACTACATGTTATCTTGTGCATATATCAAAATTATCTACAGATACAGTGTTTTCACATAGTTTACAACACTACGGTAAATCAGAACAGTAATCTCAATGAACTATTGGCCTGCATTGTCATTAAGCCACACCTGGACCGACATGGCTCGCTGTATGTAAACATGCACAGAGGTGAAATATGAGTAAGGAAGGAAGTGGCTCTGGGTGAAAATGCCGCCACTGAGACAGCTTATCATAAAATTACGATGGAGTTAATGTCAAAGGTATTTATGACAAAAGACAATTTTGAGCAAATGCACAGGCACATGAGGTGGTAGGATTTACCCCACAGGGGCAAACACGTCGAGGGGACACAGACCCCACAATCAACTCTCTGTTAACTGTCCCACACTGATAATTGTCTTTCAGTTTGTTAAACCATGCAGCGGCGGGGACTCCAACCAACCAGCATACAGAGATATTTCCAATGATCCTCCTGAGGCTAACAAGACTGTAAAAGAGTCCTGTTAGGAATTTATCTCACACTCGTCTCTTCTTGCTTGACATATTCATCCTGACAGTGTCCTTTCTGCTTTGTTACCACCGAGGCACCAGGAGAGCTAAATCATTAAGTCCTCCCTGTCCATACGTGACATTCACTCCACAATGCTCCACTGACCTTTAAGGCTGGATGAGCACACAGCAGGAGGCCTGTCTACGGCAACTTTTATTACCTGCCGGGCAGAATGAAGACAAGAGAAGACACTGTGTTTGGAACGGAAGATGCCAGAACAAACAAATCCTTTCTTACTGCACAGTAAATCATCACTCACAGTTCAGTGTCCTCGATGCAGTCTGGATCTTCTATGGTCTCCAGCCGTCTCTTACAGGCATCTAAGATCTTCTTCCTCGGTCCTAAAGGGATATGGATGCTCTTGAGGTCGTTGTCAGAGCACAGCAAGAGCGCTTCTAGGTCGATCTTCTCCCTCTTGAAGATGGAGAAAAACTCGCTCATGCTCTGTGTGGCCAGGAAGACCTCTAGAGGGCTTGTGTTAGGCACATCATCATCATCCAGCCCTAATTCCACTTCCTCCCAGGGCAGCTCCTCCATGTTCCTCTCCTGCAGGCTGCGAGCACTACCGATGCTGTCTTCATCCAGACTCGGGTATGGATGCAGCCGACTGCGTAAACGCACATTATTTCCCGACCGGTTCGTGCTGTCCTCATCCCGACGGCCGATGTCAAACATCCCCCCACTCACATAGTTCCTCCTGAAGACCATGGTGCCCAGACCGGGCCGGTTGAACAGGGAATCATGTCCAGAGTCGGTGCTGATCTCAGAATAGTCCACGTCGGGCCCGTGGAGGTCCGGCTCGCTCATGGCACGTGAAATGGCATCATAATTGTCCCCTGGGAACATGTCGCGAACGTTGCGGCGACCACGATCCTTCGGGTTGACGTAGGTACCCTGTTTGACAAACATGACATCGTTGCCCAGCTGGAGTCCAGACAGGGAGCGAACGCTCTTCCTCCCGTCCTCGTAGATTTTGAAGGTCCCATCTCCTTGTTTCCTCTTCTCCAGCTTTTTCTGAATCTTTGTCTTCCCTCGGTTTGTGGCATGGAGAGTAGCCTGACAGGACATCAACGAGACAGTAATTAGGGGAGAATCACAAAAAAGGAATTCGATTTTTCCAATATTTCTGGTGACTCGTTTTAAAACCTCTGAGACAGATTTTCCACATACAAAACTGGTTTCATGTCAATGTGCTCTAAAATGTTTGGTCCAGACTGAAATATCTCAACAACTACTAGATGGATTGCCGTGACATTCATGGTCCCTAGAGGATGAATCCTATGGATCCATGACTTTCCCTTTAGCACCACTAGCAGTTTGACATTCTTGGTTTCTAGTGACTTATCTTGACCATCCATGGCTGGATTGCAATGAAATTTTGTACAGATATTCATGGTTCTCAGGCAATGTGACCCACTGATGTTTCCTCTAGCTCCACCATGAGGTTCAGATTTGTGGTATTAAGTGAAATGGCTTGACAACTATAGAATGGACAAACATGAAATTTAGTTCATGACCAAGTACAGATAAAACTAATAAGAATGAATTGTAATAAGTTCACATATAATATCTTCACTTTTCTTCAGCCACCATCATCTGGCCAAACTTTCAAAAATGAACAAATACCTGCAAAACTAGTAACATACCTGAACATGATAAAAATTATACCTGTTACAACAGTTCATGTCCAAGTAGTCAGTTTGCATTGTCACTGTGACCATGTTAGCATTTAGCTTATTCTTGATCTGATGTCAAGAGGAGGGATTTGATAAGGCTTTCTAGTTGGCAAACTGAACTAAACAAACAAAGACTAATGAAAAACTCCTGACCTGAGAATATGGCACACTGACGGTGGCTGCATTTAGGTTGCGCAGCTTGTGGCTCAGAGAGCTGCTGGTGTAACTGGAAAAGCTCATGACGTCTGACGCAGAGGCCTCAGAAGCGTCTTTATGAAACTTCCGCTCCATGCGTTTGTGGTGTTTCTTCTGTATCTTTACGAACTCCTTAATTCGCCGCTCGGCGTCTCGAAACGCCCGGTCCTTCAGTTTGCCCACTAGCTTGGCGTTGAGGCCCGTCTGCTTGGCAGCGATGGAGTCCAGGTAGCGGACGCAATCCATGTGATTCTTTGTGGCGGCCATGTCTAACGGGGTGTGGTAGTCGTTGTCCAGGCACCATATGTTGGCACCGAAAGACACCAGGAAGAAAAGGCAGTTGTGGTGACCGTTGGCAGCAGCCAGGTGGAGCGGCGTGTTCCCCCATATGTCACACTTGTCAGGGTCTCCTCTGTGAACCATGAGAAAGATGTTAGATGCAATCTTTAGACTCAGAGAACCTGTACGAGATTTACCGAATAAATATTTTAATTTCTTGCTCAGACTGTGGCAAAGGTTACGGATGCAGGTTGTCTCTTTGTTCCTCTGTTTAGATGACTCACTCATGAGTAAGCATATGATTTTTTGATTATGTTTTCAGCACAGACCTGCCATCAGTGGGCCTTATTTAATAATTTACAGCCTAAACACCACATTTATCTTTGAGAAAACCAACCACATTTCAAAAAGGTTGGATGGTTTCATTAAAACGATCCTTCAAAAGCTACCATGCAGGGATCCCAACTAACAACAAAAGCAACATTCACCCTTGGCTGACAGTCCACGACCTTAAGGTTACCTCTACATGTGCTGCACTGTTGCTGCTGGTTTGTAATATGACCACAGGCTTTGCCAGCACCACTGCTACACTACCTGTATCCAGTTTCAGGGGAGGCCGAACAGGTAGCGCCTGACTCAAAAAGCAGCACTGTGCGTGACTGGTGATGCCCTGCTGAATTCCTCAAGTCAAAGCATGACAGTATTACAGCTGGGTGGAGGAAGTGGAGGACAGATGTGTGTGAAGCTTTCTTACTATTACTTCCCATCATAGGCCTGACGTGCAAATCTAGGAAAGCTCATTTGTTTGCTCTAATTGTTAAAATATTGTCAAACTAGTATTCTGAAAAGAATCTTACTGATAATCAATAATGATAAAATGATTTATTCATGACACAGCTGGTTTGTGGCCACTATAATCAATATTAGAAATACAATATTAAGTTAAAATTGCATTCATTTTTTTCAGTTGTCAGCATCTGGTTATTGGTGTCATACTTTTTTTTTTTTTTTTTACATGTTTACTGAACTCTTTCATGTTTTGTCCCTGTCTTCCAACACAGCCACAAACAGTCTGCTGAATATTTGATACCACGAAGGTGAAGCCTCCGTCAAAGTGCGAATGTATTATTGATGGATTGTGTTGTAAGGTTTTCACAGGGAATGTGTGTCAGATCTGGAAGACCCAACCTGGGCAGCGATTGGCAAAGTCCCACTCTGATTTCAGCCCCCTGCCTCTGTTTGATTGGGGTTTTTAAAAAAAAAAAAAAAAAAAGAGGCAGAAAAAAGCAGCTTTAGCATCAAAAGCTGCTTGAGTTCAAATGTAGGGAAATGGTTGTCATCAGTGTGCATGACTGAAAGTAGGTGGCAGAAAGCCCAGAAAGCTACAATAAACAATGCACAAACAAAGGAATTGCACTACCAGTGTTACACTGGATCATAAATTTGTCAAAAGATAAACAGCAATTAGCCATGTTGAATTTTATTTATCACCTCCTGATTATACAATATGCTTGCTGTAGGTGGAGAACACCCAACATGAGAGCTTTATGTGTCATAATTTATGTCTGTCCCAGTAAAACGCTGACCACAGCGGTGATAGGTCTGCCCAATTATCCCCCCACCCCAACCTTCTTTATCACATTACAGTCTGTTTGTGTCTTCACTTCCTATGACAGCTTGATGTTACTGCAGGCTGCCCAGTGCAATATACTCGCCATATATAGCACTGGGTGTCATCTTTCCCATGAAATTGTCTAGCAGTATTAAGCTCCTCTTCGTTATTGCCCCTGTTCTCATGAGCTTGGCGCCTCGGTGAGACAGCTATTAATGTTTAATTTTAGTGCTTCGTGTCAATCAGGACTTTATGTTTTCTGTCATCAATATGTCCTTGGCAGCTGAATTCCTCCAGAGCCTTGTTTACCCTTAATCCGTGGGAAATAGTGAATTTAGTGTGATCACACAGCACTGCAAGCCTTCCCGTCTTTGCTGCCTGTGTCTTTTAATAACACTGTAAATGTGCCTAACATTTTCTCCAATCTATTATTTTGCATTCAGTGAGCTCAACACAGATGAAAGGTGCTTTTACAGTAAGTCGCTCGCAAACGTCTCTCAATTAAGCAGATTCATAATGGGCCCATTTTTCTGGGCTGACAAGCAAACCAGGTCAGCCTGAAAAGATGGAGAACGGGCCGTTGTGTGTTTCCTCATCCCAACGGTGCGTGAATACCAATCACATTTGTTCACTTTGGTGAAGTGAAGCCAGCTTTTGTACCGAGCTGCAGCCTCCTGAAATGATGTTATTTACTCTTCATTTGATAAATAATTCTCCTTTTCTTGTAATGATAGAATGAAATTTGTAACTATGTCATGATGGCCTCTATAAAAATCTATCAAAACAAAGTAGTGAAATGTTACCTTTTACATAACTATTGATTATTTAGGAACATTTAGGCCACCTCTGTGTCTCTACTAATGGGTAATTTCAAGTGATCTTGGACAGTGTCATCATGTTAAATAGCATTACAAATATCTCCCATAATAATCATGTGATACAACTTTGAGGTGACGATTATAAAGTTAAATATCTATACATTAAAATGCTTAATTAATCAGTTTTAAAAGGTTAAATTTAACACACAAACTTCATTCTAAAATGTAGAATAAGTGATGCAAATAAAAATGTCCATAAAAAAGTTCTACTGGTCTGCAAACATCATGAGGGTTTACTTTTTACAAGAATATTTTAGAGTCAAGCCCATGGGGTTATTTCAGACCTGAACTAATGCTATAATTAAAAAGCTACCAAACAGGTTATTAGGTCAAAGGTGCTCTTGTTAACCTGGAGCAAAGCCTGAGGTTGTAGCGTTGGTAGTGTGTCAGGACCTGTCCTCTCCTCTGGGGATGTCAAAGCCTGGAAAAGGTGACCTACACTGTCACAGGTGTATTGTTACTTCAGCGTGTGCTTCAACTACAAACTGGCCTTAAGCTCTTCAATGCACTTTCTAGGTTTGGAATAAAAAAAGGTAAATTCAAGAGAGTTTAAAAATGTCACAATCCAATGCAAATGGCTGAAGATGCACATTGGATGAACTTTTACGCACACGTCAATTGGTGGCACCAGGTGCTTGTACCCACCCCCTGGCCACGATCAGCCGCAGAGCCTCCAGGTTGCCGTGATAAGCGGCCCATAAAGTCGGTGTCATCCCATCCTCATCCGGCGCGTTCAGGTCCTTCCGAGTCGCCTCCTTCAGCAGGTCCAGGTAGCCGTCCCGGGCCGCCTTGTGGTACCTGTCATTCATGGCGCACGGTTAATCCACCCTGCTCGACTCCGGTCCGTGTCACCACCATCGTCATCATCGCCGGCTGCTGTGCCAAACTCGCCCCCGCAGACAGTCGCTCCTGGTCGGCGGTGCAGCTGCAGCCGGAGCGCGTCCCCGGTATCCAAGGAGGCACCGTGCGCAACGCGTGCGTAACAGCGCCCCTGGTGGCCGAGCTGCTCAATCACACACCGGGGACCCTCCTCCACCCCAACACAGGCACAGTGGAAGGACCCCTGACTGAATGAAACTATTTAATGCTGTCCCAGTTTACGGAACAATTAGGGTTGTGTGAGTTTACTGGACCATCAGATGTATCTGAGGCTAATAACTGATGTGCCATTTTATTAGGAACACCTCGATTAAACTAATAAAGCCTAATACAGTGCCCTGCAATAACTCATTCTCAAGTTGAGTTAACACACCTTCATGAAGTCAGAATTTATTGCAGGGCTGCATTAGTTTTAGCAAGGTGTACCTAATAAACTGGCCACCGAGTGCAGTTTACTAATCATGCATATAATCTACCCGTCAGGGCTGCAGGCTGTGCAAGAGACCGAAAACGTTTGGGGTGTTCAGTCAATGCACACTTTAATGGATAGCTAAATAATATTTCCATTTACTTCAAATAGGTTACGATGGTAGAAATTGTGTTTATATAATTAAAACAAAACATTTCTGCAACTTTTCTTTTCAAATTCATTTACCATAAAAACAAAATCATCACTAAAATAAACTTGCATTAACAGAGGATTAATATAAAACTGTACATTGAACAATATCACTTTCATGTCAGGATTCACTGCAGGGCTAAAGTATACCACTGCATTAGTTTTAGCAAGGTGAACCTAATAAACTGGCCACTGAGTGCAGTTTACTAATCATGCATATAATCTACCCTTCAGGGCTGCAGGCACCGCAAGAGACTGAAAACGAGATAAAAAAAAAAGTTTAAAGTCATAAGCAAGGGTGTTTTGGGTGTTTAGCCAATGCACACTTGGATAACTAAAATAATATTTCCATTCATTTCTGTGGTGGAAATAAGCCAACAAGTGAAACATGTGAACAACCCAATGAGAGTCAATCATTTATAAATGATCAAACAAAAGCACAAAATAGGCAAAGCTAACAATAAAGTAGATACTAAAGCAGACACGGGTAAGAGCAATGGCTATATGAATTGGCACAGGGTCAGAGTATTACATTGAACTAGTTGATGGACACAGTCCGGCAACTAACAGTAAAAGCTCATCAGCATTTATGCAAAGTTTCAGAAGGTGGTGTGGACCATTAGACCAATTACAAAGAGACAGCTCTGAACAGCACATGGAAGAATCAAATATGGTGAGTCTGGCCTGATTTTGGGCCAGACAAGGTTATCGTATAGATAACATGTTTCTTTTCTCCTCATTTGTGTTTACACAAACTCATGAGCTGAGCAAAGCTCATTGTCGATTAACCACTATATAAATACAAAGCAGACATACATTCATTTGCAAAGCACAGTCTAATCTGTACTTTAATTGAGACAGATTAACAATTTACAACTTCAATTGGGTGGAAAAATGTACTTTTTGCAACTATCTATAATTCTTTCAAACGCATTTATCAGAAAGTCCAAATCATCCATTGCATTAAAGTTGCTGAACTTTACAAACTTGCAACTTGACAACAGGCAAAAAGACAGACAGGATAGAAAGTAGAGGAGATGTCTCATTGTGAGGAAACAATTGGTCGCTCCAGCGTCATTGTTTTTCACATTCTTTTGAATAAACCATTGTTCTCGCTGTAAACTCTCCATCACTGACGGGCTGTATTAAGAAACATGAGTGCAGACAAAGAGAGATCTGGTGAGTGCAATGGCATTTTGCAATAAAAAAGTGTTTCTGCTCTCAGCCCCACCCTGATGAAAAGGGGATAAATTAGCTTAAGTAGAGACCTAAAATAAGCCAGTTGCACCAGAGCCTGAAGTTCTCAGACACATTACCCAGTTGAAACTTCCATAACAATAGGCAGAGATAGTGGTCGGGCTTTTCATGTCCTGCACCTCGGGCACTTTGCAGAGACCAGATATAGATGCACATCTCTACATTGAGCCGTGAACAGGGAAGCATTAAAGAGCTGAAAGTATTCCCTTCAAGCACTGAATCAAAAAAGATAGGGCAGTAATGCATGCTACGCCTTGTTAGAGAATTTAGATGGCGTTTAAATTGTGAGGCGTAGCTGCATGTGGTCAGCTGCAGCAAAAAGAAAAAAAGAGGATCAAGCTGAACAACAGAAAGACAACAAGCCCCTAATGTATTTAAAAAGACAAAAAGATCACGTGCAGTTTTGTTTTTTCTTTGCTTAAACATTTATTTTGTGTGCGCCGTTCAAACTTTTGGAACAAATGACAGGAGTTCAAAATGTATTGTCTAATATTAAAAAAAATGCTGTGAATCATAAATGGAACCGGTTTCTTGTATTTTGGAGTTTGGAGAAAAGGTTTTTCCTGGAAACATCTTTTGAACTTTACATGAATATTTTGTGCAAAACACGCTGTGTTTGGTAATAATATGGTGTTGTTCATAACAGATTTATTGACATTTATGACTCTTTGCACAGTAAACCACCGTGTTTTTGAAGCCATATAAAAGCCATGACGGCTCGGACTGATTCTCAGGATCACACGGCATCAGGTAGGCTCACAGCTGTCCTGAAACTTTTTATTCATTTTTAAAAAGTCACTGCTTTGTCCAGCTGCCATAAAAGCTGGATTCTCATAATCAACAACAGCTATTTTTATTTTTGCTTTTTGCTATTTGGCTGTTTCAGCTGCTGAACCTGATTTTATCAGAGATAGGGAGGGATAATGCAGATGACTTCCTTTAGAAAACAGCACAGCTAATCCATGTAAACATCCTTGTGGATTCTCATTCACTACAGCAGTTAACATGCATTGCATGCCCCAAACTAGGAAATTTAATCCCATTTGTTGATCTGAAGCTGCTCTTTTGTGTAGCACCAACAGGGTGACAATTATGCTGATCTTGTGCCCATGCAAAGGTTTCACTTGGGCGGGATCTGCCTTTAAAGGGAGCCTGTGAGTGGGTGTACCTGTTTAACCTGTAGCGTCTCATATGGGACCAGATGCAGCGCACAAACTCAGTTGTGAATAGATCTTAGAGAGAGGAAGCATGTGTTTGAACACTGGCTATCCATGCAGTTGTTTGAATGAAGGCAATCTTTGTGAACCATGCAGGATGACAGCCAAAGACAGGGAAACTGAGGAGGCCCACCTGTCAAACATCAGTGCACTGGGTCAAACAGGAAACCCGTGTGAACCCGAGGTGAACGTGTCATCCAGCGGAGTCACGAGGGAGCGAGGTCGAAACTGGGGATGGATGCTGTCAGGGATCATCTGTGTCAACATTTTGATCCTGGGCTGTGCCCTGACCAGCGGCAGCGCCTACAACAATGTAGACATCAGTGCCCCTGACCTGCAGATTTTCCTCATCATCCTCCTCCTCCTCACCTCCATCTGGATGATTTATTATGTCATCTACACGGCCAGGAAAGAAAATGCTGTTGTTTACAAGGATGGCCATGCTGGACCTGTGTGGCTCAGGGGTAAGTGGATGTTTTTATTGCTTTAGAATTTTTACAAAGCAATTTTGAATCGTTTCAGGATTTTTACTCTGTTCTGCATGTTCTTGCTCTTTCAGGAGGACTTGTGCTATTTGGCCTCTTAAGTATTATCATGGACATTTTCAAGATAGCCAGCTACGTTGGCTACCTCCACTGTGACTCTGCTGTTAAGGTGGCATTCCCTGTGGTGCAATTTGTTTTCATACTTGTGCAGGTAAAAATGCCTAATAATGCCAACTACAAAATCTAAGAACATTTACTGAAGTCTTTATTGTTGCAAAATATGAATGAAATTTCACTAATGCAATATATTTGCAGACGTACTTTTTATGGATCCATGCCAAGGACTGTGTGCAGTTACAAAGGAACGTTACTCGGTAGGTGGTTTCCCTTTTCCTTTTCTTTTCTTTTCATCCCTCTTTCATCTTTCATATTTTGAAAAGTGCGTCCCTGAGGGTGTCTATTTTAATGCTTCTTCTTTAACATTAAAACTAAAAGTAACCTGGACAATTGAGAGCATTTTTGTACTGAAACTGCTGCCACAGTACTGAATCAGAAATTTGCAGACTAATGGTGATATTTACTGTTGAGTTTTTTTTCTTTATTTCCTTTTTCTTTTATTAATTTCTTTTATAAAGTCTCATAAAATAGTGACGAATGCTTATCACAGTTTCCCAAAATGATGTGTTTTAATGGTCAAACCCCAAAGTTATCAGTTCACAATCACAGAGGACCAAGAAAAACAACAAAATATTTACATTATATTTAATATTAAAAAGCTGAAACAAAGAAACCTTTTTGTCTTAAAAAGGACTTTAACCATTTATTGATTATGGAAAGTGTCTAAACTGTGACACACTATATTTGTTTGACATCCAAATCAAATAAAATATGACATCATGGGATTGGTAAAGCAGACCGTGAAGTTTTTCAACACTGTTTTTGTCTCTGATCATTATTTCATTTTTCTCCCCTCATCTTTTTATTTAGCTGTGGGCTGATGCTCACCCTCTCCACAAATCTCGTTGTGTGGATGACTGCGGTCACTGAGGAGTCCCTCCACCAAACAACAGTTCCCGACTATCCGGGCAACTCCACGAAAATCTCTGGCCGGAGCACGTACATCAATAAAGGTAAGGAAAGCAGATAAAGTAGCAGTACTTGTAACAATCAGGAAAAATACCCATCATAACACTTGTCTCCACCTGTCGTTTGTTACAGCGGGTTATGGAGACGATAAGTGCGAGTGCAGCCACACTTCCTGTAGCATCTTCAAGCAGGCCTACTACTACTTGTACCCCTTCAACATCGAGTACAGTCTCTTCGCCTCTGCCATGGCCTACGTCCTGTGGAAAAATGTTGGTAGAGTAGTAGACGAACACGGTCACCACCACATGAAATTTCGCCTGAAGGATGTATTTCTTGGTCCTGTGACAGGAGTTCTGTTAGTGGTTGCAGGTCTGGCAACCTTCATCGTATACGAGATGGAAATGCAAAGAGACGATAGCAGTGATGATGAAAAAGACAAAGCAGTGATGATGCACTTTGTCATGAATATAGTGATATTGACCCTGATGTCCGTGTCCACTGTGATCGGCTGTGCCATCTACAAAGTGGACCACAGGGAGCACGTATCAGACAAAAACCCCACACGCAGCCTGGACGTGGGGCTGCTGGTGGGAGCCTCACTAGGACAGTTTATCATCAGCTACTTCAGCATCGTAGCCATGGTTGCAACAGGAGCCAAGGGCTACCTGAACAGGCTCAACCTGACCGGGGCGATCCTAATGGTGATCCAGCTCGGCCTGCAGAACTTTTTCATCATTGAAGGCCTGCACCGGGAGCCCTTCCACGAGATGCATCCGATGGTCACAGTGGTGGCAAACCCATATGTGCTGCAGCCAAGCAAAGAGCTGAGCAGCATGGAAGCATCAGACAAGGACATAAAGCCCAGCCCGGTACTGACAGCACACAGCCTGCACGGCCACACGGCTGAGCACAGACCACTGCTGTGGAAGAGACGGGTGTTGAAGGAGGTCTGTGCCTTTCTGCTGATGGGCAACATCATAGTAAGTTCTCCCTCACACTCTCAAATTCGCTGTTTTCAAATCCATCAAACACTCAACTTATTACATTACATCTCTTTAATTCACAGCTGTGGATCATGCCGGCATTCGGTGCCCGTCCCCAGTTTGACCACGACACTGAAACTGAATTCTACCAATTCAACATGTGGGCCGCTGTTGTGAACATTGGACTTCCTTTTGGGATCTTTTACCGCATGCATTCGGTCGCCAGTCTCTTTGAGGTTTTCCTGACCTCATAACGCTGCAAGGAGCATACGATGTGTACAGCCAACTGTTTTGACATTATAAAGCTGTTTTGTATAAATTATAGTTTGTTTTGATGACGCAATGACTTTTCTCAATAAATATGTAAAGCAGATATTGACTGATAAGTATCATCTCCTCATTATAGCCTGTATATGTGACAATGCACAGTGAATGTATTCAGAATGTTATTTTCAGAAGTTCAAAAATAATTGTGAAGCTAATCTTGTATGGCTCTTTTTATGCTTTTGCCTCTGTACACACAAAATAAAGGCAAGCGAAGTTATAAGCTGAGCAAAACAGAATCATTCATTGTGTTACTAATTCTTATCGTTGTCATTACTATTATTATTTTTGTAGTAGTAGTTGTGCTACTGCAAAAACTATAAAGTAAATTACCCATTTTACTTTACCTAGCATATAGTTTAAAATGTTTTTTTCCAGTAAAAACAATTATTTAATTGGTAAGTTCAGTCAACAGACATTTTGATACCGTTTAAGGAGTTTTGTGGCAAAAATATCAAACATGGTTTTAGCTCCAGCCTATCAATTTTACTCTTCCTCCATTTTGAGAGAGTCGCCTTAGACTTTCGGGTCTTTTCCCCACGATATTCTGACATGTTGAAGACTAAATCATTATTTAATTTAATCGACCAGAATCGACCAGAGAATCAGTAGCTTAACTGATACGGAACATACTTGCAACCCTAAGTGAATTAAAATTTAAACGCTCTTAAGAAATGCTTTCTCCTTTGGAAGATCTTACAAGCCTGACATAAATGCATACATCCTAAGTGTGGATAAATGCTTTTATGTTAAACTTGTGACACACATCGCTGTTTATTTGGGCTAAAAAAAAAATAAAGGCAAGCGAAGTTATAAGCTGAGCAAAACAGAATCATTCATTGTGTTACCAATTCTTATCGTTGTCATTACTATTATTATTTTTGTAGTAGTAGTTGTGCTACTGCAAAAACTATAAAGTAAATTACCCATTTTACTTTACCTAGCATCTAGTTTAAAATGTTTTTTTTCCAGTAAAAACAATTATTTAATTGGTAAGTTCAGTCAACAGACATTTTGATACCGTTTAAGGAGTTTTGTGGCAAAAATATCAAACATGGTTTTAGCTCCAGCCTATCAATTTTACTCTTCCTCCATTTTGAGAGAGTCGCCTTAGACTTTCGGGTCTTTTCCCCACGATATTCTGACATGTTGAAGACTAAATCATTATTTAATTTAATCGACCAGAATCGACCAGAGAATCAGTAGCTTAACTGATACGGAACATACTTGCAACCCTAAGTGAATTAAAATTTAAACGCTCTTAAGAAATGCTTTCTCCTTTGGAAGATCTTACAAGCCTGACATAAATGCATACATCCTAAGTGTGGATAAATGCTTTTATGTTAAACTTGTGACACACATCACTGTTTATTTGGGCTAAAAAAAAAAAAAAAGAAAAGTTAGTCTTACCTTTGAGTCAGGCAAAGTTAAGGCCACATCTCTGGGGTCCTTAGCACACGGGTTTGTTTACTACACGTCACCAGGAAGTATATCCGGAAGTGTCAAAATGCGGCGACAGGTGATCGATAATCAATTTGTTATTTTAATTACTTTAAAGTAGTATTTGTTTTTTAAAATTACATATTTTTTGAATGCATATTCAAGACTTTAACATTCATGACTTTTCAGATTTAAATGACAAACTGAGCCGTGCAAAAGTATTTTGCTCCGTCTGTCAGTACAACATTAGCGTTAACCTGCTAAAGTGTTTTCTGTTTTCAGGATTCACAAGACGCTCCTCTCTTTGGTGAAGATGATGGAGAAAACACCAGGCAATCGAAGTTAAAAGTTAGGTGAGATCGGCTACTTTTGTGGTTATAGATTAGTTTTCTCAGCTGTGGTGGAAAGTAACTAAGTACATTTACTCGAGTACTGTACTTAAGTACAAATTCGAGTCTTTTCTTTTCATACCACTTTTTACTTTTACTTCACTACATTTCAGAAGGGAATATTATAACTACTTTTATCTGACAACTTTAGTAGTTCAGAATTTTTTTTTTCTGCGTTGAGTACTTAATATACTTAAAGTACATTTTCCTGATATACTGACATACTTTTAACTTTAGTAATAGTTTCAATGCTGGACTTATTTGTACCAGAATATTTTTTACAGTGTAGTATTATTACTTTTAATTAATAAAAGGAATACTCTGAATACGTCCTCCCCTACTGACGTCCAGTGTGTTTTAGCTATAAAGAATAAAGCAACAATCTGTGTTTCAGACATCCGCTGGCCTCATTCTTCCATCTCTTCTTCCGGACAAGTGCCATCTTGGTCTACTTACTGTGTGATTTCTTCAGCAATCGTTTCATCGCCTGCATGGTCACCATCATCCTCCTGCTGTCATGTGACTTCTGGACTGTGAAAGTGAGCAGCTCAGGTTATGTTTAATTTTTTTTTTGTTTTGGTTTGTGGTTATTTGGACAAGTGTGTTAATGATCAAATCAAAGTGCCAGGCTTTCATTTAGAGATTGATTTCTTGTCTTTTGCCCAGAATGTGTCTGGCAGATTGTTGGTGGGCCTTCGGTGGTGGAATCAAGTGGATCAAGATGGAAAGAGCCACTGGGTATTTGAGTCAAGGAAGGTGAGCAGAAGCTCATGAGCTGCATCCTGAAATATGTAGCTGGTATATGCTGACTCTTAGCAGGTTTCTGATGTGGAGGTCACACATTTGGAAAAACAAGATAGACTAAAATATCCTTTGGAAGCTGAGCAGCCTCATCAGGTTGTAACCCCGGTTCTCTGGAAAGTAGGACTGTGCCTTTCCAGGATGCCTCTTTCATACGCAATCATGATACTATCACCTGTTACCAATGACCCTGTTTACCTGTGGAATGATCCAAACAGTTGTTTTTTGGATCAATCAACAACTTTCACAGTCTTTTCTTGCTCCTGTCCCAACTTGTTTGAAAGATGTTGCTGCCATCAAATTCAGAAGAAGCAGATATTTGCAAACATCTCAAACATTAAATATTTTGTCTGTGCTGTTTTCAATTGAGTATATGTCAGAAAAGATTATCAAACACTCTGTTTTTTTTTTTACCTTTCACACAGGGTCCCAATGTTTTACCTTTCACACAGCGTCCCAACTTGTTTGGAATCAGGGGTGTAATAGAGATCTCAGTAAAAACAGAGAACACATAGGTGGCTGCATTCCAGAAAATATGGTGCATCTACAATTTCACAGACAAAGTACAGCTTGCAGTGATTTTCTTAAGTGCTAAAGTAACATTTTCTAAGCCCTTGTACAGTGTAATATAGCTGCATGACCTTACAGGACAATTGAAGATAGTGTAACCTAGAACAGCTGCATTGTCCTCCCTTTGAAATATCATACGGCACAATGAGATCATTGGACCTGAATTTCCAAAGACTATTAACAGTTTGTCCGTGGATTTTTATTGAATAGCATGCAAAAAAATCTTGTTCATTCTTCTTCTTAACAGACAAATAATCCAAACACCACATCCAGTGCTGAGTCACAGATCTTCTGGCTCGGACTCATCGTTTGTCCCGTCTTCTGGGTCATCTTTGTCTTCAGTACCATCTTCTCTTTCAAGATTAAATGGCTGGTCAGTTTTCAATGTTTTAGACACTGATGTCAATTTGAATCTCATCAAATCAGCTCCTAATCGCTGATTCATGTCTCTTTACTGTTTGTGATTTCTGCCCTGCAGGCTGTAGTAATCATGGGCTTGGTTTTGCAATGGGCCAACCTGTATGGTTATGTCAGATGCAAGGTGGGTGGAAAGTCCAACCTGAGAAGCATGGCAAAGAACTATCTTGGTGTCCAGATTTTTAAACAGGTATGTGAAAAGTAATTCTACTTCCCCTCCTTACATTTTGGTTCAAATGTCATGATGCATTAACTTTTAGATTTTCTTTTTTTTTTTTTCATTAAAGGCAATGAAGACAACCGAGGAACCTTGAAGTTAACACTGGAAGGACACATTATATTTACTTGAGTCTTTTCTGAGGCTGTTTGAGTTTTTTGTAGTTTCGCTCATGTTTTGGTAAAACTGGTTTTGTAAGAGGTGCCTCCTCTGATTCCATTGACTTATTTTAACAAATTCTAACATTTCTAATAATTAAAATGAAATACAGTTACTTAGGAGAACACATTTTACACAGGCATTTTGGAAGTGCAGGTTGTCGGGTTGCTCTTCAATAATTGTGAAATGTAAATGACTATCAAACCTTTACTAAGCTAAGTTTACAACAAGACTGTCACAGTTTGTATCAGGCTTTATCTTAAACCAGGAGTTAAGAGGGCAATGTTGAAATGTCTAACTCCCGGTGGGATTTGGATGAATACAGTGCCATAAATGCAGAATAGTGAAAATTAAAGCATTAAACGTGTTTCACATGCAGCTTGGGTCTGAGCCACTTTTAAGCCTTTTGACAGCTCAGCCCTGCAGCAGCATCTATGAATGTACTGTACACGTTTGTGAAAAGGGCATTTGGGGATAATATATAGATTTGTTACCTCATTGTGCCGACTGTTTAAACCGGGGTTGTTGACATTAAATTTACACTACTGCTTTAGGTTAAATGTTTCGAAATATGTGCAACTTATGTGAGATATATTTATACATAAACTGGTCATTTACTCAGAATTTCTCTGGGAAATTGTGATGGCAAAAATACAACAATAAACTTAATACAAGATTCATTTTTGTGGGGAAGTGTCAAGCTGGCTAATGACTCATGACTGAACAATTATATTTGACTGTAGACTGTCTTTATTGTCTTTATCAAGCACATACAGCAAGTACGCAGAAAACAGAGTCTACATAAGAAGTGACAACATAAAAACTGAAAAGTTAACTGAGTAGTTAAAAACTGTTTAAATAATGAAATGAGAAATGCCTGTAAATGTGAACATGAGCTACTGTAGTTGTATATTAACCCTGCGATCTTGTTACATACTGCATAATGACCTCTAAATAAGAATAGTATATCAAAGAGACTTCATGTGATATTTTAAGAGAAATTCCCTGCAGGTCACTTCAGACACACCCATCAGTGTATTAATCTCTCATTAGCTGCGCCTTTGTTTTAATGGTGCTTTAATTGTGTAATCAGAGCTGTGAAATCATCAACCATGTCCTGCTGGTCAACATAACAGCAGAGTACAGACAATAGGCTGAAGGAGGGCAGCAGTACCACTAGGGGGCAGCAAAGGAACATCAAAGTTGAGCACATGATTGTGTCCCATATATGGTTTCACATGTATTTTCCTTGCAAACTGTAATATAAACACCTTAATCCATGGATTAAAATTCCCTCAGAATATCTTCCTGGAAATTTAATTTTGTCATATGTAGATATCCCAGTTTGAAATGTGTATGCTTACACATTATGTGACTCAGTTGGGGGAAATTATATCCTTCATTTGTTTGATATCAGAAATATGCGAAGACATTTTAATCAGATACGGAGAGATGAAATCAGCACCACAATATCTGACACAGTGAATGTGAGGTTAAACACATGCAACAAATGTAATAAATATTTAACCATCTTTATGTTAATTTACGTGATCTAATGTATCTTAAATTTGTCATTTCAAAGCCAGCTCACTCAAACTGTTTTTCAAAGTAACGGCATGCATTCATACACAGTCAGCCAGTTTATCAGTACCAGAAATCAAAATGGTTAACTGTACATGTATGATTTATCAACACATAAGTCATGGCACAAAAGTATATAGTGCCAAAAATGAAATAGAACCAGAAAAATGCCTTGTCCAGCTTGTTGGCCAGCTCCTGATGCCTTTCACTTTCCAGCTGCTTTGCATCAAAATCTTGCAGGAAGTTGACCACCTTTCTGAGCAGTCGACTGTGCTCGTCTGAGTCGCTCAGTTGAACCACACTGATGTCAGCTTTGGCTTCTGTAGTGAGAAATCAGAACAGGAAAAAAAATCAACACTACCTTACTCAATATCAAAAGTAGTGATCAACTCAACTCAAAATGATCAAGTCTTCCTCACCTTCATCCTCTTTCTCTTCCTTGTTGGCTGGGTTTTCTTGGACTGACCCATTGGTCCAGCCACAGAAAATGAGCCTACCGTCTTTGGCCAACCGTGTCAGCACCAGGGACACCAACATGCTCAACACCAAGAAGACCAGACAAATGCAGAAGTGGGTTCCTGTGGCACAGACAGACAGGTTTAAGCGACTCAAACTGTGATGCTGTTCAGTACTTGTTTAGTGGGTTCGCGTGTTGGGGCTGACTGACGGATGATGGGGCTGCACTGGCTGTCTCCAGGGAGCTCATTGTTCAGGATGATGAGGAACATAGTGAAGCTGAGCACCAGAGTGACCTTGAAAGAGTTGCGTTCACCGCCCCCCAGTGGCAGAGCGAAGCTGGTTACATCGGCCAGGACGATGAGCATACTGGGCAGCAGAAGCGTTATGAAGGGGTTGAGATATTTGATCCTCAGAGACACCTGAGGAGAATGACAGACAGAGAGAGTTTTATAGTTAACATAGAAACTGCTTTTTCATACGAGTATGAGGGCAGAAACGAAAGTTAAATACTTAATATAATCTACTCATGCAAAATGGTGTTGATTGAAGAATGAGAATATAAGGAGGAAACACCCCATATTGGGCTGCAGGTAATAATTATTTTCATTATCTATATTTAATTCTATAAAATGTCCCATTTCTTGATTTGTCCAGCCCAACACTCAAAGATATTACGTTTACTATAATGTATGAGAAAGAAAAGCAACAATTATGAGAATCCAGAAGCAGGAAAATTTTTTTAAAAAGTTAAAAAAAAATGACTGAGATTATTTTTAGTATCAAAATAGTTGCTGATGAGTTTTTGTTGATTATTAATTGTTAAGAGGTCAACTGCTGTTCATTAAATACTGTTGGTGAATCATTAACTATGTTAAGTATAAACTGCTACTCCACATGAATTCACCATGATGTAATTGCGGTCATTTCTCTTTTTCTGGTAGGTCACGCTGTCAGTTTTCCAGTCTCCATGAGTCCCGTCCACCATCCTCAGTTCACCCAGGACCAGCTCTGTGCCACATCCTGGGAGAAGAATGAAGAATGAAGGCATCTTAAAAAAAAAAAAAAAGTGCTCTATCGATTCTGCTGAAAACCCACAATGCAATATGGTCACGTTAAGCAGCTAATGTAATCTCAAGCAGAGATTTTCAGCTTTTTTTTTTCATTTTCAAACTTATTCAGTCTTTGCTGACTTCTGCCTCAAGTGACATCGCCTGAGGCAAGTCGCCAGATTTGCACAGCTTTCAATCGAGTCACAAAAGGCTTTTACTAGTTCAAGCAGGAGGAAAACTGAATGCTTCATCATCACACAGAGGATCCACCTCTCAACTATTGTTCAACTATGTCTCTGGTTTCGGTGTTTGAGCTCTCACATCTTCCAATGATCATCTGAGCTAAAGAATATTCAAACCATCTCATAGGTTTTGTCTCCCTTTGCTGTCAGCAGTTCATGCTACTTTGCCCCTCCACCACCAGCATCAGGGCCTAAACATCTGTCTAATCAACAGGGTCGGGTCTCAGAAATAAAGCTTTGCATGAAGATGTATCGAAATCTGAGTCAGACACAGATATAAAAAGATGAAATGAGATACAATGCTGTCTAATCGCTCACCACCGGCGGACCAGGTTTGGATCGCGACGGGACAGTCATCAGCAGCGAAGGGGTAGTTGAACAGGTTGACTTCACAGTTGACCTCCGCGTTTATGATCACTTGGTGCCTCAGTGTGCCGTTGCTGTAGGCCAGCAGGTCGTGGGAGCTGTGCTTCATGGTCGTTAATATCCTGCACAGGTGAGAGACGGCAGATGTGTCAGAGCTGAACTGGAGGTAACAGTTTGAAGCTGTTTAATGTAACAGACTGACCCATTCGTCACATGAAACTCCGGGGTCCAGACTTTGCTGACTGGCAGAACCACTTCGTCATATTGGTAATCTGACGTGTTCCAGGCCAACTCCAGATCAACCCATACCTGTGGTTTGAAATCAAAATGAGTGTGACTGAAACACACTCTTTGTTTCTTTCTGTCCATTTTTAAATATCTTGAAGCTCACCAGTAAGGCCTGCAGACGGGTGATCAGACGGAGATTCTTTGTGTCCTGTTAAAAAAAAAAAAAGTGATTAGATGGAATATCAAACCGCTGGAGTACAGGTGGATATGTTTTTATCTGCGTCTCTGTGTATCAAAATATTGCTCAGATGAATAATATGAACACGTTTTAATACTTCTTATATGCTTTTGTACTTCATTCTCAGCACATCTTCAGCAGGTTTCTATTAACAAAACTTTGGAATAATAACACCAACATATGATATGAAGACAGTTTGAATAATAAAAGACCAGTAGTGCAATGTAACTAAGTACATTTACTCAAGTACTGTATTTCAGAACAAATTTGAAGTACTTGAGTATTTCACTTTCATACAATTTTATTATACTCATCACCATTACTTTATACCTACTGCACTACATTTCAGTGGCAAATATTCTAATTTTTACTCCATTACATTTGTCAAAGAGCTTTAGTTACCTTTTAGATTACATTTTTTTCATACCCTTCCTGTTCAGTGAAAACAATGTATCTGTGAATTGGGTGAATTTGAATGTGATTTTTTTTCCCTCTATGAGTTGAGAAACTTCTACTTCTTAAGCTAAATAAAGTAAACGAATGCAGGACCTTTACTTGGAGATTAGTTCTACTAGTTAAAATGATCAAGCTCTTGTCATGTCAACAAAGATGAATGTCTTGGTCAGCTCCATTATAAACACGTATGAGTCAATACTTACAACTGCCAGGGTTTGATACTCAAGGAACGGAACATAAATCATTTGGGTGCAGTTTTCATTCTGTGGCTGAGATAAATATTCTTTCTTGATCAACATTTCTGCCAGACACCGGCGACTTGTGCAGTTGGGGGCAGCATGTCCACACCCTAAAATGAGACATAAGAGCTTTCAATATTTTTTTTTTAATATAAAATACTTCCTCAAGTCTGTTTCTTCTAGTTTAGTGAGATAAAAGTCAGACTCACCTGCTGTTAGTAGACTCAGTAGGAACACCACCTTCAACAGACTGTGGGTAAGAAATCTCAACATTTCCAACTGCAGGAATGAGTCTATTAGTTTCACATATGACAGCAGATCTACTGACAGCCGTGTGCAAATTTTTTTCCCATCCCAGTTTTCATGATGCTTAAATAGGTCTGACTGTGACGTTCAACCACACATTCACAACACAGGCCCACAATAGCATCGCGTGCTTAATTACACTGAATGTCCCCAATGATCCTGTGTACACACAGACAGCACAAACTATTCTCACTGTCTGTTTGCCCGCCAGCATGTTCAGGTAGCTGCAGCTGCTATTTGCCATCATGCTCTGCATCACAATAGCACCGTGGCTGTCGTACAGGTGACTGAGCCCAAAGCAGCCGACATCAGAGACACTGGGTCCGTCACTGATGGATGCAGGACAAAGACTTGAAACTGCTGTGGTTCAATGCAGTCGAGGGTGAGTGTCCTCACTGAATGGCCATTAAAAACACTGTTTTGACAGCTGACAGGTTTTGTCATTTTTGTATTGACAGTGGGGCTCATGAGCTCATTAGGTTATATAAAGCTAATTAGAATCTTCATATAATTTAGATTGCATTGCCACCACTTTTAAAAAAAAAGATATAGGTGTCATGTGATGGGGTGATAGCAGGTGACATCAGAGCATAGTTAGAAAACTGACACGAACGGATGCCATTGTCTTCAGTGTTCCAGACAAAATGTATTATTATTGTTTATTATTTATTTTATTCTTAGATTTGATTTAAAATGCACTGAACATGCTAGCAACATCTGTACATCATATATATGTATCATGAGAAGACAAACTGAGAAAACCCAAAATGCTGATGTGTTACTTCCACACAAGATCTCATTTATGTCGGAAGAATATAAAACATTTTTGAAAGGAATTTTTAAAATTGAATCATTAATATTTTCAATGACTTACAGGTGTATGTACTTTCAATGAAAAAGAGAATAATATGGAAATAGACTGTATTCTAGGTCTATTTCTTACATTTTTTCAGCTATATTTATGTGTATTCATAGCCAAACATCTTTTTTTTTTTTTTTTTTTTTTTTTTTTACAACTTTGACCTGTTCTATAGCAACATTTTGAATGATTATCACTAAGTATTTGTATATTTTGTAGCAGTGGTGACTTATGGCTCAGGTACCATGATTGTGGCATAAGGACAATTTGAAAGATGCTGAATAAAGGCAGAAATGAATTCATAGAAAGTTGGCAAAAAATAACCAAGATCAACCTGGACTCTGGATCTTTAATATGTTTTATTTATTGCACTTGTTTCATAACTGATTGACCTGATCATTATCAGTCCGAGCAGAGGTTATCACCTTCAAATATGTCAGACAAACAACATCTCATAAGCTCCACTCAGGTTGCTCCCAAACTCAGGACCCTCGTCTTGCTTGTTCCTGTCTTTGACTCAGCCTCCTTCTTGGCATGGCTGGCACCTTGCGACCACTAGGGGAAACAGGTGCATCATTCTTTTCCTATCTGCCTCAGGTTTTATGACAAGATAACAGTTTATAACACGGGCCGTGATTTACAGTGGAATCTCCTTTGAGTCACACACTAATAACAAAAAAAAAAAGGAGAACAAGGGAGTAACAATTGTGCAAATTACTTTAAGTGAATAGCAAAATAATCAGGTATTTATATGGATGTATGCTTTTTTGCTCATGATGGGAACTGTTCTCTATAGATAATATTATAAAGAGTAAACCTGCTCTGTATGGAAAGTGCCTTGAGATGACTTGTGTTGTGATTTGACACAAGACAAATAAAATTGAATTGAAAAAATGGAAATGAACTTATAACCAAAACTATGAGGGGTACCCAGTACTGTACTTCAAAGGTTTCCCCCAAACATAAATAATACATAGATTTTTTTTCTCATTCCTCCAAAATGTCCAACTGTCCCTCCTTCTACCAACACATATTTGTTCTCATGTCTTTAAATCAAAGTCCACTATGAATAAAATTGTCGCTCCCACTTAACAAACAGATCTTTATAAAAATCTGTCACTATACTTCAGCTCATTCACATTGCAGCTCGTCTTCAGTCTCTCTCTTCTCATCCTATCTGAGCTCCAATAGCTCCCAATGGTTGCAATTCAATGTCTCGAAGGCCGTCACTTCCCTCGCAGTGAAGCAGTGAAATGACCTCCCTCCTTCACTTCTGACCACACAATCTCTGCCATACACTGACAACCTCCATCTACTGACTCTTAACCCTCCCACCTGCGTGACCCCGTTCACCTCATACCTCATAACCCTTAACACACACCCACAGGGTCACACTCGAGCACGAAGGCTTGCAATGCGTTTTACAATGTTGTTTTTCTGCTCGCAGCGTAGGCGTCTTTACTTTCACTTTATTGACAAATGTTGAAGCGCTCGTCTTGCTTATAGAGCTAATGATTATCTAACTATATGTTTCCTTACTTTACATTTTCAGCTTTTAATAATACATTTACTTATAAAGTGCTTTCAATCAGTTCAGTTTTGACTCATGACCTATATTATGTGTTCTTGATATATAGACCTACTTGGCTCACATTGGAATAAAAACATGGCAGCTGAGGCAGAGTTTCCTGTTTCCTTTATATTTCTCTTGCTAGATCTCTTGAAATTTGCACAACAATTTGTAGCTCACGTTGGATGTTATTGTAGTGCCACGTGCTTCAGGACACTTAGGTCAATAAAAAAATCAAACTACTGTTCAGGACTTTCAGAGTTTATGGGATTTATTGCACTGAGGAAGTGATGCTATTTTCTTTCTGTCTGTTTTCAGTCGTTCATGATATAGCTGCTTCCTGTAAATGACAGACGGATGAACTTTCCAGGTTATCTCTTAAAGGAATGTTGTCTTATCTCTGTCTTCACACATCACCTTCAAAAGCCAATACGTGACGGATCAGATGGGTTTTAGGGCCGTGCTCTATTTTTCAAAAGGTTGTTTTGGTGTTGTCGACAGTTTTGTAATGATGCTCTCATGACTGCAATAAACCTGGTTCGAAAATGAGGCGGCGGCTCGGCTGTGATCTCTCTCTCCTCTTATCAGAACCAAATTGAGGACAAGCGAGACAAAGACAATCCTTGTGTCAATGGCAGCGTGTCCACCTAATGGAGCAAAGGTTAACTTTCTGTCTAATGAATCACGGAAATCCAAAGTGAAATGACTGAAATATACATAGCTTCAAAATGACCTGCTATATATCATCGATATTTCTCTGCCTTTATCATTTCGTGGGCTATTTGAGTTGCTCAATTTCTATTTCGTCACCCAGAAACAATAAAGAGGACGTTTGCCTGAAGGAAGCCCTAAAATATTCCATAGGTAATAAATTCTTCCAGATCGTCCAATAAGGTTTAAGAAGGAAGTGATTGCTGTGATATCAGAACAACATGGGACTTTGCCTCAGGACCAGGACGGCCCCCAACCAACTCAACCCGGAGGTTACTTCTACTGTGGCAACACATCTTTTACAGCGTGGAGGAACTGATGGGCTTACGCGACACCTGACACACTCTGACTTCTACTCTGCAAGTGAGTTGAACATCGAAATACTACTTCAGGATATTAGCAGGAAAAAGAGAAACATATTGTAATAATTAAACATTATACACAAACTGATTGATAAAAAGTAATTATTAGATATTGCAGCTTAACTGATGAAATGCCATAGAAAATGTTACATAAAGAGAACAAGTGCTTTTTTCCCCCTATATCCTGTTTTGTATGTTTTCCCCTGTAGTGTTTTGCTGTGAGTTCATGTTAAATTTGGGGAAATATCAACATGCTTTAGCAAATCAACTGCAGTAATTATAAGATAATTCCTTGAACTGGGACAGATTAGGAGACATGGCATTTAGTTTGAAAGTCAGACATAAGTCACATACAGCCTTACAGAAAGATTTAAAAAAAGAAAAGAATAAACAAGGATTTAAAAAAAAGAAGCACAGACATGCAGTTAAGTTGTTGTATATGGGCAAAATAATATTGAATCCACATTACCTTAACAGCATATCTTGGTAATTTTCCTGCTTATCTTGTGACCCCGTTTTGTCGTTGGTCGACCCCAGTCACCTTTTTTCCTCCCTGATTGCCTGTAACCTCTTCCTGTCCTTGTCCATGGACTTGGTGATTGCTGTGAAAAGAAATCCAGCCGCGACCGTCTGAAAACTGTGACACTGGTGTTTATGAGTCAGGTATTCACCTACTTATAACTAACTTTCCTGCTTTACAACTTTATTGCGTCAACGCGAAAGAAATTTGAGCTTTAATGCAAACACAGAACTGGAATTAGAAGTTGGTTTAAATTGTTTGTTTTTTTTGCAGTTTACTCCTAAGGCTTTCATGCATGACGGTGCATATTTGACTTCTTCAGTCTCGAAGTATTTTTTTGTTTACTTATGCATTCAGTTAGTGTGTACGTGCCAACAGGAGCCCATTCAAACTACAGTGAAATCTTACTTGGACTGACATTGATTTGACTGACAGGAACACTGTGTTTTATGGACTGTTGCACAAACACGATAACATAGACAGCTTTACAGTTACCTGCAGTTGTTTTGGCAAAATAAATTAACAATAGAAGGTGTAATTTTCGAGGTTCATTAATGATAAACTGAGATAAAACATCAGCTACGTGTTCTCAGGTCACTCAATTAAGCAATAAAAAGCAGATAAAAATCTTCTTGTGGGGAAGGACGTGAATATAAACTTGATAGCGCCCCTTTCATCAGTAACAACTCAGGCAGCTGTCAGATTGCTGAGGTACAGAATGAGAAAGTGATAAAAATGTCCTGACTCTGTTGTATTTTATGTGCTACTGAAAAGAAGCTAGCGTGGTTAAAGTTTGACATTTGAGGTAACATTTGGAGGTGAAAGCTGTTAGAGGATAATAATTTACTCTCATGAGGACAAAGAGAGATTAATAACTGCACCACACTGAGGTCGAGGTTTTGCTTAATTAACCGAGACACACTTCACTTTAGGAGTAAAGACACACGTTGTATAAACACTTCCGTCACCTGTGTTCTCTTTCCTCTTTACATTTTTGGCCTTATAAAACATAGATCTATGATACTAACACAAAGTTCATATTCATTTTGTTGATTCCTCTAAAATAAGTCACTTTAGGACTGTTGACTGTTGACCATTGTTCCGGGTCACATCTGGAAGCAACAGACTTTGCCAGAACTCAAAACTAAAGAGATAAGCCAAACTGATTAAAAAGAGGTTCTTCCCAGTGGGGAGCAGAGTTCCCTGACCCCAAGCCTCGGTTAATCTCGTCAGATGACCATGGCCAAATCTGTATATATCATCACAGGCTAAAATCAATATCTGAACAAGGTCAAGACTGAAGGACTTTTGTCTTGAAGCAGTGCTTGTGTGAAGGACAGAAACATGAGGTGGCTCAGACAAAGCTTGTATGAGTCTACAAAGTATACAAATACTGGACCTACTGTGAACAAGGGTGAGGACACCAAACTCTTTTGTTTAAACCAAAAATGAGCATGAGCAATGAAGGTTGGTTAGAAGGTTAGTTAGTTTGTTTTTTAAGTTAAATGAATGAGTGTTATAATGATTTATTTTCAAATTGTATTATTCTGAAACCTGGGGACAAATTTGGGAAGAGATTTACTAAGGTTTAGAGCAAGATCACATGATACACATACAAACTCAATATTAGACCAGCTTCAGCCTCCATCAAACCTGTGCTGTTTAAGACTCTGGCTAAGACAAGGACAAAAATGAGGAGGAGATACTATGATTATTGAACTGGCAACGAAACACAACCAGGCCAAAATCCAAAGAAACAGATCAGTTCAAAATCCAGGCAACAGCAGCTAAAAGTAAAAGACAAATAAGAGCTGTTACAAAGAAAAGTGAAATAACAAACCAACTAAATCACTCCTTTTAAACAGTCGCCAGGCCTGGACGCTGTAAGAATATACCAAGCTTACACACAGTTGAATCAGTCGTCTAAACCAAGCAAGAGTGCAACAATAATTTATATGATAAACATGGGTTTGCTGTAACAAAAACTAAATTACAATTACATTCATTTGTGTGTTGAAATATGAAATTTAATTTACATTTATTTTTTTTAGTTTTTATAAATGTTTATCATCACAACTGTAATTAATGCATTAGCTCCAACACTTCCACTCTGAATGTCAATATTTGGAATAATGTGATATTTGTTGAAAACATTTTCTGCATGATTGCATTTGATTATATTGTAGACCTGAATGTGTTTATCGAGAGCTTTTAGCACAAGTGATTTGGCCTGTGTCCAGACTGGAACTCCTGGTGAATAATCAACCAGTAAATAACTCACAACTAGAGCTGGGCACTGCTCAAGTCGTTTGCTCCTGATAGCCCGAGGCTCGGACTGACCGAGACTCAAACATGAAGGGTTCAGATTCACAAACAAGTCGGAGAGCCTTTTACATTTTAGCCACGTGTAATGAGTAAAATGCTGTCCCTCCTACACGAGTCCGCTTTCTTTAACGTGCATTTTCCATCTCATCTCTGTCTTTCTGCAGGAGACTGACAGGCGGCCTTGATCAAAATGAGCACAGAAAGGGGTGAGCAGGTCATCATCGACACCCACAACACCACCGTCCACATGCTGGGCAGGCGGGATGAGTCCAGGCGGCTGCGCTACATGCTGAAAGATGGAAGCTTTCCTGTGGTTTTCCAGAGGGCCCCTGGAGACTGGAGCCCGTACCTGATGGACATCTTCACCACTCTTGTGGAAATCCGCTGGAGGGTGATGTTCCTTGTCTTTTCCCTCTCTTACATTCTCTCTTGGATCATCTTCGGCCTCCTCTACTGGCTCATTGCACATGTGAACGGAGACACGGAGAGCGTCGATAACCAGCCCTGCGTGGGAAACGTGCGTGGCTTCACTGGAGCCTTTTTGTTCTCGATGGAGACTCAGGCGACTATTGGCTACGGCTTCAGGGTGATGAATGAGCACTGCATCGTGGCCATTGTAGTGGAGACGGTTCAAAACGTATTCAGCTGCCTCCTTGACACTATTGTCATCGGTATTGTTATTGCTAAAATGGCATCTGCTCGTAAGAGAGCTCAGACGGTGCTTTTCAGCAGCTGTGCAGTGGTGAACCTGCGAGACGGGGTTCTGTGTCTGTCATGGCGGCTTGGGGACTTAAGAGGTAATCACATCCTGGAGGGGGTGGCCAGGGCTGTGTTAGTCCGCTATGTGAAGCGGCCCCTGGGGTTTGTTGTGATGTCCTACCAGGATCTGGACATCCAGGATCGAGACATTGTCCTCGCCACGCCGGCCACCATTATTCACAAGGTGGGGCCCGGGAGCCCCCTCTACAGCCTGGGCCCCGAAGACCTGCTGCAGGATGACTTTGAGCTGGTGGTGTCCTTCACCTACACAGGTGACTCGACAGGTATGCTCCACCAGACACGGACCTCCTACACGCCAGCAGACATCCGCTGGGGTCAGTGCTTCCAGGACATGCTGAGAGTGGGCAAGAAGCGCTACAAGGTGAACTACGCCCTGTTCAACGAGACCACGTGGGTGTCGGTGCCCATGCTCAGTGCAGAGGAGCAGGACAGGAGGAGAGGTCCTGAAGAGGGCAGTCTATCCCAGCAGCCTCTCTTTCCATCAGTCAGGAGAAACAGACACAACCTCCAGGCGAATCCTGGTGGAGAGGTGATGCATCAAACTTGCTTGTAGCTTATACAACTACAAAAATATAGATTATAATATAGGTTGGACTTATAGTGCTAGATTTTGAGGATGAACCAGTGTAATAAGATGTGCTCTTGTAAATATATTTATATGTGATTTGATGCTCAGTGTTGATGCTTTTTTATGCATTAGGTGAATAAGATGTAAGTCCAATAAAGGTTTTTTCCTGCAACAACTGTGAAACACAAATTACAATGATAATATCAATCGCATGATTTGGTGGCAGTCTGAGTTTATCCTCTTTGTGACTCTCCGACGCCACCTTGTGTTCACTGTGTGCACTCACCATTATTGAGGCAGTGGTTATTCATTTTGGAAAGTCACAGATTTCACAATCAAAGCCGGTCTAATAACATTACCCAACATGTTTGTCTAAATCTTAGACAGAAAAGAACATAAAAAATGGATTATAATAAATTATGGTTTGACTAATTTCACAAAGTCTTGCAGCCACTCTGGAGATGTTTTCTCACACTGCTGCCTCTTTCCACTCAAATGTCATCAGCATTCCTATGATTAAAAAGTAGTATATCTCATCTCAGACAAAATATAAACCTCCATGTGGGCTCAGACCCTCAAACAGGCGCTGCGGCCTCCCATTGGCTGCCGCTGCAGAGAGTGGGCGGGGATAAACACACGTGTTTTTAAAGTGTGTCTTTGCACCGACAAACATCTTCTTCACTATTGCTGCAGAGGGTTATGGCACAATCCGCAGGGCCAGATGGGAAACTAAGTGAACACAGTGAAAGAGCAGCAGGAATAAAAGGGGACGCACTGGGCATCTGGAGCATATGGGACTTAATAGAGGAAGAAGGCAGATTTGAAGTGCAAGGACCAACAGGTAGGTGCAAAAAGTGGGAAAGAATTATCTCTAGTAATGAGAGTGAAGTGGGTGAGACATATAGATACTATTGCAATAAATTATGTAAAATGAAAAATGCTAAAACTCATTAAGAAATTATTGTTTTGTGTGTTATAATGTTGCTTTAAAATCACAACTCTTATTACTTTAATTATAATTCCCACCATTATTATAATTATTATTGTTGTTGTTGTTGTTATATGCTGCTTTTTCATGCATCTGCCATCCGAGGTTGCAGGATGTAACTGCTGCAAATATATAAATGCTTCTATTATTAAATAACAGCTGTTGTAAAAGCTTATAACAAAAGATAGCATCTGCTGAATGATTGGCCATAGTTATTGATTTGTGTAATGATAAATAGAGCAGCTTTATGTAACCAGTTTCCATCTGCCTCAGCAGTTGGCTCTAATTGAGACCACATGCAAAACAAACAATCACAGGTCTGGAAGCCTTGGTCTGTCACCATGTACCAACCTGTGGTAATAGGTGATGTGAGCTGATGGAAGCTCAGAGAGAAAGAAGTCAATAAACTGCGACAGAGGAGGAAGGAGGACCTCGGTTTGTGAGGCTGATCAGCGTCATCTCAGAAGTTAGAGATTTGATTGGCACTGTTGTGTCCTGTGTTAAAGATGCATGTTGTGTTCACTGTTGGCTGCTTTAGATAGCAATCTTCAAGTATCATCAGATGTCCTCTCAGCCATGTTCCTGATCTTTCCCTCTCTCCAGTCATGTACACTAAACTAGGCCTCTGTGCAGCCAAAATACTCAGTTAAACAAATACATGACTGACCAGTATACGCATGAGGTAAACTGGATATTGTGCTTGTAATAAGGAGAGCGACATGCTCTATGTTTCCTGTGTCTTTCTCATTAAGAATGCATGAACAATAAAAAAAATAAAGTGCTCCAGAGATTGATGCAACATTTTCAATATCGTATATAAAATCTCTGAAATCCAATAAACCAAATTCTTTGGCGAGATTTGAGCTGTGAATGAATGGAGCCCCATATTCCCAATAGTGTGCGTGACAGGTTGCTATTTTGAGTCGACCCAGCAGTGACATCATTAGTTGAGAAAAACAAAGATGATGCAGGGGGGGATTTAGGACCACGTCCCGCACATCTCATCCCACATGACCGCTGATCACTTTCAGATCGGTCTGACACGGACGAGGAGAGGATGGAATTTAAATAAATGAGTAAAAAGTTTCCTTTTTGGCGCCGTCTTTTTAAAACTAAATCAAAGATAGTCTATTCAGAATATTGGCTAAAAATGGCCACTCTGCTTTATTTGACGCGTTGCCAGCCTCTTTTTGGATCTTTTCCCTTTGACACAGGAGTGACCCTCACATGAGATACAGTCAGAAGTGGAGGTGGGGGGATATTTTGGCACCAGCAGAGAATGTCTGGCTGACCATGGCCTTTTGTAGCCTGTGGTGTTGCATTTTAATGGACTTTTCAGGCCACACACACCGAGTCAATAGCTTTTCTAATTTAGCTGTCCTTGTTGTTCTATTACATATGACGCAAGGTTACTGTGGCTTTCAGGGAAAGAGGCTCATGCTCTCTGAAAAGCTGCGAGGTTCATTAGAACTTGTTACATGATGTAGTGCTGCAAACTGTAGGTGTGAATTAGTTTTGTTCTTGTATTTGCACATGTGTTATTGAAACTGCGCACTCAATAGCTGAGATTAAAGAGCATGAAATGTAATATTAGTATTATAAAAAGCATGCAGCATTTCACTTTATGCATTGTTCTCTCATTTATGTCTGTGCAGAGTTTAGAGTTTTGTATCTTTGCTCCAGCTGGATTTACATGAACTTGATCTGTAATTTGACTCAGCTCCCCATGGACTGACCTGCCTAATTAATACTTACATTAAGCAGGGCAAACATCCTCTCCCACTTTGTCAGCCATCTAAGTGCTTGAATAATATTTTTATTCTACCACTGATAATTCATGCTCCCTGTGCTTCCTGGAGGCACTGCATACACTGTTTGCATATTGTCTGTGTATGCGAAAATAATGCTGTTAACACTGAGTGCGCAATACATTATTCAGACAGCAGGTAACCACACACCCACCCGCACTGATCTTTACTCTGGTTCCTGCCAATTACTTTAAAACTGTTATTCTCTCTGTCTGTAATTTCCACAGCTCACTTGGCTGATGAGGTCCGAAGCCGCCGTCAGAGAGGAGTGACCCGCCCTGTGCACAGCACACCTGCAGAAGCACAGGCCCCCTGTTCCCTGCAGGATCTAGTCCTGTCAGCCCCAATTTCTGCTTGAGTTTGTCCCCGGGATCATTCAAAACTGTTTCTCCAACGCTTCTACCAAAAACTTAGACTGTTTTCCAAAGCAGAATCGGCCCAGCCCTCCCAGGCGGAAGTGATGGGGAGTGTGCGAAGCCACCGTTACAGCATCGTGTCCTCTGAGGAAGACGGCATGAAGCTGGCCAACATTGCCGTCCCGAATGGCTACGGAAACGGCAACGTGAACAAGGTGCACACCGAGCACCAGCGTCAGAGCCGCTTCGTCAGGAAGGATGGCCACTGCAACGTGCAGTTTATCAATATGAGTGAGAAGGGCCAGCGGTACCTGGCAGATATCTTCACCACCTGCGTGGACATCCGCTGGCGCTGGATGCTGCTCATATTCTGCCTTTCTTTCCTGCTGTCGTGGTTGTTTTTTGGCTTTGTCTTCTGGGTAGTGGCCCTCTCTTACGGGGACTTAGAGAATGAGACTCAGATGTGTGTTTCCAATGTGGACAGCTTCACTGCTGCCTTCTTGTTCTCGGTGGAGACTCAAACCACTATTGGCTACGGCTACCGCTATGTGACAGAGGAGTGCCCCGTCGCCGTCTTCATGGTCGTCTTCCAAAGCATTGTGGGCTGCATCATTGATGCCTTCATCATCGGTGCTGTCATGGCTAAAATGGCCAAGCCCAAAAAAAGGAACGAGACTCTGGTGTTCAGCCATTATGCGACAGTGGCCATGAGGGACGGTAAACTTTGCCTGATGTGGCGTGTGGGGAACCTGAGGAAGAGTCACCTGGTGGAGGCCCACGTCAGGGCCCAGCTACTCAAGTCCCGCACCACGGCTGAGGGCGAGTTCATCCCGCTGGATCAGGTAGATATTGACGTAGGCTTCGACAGCGGCATCGACAGAATCTTCCTGGTGTCTCCGATCACCATTGTGCATGAGATTGACGAGGACAGCCCGTTCTATGAGATGAGCAAACAGGAGTTGGAGACGTCAGAGTTTGAGATCGTGGTGATTCTGGAGGGCATGGTCGAGGCCACGGCCATGACCACGCAGTGCCGGAGCTCCTACGTGGCCAGCGAGATCCTCTGGGGCCACCGCTTCGAGCCGGTGCTCTTTGAGGAAAAGAACTACTACAAAGTGGACTACTCTCGCTTCGACAACACGTACGAGGTGCCCAGCACGCCCGACTGTAGCGCCAGGGAACTAGCCGAGAAGAAGTCCTCGAACGCCTCCAGCTCGAGGAACTCCTTTTGTTACGAGAACGAGGTGGCTCTCGAAAAAGTCGAGATGGAGGAGGAGTTTGAGGAAGAGGAAAACAGGGAGATGAGGGGCGTTGAGGTCGGTGCACTCGAGGACACAAACACAGACGTGGTGTCAGACTCTGAATGCAATCTGGACTCTTTGCCTTTAGAATCAAGGCCTTTGACAGCCGAATCAGAAATATGACTGCGAAGATAAAGAAGCGTTAAATACTACCACGGGGTATGTTAAATATAGCTTGAATTTGGTCCTGATTGCTGTTGTTTGTAATGCATGACAGTTTGTAAAAGACTGTGATTTGAGTATGAAGTTTTTGTGTGCAGACGCTCACGCACAGGACACCATGGAAATCCAGACATGTTTATGGCGAAAGTGGTGATAAATGAAATGGTTGCATGGAGCTCGAGGGACAAAATGGGTAAGATGCCCTCACTTACTGACTGTGCACTCTGCCCTTCTTCAAATGTTTTAGTGAAATAGCCAATTCGGTTTAGAAAAAGTTTACTGGAAAACTGCATCTAATTTATTCAAGTGCACACATTTCGCATCCTGGGTGTAAAGTCTTTTTGTGGCCTAAATGTCACATAAGGTTGTGACTCAAATCATGCAATATATTTAACTTTAATTAAAAAGATGAATTTTTAAAATTTGTTTTCAATGCCAACCTAAATTTATTTATATATTTGTTGTCATTTTAACTTCAAGAATCTTGTTTCAAATGCTACTAAAAACCATTTTAAACCACCTGCACAAAGGCTGCTGTTAGTTAACGAGCTGGTCTCTTAGCAAAGTACATTCACAGTCTTTGTCACGGTGGTGGGTTCGGTGTTGCTCTCGCAGCTTGAGGGGCGAGAGAGACGTCTCGCAGAGATAACGAACGCGAGCGCACTATGCTCCTCAACCTATCATCTTGTCTAAGTATAGCATCTTTTGCAGTGTGTGCCTTAGCAAAAGTCTCAGCCCTGGCGGAGGCGCTCGGGAGGTTTGGCTCGGACCGAGCACACACTGCAATAGATGGAAGAAGAGGTGATTCACTGTGCAGTATACTGCCACTCCTTGCAGGTCTTCATGTTCTAATGTGCAATACAGGTCAGCGGTAGAACGTGACAGGAAGCTCGACCCTGAGCCGAGGTTATGAATGTTGATGATAAGTGCTGCTAAGTTACATATTGTATGTTTAGAGAGAAGTCTAGGAGCCAAAATGTATTATTTGTCTTTTAAAGTATCCATTTTGAAGATTGCAGATGCAGCCTATAATGTTATTTCTAGATGTAGACAAGCATGGTTCTGTCAGTGTGCACTCCCCCGCCCCACCCACCCCCCCAAAAGATTTCTTACCCAAAGCCAAATGTGTACATATATAAGAGACAACTCATCTATTAGTTGAATTTAAACCTGAACTCTTCCTCATCCAACAGCGGTTGGCTGTGGAAAACCTCTTTGAGTTGCTTTTGACGTAGTCTGCTTTATATTAACATCAGTGTTCATGGCGTGGCAGACGGGTTTAGGGGGTTATTTGAATCTGGACACATCCTAGTTAACCCCTCACACTTCACCACTGCGGGTCTTGTGAAGTTATTTGTCATTTCTGAATGGGCCCTTGCTTTGTCTCCATAAAGATCAGGTCTGCTGATTAACAATCCTGAACAGATGTAGCACACTCGACTCCAGTCTTACACAAGATTGAGCTTTAATCTTTTTTTTTTAACTACTCCTCTAGGTGTTGTTGTGACACATTAATGCTTGGATAATGTCAGTGGAAGTCAGAACACTGTACTGCTTCTCTGGTAAGGAAACCTATTAAAACATTTGGTCTGTTCTCACATCGACACTTCTCCTGTCTTAGGTCTTTATTTTTCTACCAGGGTCTTCCCACTTTCCTGCACAAACCAGAGACTGTACAGATTTTTTATCTTTTGTAAATTATAAGGCAAATACTGTATATTGATATTGCAGTTGTTGAAAACTGTTTATGTCCTTTTTTCAATAAAAGTGTAAAAACAAAAAAATCATTATGAAGTTGATGCATTGATTGCAGATGACACTGTGCTCGCATGACTTTTGAACTGATTAACAATTTCTAGCCATCCCTCTACGTTTGCATCTGCAGAGTCTACTGTGCAATCATTTTTCCAAGGATTTGCATTTTGACCCAAAATGTGTGACATCTGGAGCCGGCTTGACAGTTTTAGCTGCGGATACACATGCTGCTTCTCTTAATTTGGAGCCGTGGCCCAAATTCCAGGCTGCTAGCTGTCTGAGCTCACACCATCATTTACTATAATTCACCATACTGACTCACTCCAGTTGTGTGAAAGCCCACAGAGACCCCACGCTATATTAGTCGGCTCTACTGGAAGTCATTTTCAGTGACAGCGATGGAAAGAACGGCTCACTCGCCTTTCCCTATCTATTTCAGTAAACTGTGGAAAATACGTAAGTGTATGCTGTGTTAATGTGTAGAAACAGCAGGAGGATATACTGCAGACTTTCACTCTCAAAGCCACAAATTTTGTAAAGTTTGATCAGCTGTTAATCTAGATTTGCTCACTTCAGAGATTTTCAATGGAAATGTGTTTAAGGTGATCTGTCTCCACACAGATTGCATAAGGCACCAATCCTCCAGAGAGGATCCCACCTCCTAGCAGCTCTTCTACTCCAGCATAAACATGCATAAAACACTATTAAGCAACAGATGTGATCAATATCAGGGATGAACGTGGGTTTGCAGTGCGACACATCTGTCTGCAAATTTAGTTAGTTTCCATCCACAGCTGCATTCTGCCAGCGTGAGGCGTAGTCGGGGGATCTATCGATCAGACACGTCCGCAGGAAGGCAGTGAGCCGATGTGATTTGGTTCTGCATATAGGAAGTGGGTGCTGCCTCGGGGCTTTTTCCACATTAGCCAATGAAACTGCCACAAAGCTCTGGCTTGGAGTGAAACTGGATGACTGTCTCTTTTCCTTTTAGAAAAGAAATTTCAGCTCATTCTCAATAATTCAGTTTCTCATTTCCTTAATTGTAAAAGCTGATATAGTTTTCCTGCTTTGGGATCTCTCTGAATCATGTGGGGAAGTTTCTCATATGAAATAATTAGATCATTTAGTTGCAGCTTCCTTTCAAAATGTCACATCTAACTGTAGGAACCTCTTTGTGTCATTTAACTGGACGACATGCTGGGTTTTCAGTCCGTGCTGGTTGCAACGTTTCAAAGAAATTGACAGCCATCGCTGGCCAGAGAGCTCCTGTCGATGATGCTGATGACGTCTGGTGGATTCCCCTGAACAGGCTTATTAACAACAGGCTGATGAGCTTGACCTTCAGATTAGATGGGTGACTATATTCATAAACAATTCATCAGCTAAGCAAGGTTTAATAATGTTTCTTAAGATTTTAAATGAGCTTTTTGTAGGTTGACATGTTCCATTTCCATTCCAGGCCTCAGCATGAGCTGATAAAACATAAAGATACGACCAGTGTCCTTTTGTTACCCCCTAGAAACACCCCTGCTTTATCTCATCGACCGTCACTTTGAGACAGTTTATACACATAATTTTAGAGAGTGTTAAAACCTCAGGCATATTTATCGCTAAGGAGGAAGTGTCTGGACAAAATCTTTCCTGAATATACAGTATTTAGAAAATGTATTATAATGGAAAAAAAGTCCCACTGTGATCTTATGTGGGGCACATCCACAGCCTCCAACTTTATAAATAACTGTAAGTGTTCGGCCTAAATTCAGGTCTTGTGTGTGCGGCTGAGGTCGTCAGGAGTCACTGACATTAATACTGTAAATGAGATTAAAAAGGGGAAAGAAGATGAATTTCTTCTGAGGAAAGAATGTGAGATTTCAAGAAGGAAACACATCAGATAGAAGAGTATAATTGTGTCTATGGAGGTTTTCAGTCATGAGATATTAAGTAGATTTACTGAAGCTGGATGCCGTCTTGAAAACATGATATGCGCAGTTGGTCCCAACACGAGGAAAGTGTTCAGTGATGACGAAGCTCTGCAGTGTCAAACATGAAAAAGAGGTAATCGATCTTGGGTGCGCGACTGAGCCGAAGCATACGCAGGTTTCTCCCATCATCACAGACTTTGTTTCCAGCCGTCTGACAGACGTGACGTCTCTGTTACACTCAGCTACTCCATTTTGTGTTACTTCCGAGAAAGCGGCGCGATAACGTTGACAGTAAAGTAAAGCTGTAGCTCAGCAGCTCACAAATTGTAACCATTCAGTCAAAATGACTTATTGCCTCAGCGAAGTCTGGAAGTGGGACAGAAGCTGCAGACGGCAAACTTTTACTCAGAGAGCGAAAGCCAGTAGAAGTCTGGGGGATGAGCTTGAGGGGATTTGACAAGAATATAACTCACGCAGTGTGTTTTTTTCACAGCAAGGTCGTAATTAACAGCCTGCTGAAGCCTGTGATCCACAGTCAGCTAAACTCACCTAAAACTGGGACTTACAATGCAATTAGACGTTATTATTGATTTCCAGCATTGTCATGTGTGGCCTTATTTAACGCCTCGCCCATAAAGTGGCATGAGTTGAAAAAAAAAAAATCACCATGACACATCCTCCTAGTGTGAAATTAGGTAATTATATAATTTGATGACATAGCAATTGCATAAGGCCTCCGGTGGGTGTGACGGTGCAGCGCTGATGTGCTGTCTCACGCAGGCAGCTCGTCAGTGACTGATGGCAGCCGGTGGCACCGATGAGGGCACAGCAGGGAGCAAAACGCTGACAGTCACCCTCAAACAGCAACGTTGAGGGTGATCGTGTTGCACGTCATCTTCTGTGACATGTCACACATCTGTCGCAGTTGTGTGTCAGCAAACATACTCCAAGTAGTTATGAATGTAAACACATGAAGGTGAAGTATACTGTAGTTAATGTGGTAAGGGAACCACTACTACCACTGCACTCTGACTTGCATGCACACACCTTCACATACCACACTATCCAGCCGGACCTCTCATTCACTCCATATGGACAATTTCTCTGTGCATCACCTCATGTGCAATACGGCAATGTGCAATATATTGACAGTATATTATATTACCAAGCCCTGTTTGGACTATTCCTGCTATTTGCACCTATTTTACCTCATACTATTTTTATAAGTATTATTTTATTCTATTCTAAAGGCCTGAGAAAGAACTGCAATTAATTCATTCAGCTAATTCAAATGAGCTGATAAAGCCTGGTTTGAGATATTAGAATACACTAATACACTAGACCCATAAAGGTTTACAGTCAACTCCAAACAGGACTCGAGTGTCAGATCACAGATGAATGTGTTTCACCAAACAGCCAACAGCTGACACACTTGCCAGAACCTTCTGCTGTTGTGTGTGTATGTGTGAGAGTGTGTGCGACGGGGATTTCTGGCTAGTGACAGTGAAACCCCTGCAGTGATCTGTCTCCTCTCATCATACCGGGGTATTCCAACTATTTTTAGTGTCAAGTGAGATTTTCATTGTGCTGTTTGTATTCATTTCATATGTCACTTGTCTTTCAATACTTTAACCACAAAACGTTTGACAGTGAAAAATTCCAATGAACCAATTCTCTCTAACTGAATCTCTCGCATGCTTAGTTTTGCTTTCTTTTTTGCCGCTTACATTTTATTATAATTTCAATTATGTGTGAACTGTAATAACCTTACACATGCACACAAACACATACTCTCTTTCTCTCTCTCACACACACACACCTGCTGACACTCATTTTGGCTCTATCTTTGACAGCTGAGTGTCTCATGACACTCAGGGGAGGAATTGGAGAATCCAGCAGGTACAATATGTTGGACGAGATTCAGGCTTTTTCCATTCAGTGAAAGACAATATGTATATTTATTTGCAGTGGGTGTGTTTGCTCACACACTCGGAAACAAAAGGGCATTGTGCACGCAGAAGCTCACAATGCAATCATCTGTGTTTGTGTTGGGTTATTGCTTTACTTTGCTTTTCACGCTTGGATTTCCCTTTTTATGCAAATATATCTGAGTTCGTGTCGCAGTCTAATATTACGTTGTCTGCACGTTGTCGTCAGGGCAGGACACATTCACAGTCCCCGTATTTCATTCAGTAACTGCTCGTCTATTCATGCCGCTGACCTTTATCCTTCTGGCTCGGGCTCCTCTGACCTTGACAAATACATCCAGAGCCAGGAAACAAAAGCGATACCTACTTTATGCTCATTGTTGGCTCTTGACCAGTGGCACCTTGTACTGAGAGGACTTGGCTCTTTGTGGTGTGACTCTTTGTTGCCTATAATGGAGGTGCGTTGGCGAATGAGCCACAACAGTAAACACGAAACCTCCCTGACCACTATTTATGATGTCTGCTTCCACTCGGGGCGTAGAAGTGCCCTCTTGGATTTCCCTGTGCTGGAGAAAACATGATAATGTGTCCTCTGGGGTGCCCTTATAGTGGAGAAAACCTGATGAAGTTAAATGTGATGTAGTTTCCTTCTAGTGGAAAAAACTGTGGTGAAGTTTCCTTCTAGTGGAGAAAATGTAAAGAAGCTTCTTTCTAGTGGAGAAAAACCTGATGAAGCTTCCTTCTAGTGGAGAAAAACCTGATGAAGCTTCCTTCTAGTGGAGAAAACCTGATGAAATTCCTTTCTTTCTTACCAAGTTGAATCTCTTTCACTCTTCCATTTCTTTCCAAGATTTATTCCTTTATTCTTGTCTGTCCAGCCAGGGTCTTCGCCAAGTCTCACCTCAAAACAACAAACTTTTAAACTTGGTTAACGAAGCCTGGATGGTAACAATGAAATAAAAAATAAATATTAAAAAAAAAAAAAATGCACGGGCGATTTCAAGGATGGGGAATTTAAAGAACAGGGGACACTCGAGAGGGACTTGTTTACGAGGACAGCTGAGGAGAGACGGATACCTCTGAACCACAGCCAGCCCTTCAGTGATAAAGGTTACCAAACTGGTCTCGTCAGCCAGCTCTGCTCACACACCGAGGATCAACAACTGCCACTGTAATTTCCAGGCGGTGCATTGCTCATTTATGTATGTTGATGTCAGCCAAATTGCCTGTAGCATAATCGAAGAACATTTCCTTATCTACAACAAAGATTACCGTCATAATTATCAGGCAAGAGGAGAGATACTCCTCCCTCTTCCTCCACACATATTTACAGCTTTCCCTGAAGTGGATCTCGCTTCGACCACAAGCCTGTTCCTGTAACCTGCGCTGTGTTCAAAGAACCAAACTGCTCACTCCACGTTGCAAACCTGTTTTTGTGAATGGAGCTGACGTCTTTCCACTAAATGCGTGACACATCAGCCCCCTCAGGGCAAAGCAGCTTCCGCACCTAAAACAGCCAAGAAAGGCCTACAGCCAGGGTTACTATAACAATATCTGGGCAACGGGCAACATCAGCTCCAGCGTGGGTCCCTCTGGAGGATACACAGATACAGAGAGAAAGAAACTTGGAGTCAAACTCTCGTTGTTTGCTAAGATGGATGAGGATGAGAAGTGTATGATGTCTTTCCTTAATATTTGCCTGTTAACTCTGACAGCTTTAATTCCGTTCAGTTGGAATGAATCGTGTGTAATATGAGATATAAATGCTGTTGTTTGATTGTGTCAGAGTTAGGAGGAAGTTGACTTTCATCTGCAGGACAAAGTCAAATTCTGGACATCCTGATGATGGTATAAGTATATAGACTTAAGAAAGCTGTGTCTGATAAAATGGGAAGTGATGGGTCAATCGGTTTTGGAGTTTAACTGAAATATCTTCATAACTATAGAATTGACTACTTTGAAATTAAATGAAATTTATTAAAACTCGTATCTAACTCAGTCTTTATCCAGGTCAGTTTATGCTCACATAACTTGATGTGTTCACTTGCTCAATTTTGTACTATCAAAAAGCTAAGTATTTATTTATCGTCATGTTTCCCCATCCACAGTCTACTGTCGCTGCAGAGAAAATGTTTCTCTACCCTGTTTCGCGTGCTTGAATCTGGGATCAAGAATCACCCATCGTCAGGCAGAAATGGTGTCAACGATACAGATCCCTATCCAGAGCCAGGATATCTGTCTCGTACTGTATCTGTTAATCATGGGAGAGAGGAAGTTAGTTACAGCAACGCACACACACACACGGTCACGCACAGAGAATCGGAGTACAAGGCGAAGTGAATGCGATCATCCTCCTCCCCACATTAGATTTAATTCACACAGAACAAGATTAGAGGATCCAATCAGTGGTGACATTGAGCCGGGCACCCAGTGGAACGGGACACCAGGGAGGCCTAATCATCCCCGCCGCTCCACTCTGCTGCGGCAAGCCAATCAAATCCCCTACAGACGAAGCAGATGGTCGATATCATCTTCTCCCTTTTCTAGGTGAGATTATCTCCTCGGCTTCAGACCTCATGGGTGGATGTTTACTGCGACTGTGGCCTTTCTGCCATCCGGCTGCGGGATGCTGATGCTGAGTTTCCCGTGGTGTCAAGCTACCTGAGACCCAAAACGCACCAGTGGGGACGGGGGCCGTGATGTCGCCTGAGCATCACATCCTGACCTGTAGACATGCCCCCACAAACCCCATCGACAAGGACGACGTTCTTGTGTCGGGGAAAATCCACAAATGGTCATGTGACTGCTATCAAATGACATTTTAACTATCAATAAGTGAGCAGCTACTTCGTTCTAAAAATAACAAGCGATTTCTTCGTTCTGCTCAGAATGCAATTTCTCCCGACAAGAAGATTATTCCTTACGTCACAACACAATTTTCTTTCCTGTCCTGCCTGTCCTGAGATTACGGAGGTGGCTTATGCTTGGTGGTTTAAGCAGGTCTGTCAGAAGGAAAACAATGCAGCCGAAGCTCGGCAGGAGATGACATCTGATTAGAAGCTCCTCGGGCGGGCGGGCGAGAGAGAGAGAGAGAGAGAGAGAGAGAGAGCGAGAGAGAGTGGGCATAGGTTGAGCAATTTCCCTCCATGGACAGTGATCAAAATCAAACACACATTATTATTATCAGCCTTATTATCAGCAACATAAAACTAAGTCTGTTCCTGCAATAAGAACTGCTGTAAAACACTTCTGCAGCAGCAAACACATACAGCATCTCCCCCTGGCACGGTGCCAAAGAAAGGCCAGCTTCTCCAGTGAGGTCTAATTAATGCGATGTACAAGAACGACAAGTGTAATGGAAGCCATCTCTTCTCGAGTAGAGCGCTGAATACAGGGCAAGTTTTCCATGTCGGCCCGAGAGGAGCAGGTAACAGGAGAGGAGCGGCACGCCACTTAAGAACGTCTTCACGCCAGGAGGAGGGCTCATTGTTACACCTGCGGGCTCAGGTAATCAAGGCTCTGATCTCTTGACTTTCCTCGTCACTTACAACACCAGACGACCGGCACGAGGACCCGCCGATTAAAAGTCAAGCTGCTGATATCAGGGCAGGAAGAATTACTCTAGCGACGGCGGAAAAAAAGGAAGCGTCGGGGGCCAGAAGTCGCGTTTAAATCATGCTCCTGTCGTGCCGCGGCCGTGTGCATGTGCAGTCATTTGCCAACTTGAAAGATTACTTTGAAAAGGAGACGCAGCACATGACGACATCATCCCTTTCCCAGAAGCCAGGATTATTTGTGTCATTTAAATATTGGCAGACTTGGAAATAATCTGGACAAAAGTCAAACGCTTTGCCAGATCTATTTCGGGAACAATACATCATCCCATTCATGAGGGACGATTACTTTCCATCGCTGATAGAAAAAAAAAGAAAGTGAATGGGGAATGATGGGGGATATGGACACTAATTACTCCCCATTGGATCTTGTAAGGCCACGAGAGCAGGACTGGCTGGCTGGCTTTGCTCCTACGAGTGAATCATATGATTGGAAATAAAGACCTTCTGTTATGGCCCCCTAGACGGGGGAAGCACGACATGAAGGTCACAAAATGAAGGTCAAAAGTTTCTGAACACCGAAGCGCAATTAAAGCAGAAATGATTTATCACTTACAAAAAAGTGGAATCGTGGCAACAAAGCGAATCAGTCAAAATGAGGCCAAGCCAAAACAGCAAACAAAAAGAATCTATCTGACCACTGGACATTAACTAAAGCTGACTCAAATAAGGCCAATCAGGGGGAAAATAGAACAAAAGAAAATGGCAGCTCACCCCTGCAGCTTCAGTGTAACAGGGCAGACCAGGTGGATCATCACCTTCACACTGCATGACACTTATTGGAGCCAGTTGCTCTCATTCAGGTGCTGATTGAAGGCAGGTGTGTCTCCACTCTGCAGTCTGCTTATCCCACATGCAGCAAACATCTAAGATTAAAGTGAATATTTAAGGGACTCATTTCTTTTGTGCTTCTTTGTGTGCTGGACACTGACTGTTTTCACCTTCTCTTTTGATAATTGAGGAATAAGAGTCAACATGATGTTTATCTTTATATGTATAGGCAATAATAAACCAAGCTTTTAAACTGTTTTAATATGGTCTTTTGTCCATTGTTGAGACTTTTTCTGTCTGCATCAGATATGCAGACATTTTCAGAACTAACTAACAAAATCTCATGGAACCATGACATAATGGACTCGAGGTTTGGAGGCCGAGGAAGAAATGGAGCTGCTGCTGTCAAGTCCTCACAGCTGGGAAACTGGGGCATTATAAAGGGTAGGATGTGGCGAATGGACCAACCAGTAGAAGACGCTTCCTGGCCGAACCCACAAATCTAATCAATCAGAAGAAGATACCTTCAGTCTGACAGTCAAAGATCCTTGTGGAAACAGAGCACACACTGACACAGGAAAAACTACACACAGGTCAAAACGTGGTCGGAGCTGTAACACCTTCCGCTTTTCCAGCATGGAACTTAATCCTCAACATACTGTACACCTGCCCTCCTCACTGCGACACTCTATAGTCCACTTTAGACACACTTAGCATCCTTTTTATTTTCTTGTTGTTTCTCTAGTGCTGACTTTCTCTCTCGCCAGGTCAATTTAAAAGTGTCCAGAAATGTTTAAAAACAGAATATTTCCTCCATCACTAACAAGCTGTACAATCATGTTGTTGAATCCATCTGGCCTGACTGGACATTTTCCAGCATCTCCAGCCACAGCATGATGCAAAGGTACGGTAAGAGCGGTGGTATAAAAAGACAACTTGATCACAGTCAGAAGACTAGAAGAGGTTTATATATAAAATGAAGTCTCAGCGGTCTGGTTCTTTTTTCGTCCTGGTTGTTTTGCATTAACAGGCACAGACTTGCAGCCAGGCAGCCTTGATGAGAAGCATCTCTCTACACTCGCTCTCACTGGGGACGAGCATGTTTCCATTAGACCAGCTGGGCCCTGAACGCATCGCCTCTCCTTCAGGAAAACAGCCCCGGTTCGGGGGGGCAGCGCTCTTTGCTTATCGCGTCCCCTGCTGCCAATTTCACTCCCATCATAAGAAACCAGGGGCCGTGTGATGGCAACAAGGAAAACACTCATTTGCTGACCTTAAACCCACGTCAACAGTAACAGGTGTAAAGAAATTTTACTTGATTGAATCAATCCTGGTGAAGGATTTAAATATGAAGTTAGCCAACTGCAGGGGATTAGATCAGATCCATTACAGTATTATCTTTGGCTGAAACTAACGGACAGAAATCTGAGCGCCTATATGTTTTGGCCTCTGCAGAAGTGGTTTGATTTTTTTGGTCGAAATTCAGAAACTTGAGCTTGATGTTCAATGCGTGATTACTTTGCATTCACATTATTGACAGCAAAGTTAAGAGTCAGGTTCACTCATGTTCGATAGTATCCTAGTAGCTGGAGTAGTCGTCTGAGTGACGTTAGCAGTCTCTCTGCTCATTTGCCGGCCGGCCTACCACAACAAAACTGGTAGATCGATAGATGCTTGTCAGTAATGCTGGAGGTCATCAATGGAAACACGGAAACACATTTATGTAATCAGGCAAATGGGAGACGTGAGGTCAAAAAAAATCCTTTTCTCCTCCTTTAGATCTGGCTGAAAACTAAACCCTGAGGCACAAAATAGGTGTGAATCCAAATCCAGCAGTAAAATGAACTGACTTGTCCTGAGTAAATATTCATCCCTGACAGTATTTGGCTGGATTTGGACGGCGAGGGCTGTGCCTTCAGCTGTGGGTTTTGACAGGAGTGGGTGCTTTGCCTCGCTGCAGCTGTTCCCCTTGTTGACATCAGCCCACGGCGCTTCTTCTCCAGCAGCGAATGTGGAGATATTACATTTCACCTTCTTTGGTTGTGGCGCGTTTTAAAATAGCCCGAATGTTCCGAATCATGCGGCGAACAACACGCACCCTCCTCGTTCGACCTGCAGCATCTTCTGAATGTTGCAACTGTAAACCTTCATAGCGGCAATCACACTGGCTATTACTGATTCCTATTTAGAGCCTCTATTAATGCTTCACACTGTATATGGCTCGAGTGTGTTTATTTCCCACGAGGTGTCTTCACTTGATCTCTTGACTAATCATAACTAGAAGCAGGAGGGTTTGACACTCGCTCACCTGTTTGGATCTTGGGCCTTTTGAAGCCATAAATTAAACAGTCTGACCTAGAAAGTAGAAAAGAGAACATTAGGTCTATTTGCCAGTTTGATCAAATATGTTATCATCTGCTTTTTATGAGGAGAACTGATCACACATTTTGGCACGCTCTTCTTCAGTGCATGAACCAGACTATTCTCTTTGCTTTGATGCATTGTAATATTTATGATGGGTGCTTTAACTATGACATGGTTCGACCCCGGCACGACTATTGAAAAGAAGAGAGAAGAAGATCTACTGAAGGATTGTTTCAGCACAAACCAGCCAAGCTCAGCTGTATTGGATTGTGAGGGTGTAATACTAGAGAGCTGTATTTCCAGTGAGTTCAGACTACTTTGAACTCTGTTTACAAAAGGCAGCCGGAGTTTGGGGATATCACTCTGAAGCACATCGCCCTCTCAAGTTACCAAGGTTAAGAAATATCTCTCGAGCAGGTGCTACTCGTGATCCAGGATGAACTCCGCCGCCTCTGTTTGATGCTTAATCCAGCTTTGGCCTTATATTCGATATGCACAGCCCTCGTATGTGACGCCATGTTAGAGCTGTATCGTATCTGTGATCGTCGCTGCCAACTGGGTGAAGAAGTCTGAGAAGGTTGAACAGCACCACTTTATTATTCCCAAGGATGCCACCAAAATGTAATTATGTAATTGCTCCGTCCTGTGCGAGTCCCATCTGAGACGTTTCCTTTTCTGCAGCAGATTTATTCATGGTCTAGCGTCTGCTTTGTCACCCGATCCTTTGAATCCAGAGAGCACATCACTGCCCCGGAGGCTTTGGATAGAAGGAAGGAAGTTTACATCCAACCCTGCAGAAGTACACTTTAAGTTTAGCATTAACATTAAAGCACTACTGTTGCATGCTCATATTCAAACCTGGCCTTTATGTTAACTGTTTGCAGCAGTTATTTGAAGCCCATCGTCCCAATCACCTAAATTACTTTTTAATTTTCCTTTTTCATCATTTGTTCGTTTATATAAATTTCAGCCATTTCCATATCAAACCAATCTCATCCACTATTGCAACATTAAAAAAACCTAAAAATTGACCCAAGATAGCACAGATGTGATATTGGTTACCCAATAACCACGGGGTGTTTTGACCCAGTGTCAGAGTTCAAAACCACCCAACAGAACAGTTGTTTTGAACCACTAATCCAACAGTGAAATTAAAATAACACCAACACTGGGTCAGTTTTTTAATCATGTGATTTTTAGTGTAAACTTCTAGCAATATAATCAAAACTTTTCTGAGATTTTGCCAATTGTATGCTGATGTAATGTCTGGCTCACCGAATCTAATTTCCAACAAAAACGCTCATGATTGTCTCTCCAGTGGCAAAAAATATGAGCAAAACTTCATTTCTGCTGCACAGATTTGACAACATAAGTTCAACCTTATGGCAACTCACGCGAAATGTTTCACCCTTTCCCCGTTTGCAGAAATGAAAGGACGTCTCCTAAATGACAGTCTGCTCTGAATAGGGCTCTGACATAACATTTTCTCTGGCGTATGTTATACAATATGTGCATGTTTGCGTGTATGCGTAGACATCCGACACCCTCTCATTTTGACTGTAATGAGGCTACTCGAGGCTACTCAACCTGTCATGTCCGTCCGAGTCCATGTCAACACTTACCCCTCCACCTCCACCCCTCTCAGACCTAAACTCACAGTGCAATAAGCCTAGCATGTTGCATAAGGTTTTGCAGTGTCAGCCCAGGGCCCAAGAAGATCTGGCTCCATAAAGGCTCTTTCACCATCCTCAAAAAAGGGACCCCATTCTAACTTTCCACCACGGCCCACCCAGCGTCCTGCCTGTAGTAGAGAAACTTAAACAACGTCATCTGCTCCTTGGAGCTCTGCCATCTAAGGGCACAATGACGGCCACGTTTTCTTTGGCAGGGTACAGAGAGAGAAGGGCAGGGATACAGATTAGTGGTGGGTTGATGAGGGATGATGTCCAAAATTCTCCCACAACTCCCATTTATCCATTAAAAAAAAAAAATATCACAATGCGCAATCATTATAATTGGCACATCACAGTCATGAGTGGGACGATTGTGTGGTGCAATGACTCTAATGAGTTGTGTGCAAAGAGATGCTGGATTTCCATCTCCAGGACCACAGGCAGGTCAGGAGATCGTGAGATCTGGCATAGGATTAAGGAAGTGATTCCAAAATGGAGTGCACATACTGTACATACCATGTCTTGTCTGGCACTCCTCTGTCCATCTGTGCGTCCCTTGGGGCAGCAGCAAACAGCGTTCCCAAACTTAACTTCGCCGAGCAAAATATACTTTAGTCACTTCTTCTTGTCTGTTAGGTCAGACCTGCCTGCAGTTAAGGCTGAGCAGAAGGAAAGAATTTTACAGAGACCTGGTTTTTCTTCCCCAACTTCTTCCCAAATCACATTATATTCAATAGTATAATATCAGTTTTTCTAAAATGTATTCATGATCATATTATGATTCAAATGTATTTTTGTCCCAGCACTCTTCTGTTGCACATCAATGCTGGAGATTTGGGCTACATCCACAGCTACAGCAGTGTGTTGCTGAAACTGCTTTGTAGTAAAGTTGACTCTTACCAGCTTATCCTGGTTGTTTAACCATCTGGCTCTCTAGATGTCGAGACTGATGATAGATCATTGCAGTCAAGGCGGAGAGGATCCAGGAAGTGAACTTTCTGGAATCAGGTAATTGTAGTACAGTAAAAAGAGCAGAAGTATAAAGTAGAAGGGATGAGGATGAAGAACTGGTTCTAGTCGAGAGCTGGATCCAAGTTGTCTGATCCATCAGATTAGCAGATTTTATCTTTGATTAAGATGATCTCAGATGTACGTCACTTTGGATAAATGCAAATTGTCGAATATTGCTTTATTTCATCCATTTTAGATAAGTCAGTGAGACCCTTTGTCAGGGTCTCAGAGATGATGAAACAGTTGCTGAAAACCTGTGCGAGAATTTTTTTTCCCCACACAGAAAACAAGGAGACAAACATAAGCAGAATCAATGATGGTAACTGGTATCAATAAAATCTATTCCCATCCATTTAAAGTAGCATAAAATTAACTTTGAGTACATCTACTTGGTCACAGCCCAAAACTTTTTCACATGTCCTGCATTTACAACAGTTATGTACAAAACAAGCCACAATTACTCAACCATTTACTTTCACTGCTCCCCTGCTGAGTTCCTAAAATGCCTATTTGCAGTCCACAGATGATGTGATTCACTTCTGCATCACAGTCCACATTGAATTGAGTTGGGACAGTAATTGAACTGGATGTTGCCTATTTTTCTCCTCACACGACGACCTTTTGAGCAGCATTACATAAGTTCTCATCAAAGGCCTCCTTTCCTAAAAAGAGTGTCTTTGGTTGGGCTGTCAAATCACGCTCTCAAACGCTGGACGACTGCCCGCACTCTACTGGCATTGAGTTTCCTCATCCTGGCGTGAAGTCATCGCTCTTTGACGGACACACTCGGAGCAGCGTAGTCTGTGCAAAGTGAGCTTTTGTTAACCTCTGTTGTTAACATTCACAGGAAAAAAGCACTCAGAAAGAGCCATCAAAATGAGACTCTTCTATTCAACACACATCCTGAAGAATCACGACTTGCCGAGAAGTGGGCCTTAACTTCTGCGCACTTACATAAGGATGTTTACACAAACAGAAACTGAAATAATACTGATATAAAAAGCCAATTAATTATAATAATTGGTTTTGTAACCTGGCTCCATTGGAAACTGAAACTGACCTTTAACCCTTGCTGAAGATAATTTGCCAAAAATTGAATTCCAGGATTATAGCTGCAGAGGATAAAGGTTTTGTATAAAGTTTCCATGCTCATGTGCTGAGGTCAGGTGTACCATTTCCATCCCTTGCTTCAATCACACTTGCATTACATTATACCTTCTTTACAGTATCACATGCGAGAGAAAAGTGAGCGAGCTGGCGACTGCAGCTGGTAGAAACTCAAAGACTTGGCTCGCTTTTATCAGCTGGATCGGTCAGCTCCAGTATCTCTCGTCTCGATTAAAGTGTGCGGTTGCAGGAATAAGAGTCTTAAGTGGACCTGTTAGTGACATGGAAGTAGGAATTAAGTGGGTTGACGAGCGGCCTGAAACGCAGAGAGAACCGTGGCTGGTATAACACTGCAAAAATGTCCTTTTAAAGATGAGTGAAAGCACTTTAGATATGAACTTTGAAACATGATGTGTCCAAATAATTTTTCCTTGAGCGCCATCATGAGATTGAACTTTTTGGTTTTGAGTGAGATGTTTTGCCAAACACAAAATGGATGATCATGTTGCCCAGAGGATGAACCTCAACAACTTTGGCGACTCTCCGACTTCTCCTTTAGCACCACTAGCAGGTCAAAATTGTCACTTATCCACTAAAAGATTTTGACGTCTGTTGTATGGATTGGGACAAAATTTGCTGCAGAACCTCAGCAGCAGGACGGCAACTCATCCTTGAATCTTGTGCAGTGTTATCTCTGCATTACACAGCAACCATGAATAGGCACAATATATATCCTTTGCTAAACCTGCAGCAATCATGACAGGGAAGGTATAAACGATCATACTGAACAATAAAGCCTTTATTTTTTTTGTCTTTCCATAGTTCAAGTTTGTCAGTCCCACCCAATGAAAAGGTGGTAAATAGAGTGAAGGAGTAAGAGGTAGAGCAAGTGTTCCATTCTCATTGTGATCAGCGTAAAAACTCACTTTTACACACCAAGGGAATGGCCATTCAAAGAAGGCCGAGAAAAAAAATAAAATAAAAAAAACCAAACAAAAAAAAATAACAGCAGCTTCTTTGTGGTGTTGCTAGCTTTCCCTTATAATTCACAATCATAAATACTCCTAACTCACTGACTTTTGATAAAGGTTGCACTACAGTGTAAACCAGAGAGGCGATGAGCGCTGGCCATGAGCAGAGGCATGGCCGCCGTCATCACTATCGTCACCATCATCATCACAGTCTCTGAACACTTGGGAGTGGGGAAAGTGCCACATGGCAAGGGCCTCTTGCTGTATGTCCAAGGCGAAGGGGCTCTGCATAGTATGGTCAGACAGAAGAGATAATGGCTGCCCACCACGGACTGAAAAGAGGCTCTCGGTCTGGCACTCGAGGAGAGTACGACCTGGGGAAAAATAAACGGGGTCATCTCCTCGTGAAGGAGAGCACAGAAACCTGAGCGGTGGAGCCTGACAGCACATCAGTCCAAAATAGGTGTACGATAGTCAGCTGGCCCTGTGAGTACAAGTGTTTGTGTATGTGTGTCACACTGCATTAAAACGAACTAATACCAACCACTCTAGCACTCATCAGCACTGCCAGGTTGGGACAGTGCCGTGTTACATTAAAAAAAAAAAAAGAAAAAAAGGAGAGAGAGATAGTATTTACATCTTCAACACATAAATTATTTCCCTAACATACTGTCTGTGTAATGCATAATAAGGACTCTGGGACCAAAAAAAATAAACATAAGTGCCTCTTATGAAAAGACTATGCTGACTCCAGAATTGAGAAAGGTAGACCAGAAAGTTTAAATGCAAATAAATTCAAAATGCAGGCCAAGTCAAAATGAGAGGGGGGGGGGGGGCAATTAATGCAGTAATTCATGAGAACAATTTGCAAAATGGCACACAGAAAGAGATAAAGCTGTGAACTTGATTAGGCGACCCCTGAACACTTCCAGGTAGTAAAAAAAAAATGGCAGCACTGAAGCCGACTTGTTAATACCCGAGACATAAGAAGAGAACGAAGGGGTCACTGCACGAAGGGCCTCAGCCTCCTCGGATCGATATGGGTTCAGATGATATTGGATGCTTTGCATTCCTGCCTCACACACCGCCAAGAGATCTAGGAATGACTTGCGGCTCCTCCCGTCCAGAATGTGACCTTTGACATTTCTTATGTGTTTTGTCTCAGCTCTGGAGCCTCCCTCGGCCCTGCAGCCCCTGCACCGACCGATCGTCTCAGGGCAGAGCCATGTCAAACTGTTCACCTGACACGGCTGACAAATAAGGCTCTAGTCCGGTAAAATTCACACTTGTCGACGATATACAGTATCAAAACTCTGTATAATGAGAAAAACATACAAACGCATATGCAAATATAGCTTTCAATACACAACAACATACACATTAACTGTTGGTTTTGCAGGTGAAATTCAAAGTATTCATACAATATGTGTCACAAAGAAATAATGGCTGGCTCTGTCCGTTCTGAAGAAAGAGATAAAAGGGGCAATGGGGCAAAAACAGAAGAAGAACAAGACAAAAAAAAAAAACAAATCGGGTTCAGTTCATATTTATCGTGTTGAATAACTGCACACACAGGAAACTTGGAGGAGTGAATTAAACCTCTCCAGTTGGGTTTTTGACCGTACAAGTTCATATTACCACCACTCTCCCACTCCAGTGCTGCTGGGCTGCTGTCAGTCTTTGGGTCACACCTCCCCCCTTGTTGTGTGTGGGTGCATGAGAGTCTGTCATTCCAGTGAGTTTTTTTTTTTTTTTTTTTTTTAAAAAGGTAGGCCATTGGTTCGTTTTGCTGAGAGGTCCCCGCCTACCCTGACGAGGTGGAGCCCATCAGTCATCCAGGATGACCTTGACAAAACTGGCCACGTCTGTCTCTTTGGAGTCATGAAGGGTGAAAAATGGATGTTGCTGCATCAAAAGAAAGAAGAAAAAAACACAGTTAGAAACATGTTCTCAAATGACATGAGAAGATTTAATGATGCCTGTGTTGTTATTTACTTGTGAAACACACACATCATAGTCTTTGTGGGTTAATTGGGTAAGTCTGGCCTCTTGTGGACAAAAGCAAAACCAGGACAAACTGAACACGACAGCCGGGATGTTGACAGTGGACAAAGCACAACCCCAAATCCAAAAAATAAAAATAAAAAAATAATTAAACAAAGAGAGAATGTAGACAATATATTTAATTTTTGTAAATATCTGCTTATTCTGAACTTGATGGCAGCAACATGTTTAAAACAAGTAGTGAGACTGTGAAAGTTGTGGACTGATCCAAAATCACCTGTTTGGATCATTCCACAGGTAAACAGGTTCATTGGTAACAGGTGATAGTATCATGATATGAAAGGCTCATCCTATGAAAGGCTCATCCTGGACGAGGTTCAACACTTTGTCAAACACGTGGTTGTACAAAGGAGATCAATACTTGGGCTTGGGATCACTTCATAATAACGATAAATAAATGTCTGTTTGCAAATGACTGCATCCCAACTTTTTTGGAATTGGGGTTGTAGCATAATGCCCCCAGTTTGAAGGCGTTTTTTTGGGTAAGGAGAAAAACGTAAAAACTACTAACCATTAATTCTGTATAAGCTGGTCTCTCGTTTGGCTTCTTTCTTAAGCTGTTAAAAAAAAAAGATAAAATGCAATAAGTGAAAAAAAAAAATCAGCAAGGATTACAAATTCAAACGTAGTATAAATTATATAAAACACATTTAAAAATAGTCAAGTGGCATAAACATCATCTAATGTCAAGTTGAAGCTCCGCAGATACTGTACCTGCGCCGCCTCTCACAGAACACAGTGCAAACACTGACCCCTGCTGGGCATCTGTGCCACTTCTTGTTTTTCCAACAAGGTGAGTGAGGAGCATAACCCTGAGTAAGGTCTGCACATTTGTCATTGAGTGTGAGGCTCACCACTGGGAGATGAAGTCTACAAACTCTGGGGAGAAGCGGTCGGCGGGCAGCTGTGGAGACGGCTCGTCCACCACCTGTTTGAGCTGCTGGAACGGGGTGCCCCATGAGTCGTAGGGGAATTTTAGAATGGCCAGTTCGATCTAGGAGGCAGAGGAAGGCAGATTGAGCAAGGATCGCACAGGTCAGACATTTCACAAATGCATGTTATAATTTGACTTCATACTTCGGTAAATTTAATGCTTATTTCATTAAACAATTTCAGGATAATTTAGAGCTTCAAAAAGGTCAAATTCTTCCTTCATGTGAGAGCAAATTGAGATAAATAAGACATAAGAGTAGCTCTTTGTGTCCTCAAAGTAAAATGAATAAATTCAAGTTCTGTCAATCTATAAGCCATGTTACACAATAGCTGACTACTCACGACTAATGATCTGGCATCATCATGGCACAAGGAGCAAAAATTGTGACACCGTGACTCAGCATTTGGTTGTGTGGAAATATGAGTTACCTGTAACAGGATCTGTTTTGACATTGTTTAGCAAATGATCATATTTAACCCAGCGTGCCACATGACAAGTATACTTTTGTTGAGGACAGACTGAAATGGAGTCGTGCATTACTGAGAGCGTGATGGATGTCCAACAAAACAAAGGCAATAGAATGGAAGAAGCTCAACTTTCATGGGTGGAAAATATTTCTGTTTTGACTCCTTGTGAATAACTTTGACACCTTGTTAAGAAAATGATTTTGGAAATTTGAGTTTATTCAAACTTAAAATCAAATGGAGTAAAGTGAAAAATTATGCTAACATGTACATTTTAGTGTGATATCTGAAATAAGCTCAAAGCAGCTTAGTTGTATTAGATTTATATTCACATTTAGACTAAGTTAAAGAGCAATAAGGTGAATTTCTGCAGTGATTTATTCTCTTAACGCATCACGGATAGACTTGCGAGCAGAACAAAGAGCCACATATTGATACCTGACCCTACTCACCATCGTGATGCCGAGACTCCAGATGTCTGACTTAACACTGTAGCCTTTCTGGTTGAGGTCAGGATTGATCCGCTCAGGCTGAAACGGAAATAATTAGCAACAGATTAAGTACCACCTCTGTCTGAAAACAAGTTTAACAATAATGATCAGCTATACTTCTATTAGTTAGAAACAAGGTTTGCTTTGCTTGCTTTTTTGAAATATAACTAGATTTGAAAAAAAAAAACAAAAAACGGAATAATAATAATAAATACAAACTGAGACGAAGCCATTTCGATATCACACATGAATCAAAAAGGTATAAAATGTTGAGCATAACTAATTTGGTGAAGAGCAAATCTGTCTCCTTAAGATGTGTTTTTAGGAATTTGAAAAGCTTAAGGGTTAGGACAGTAGAGGCCTGATTAGTCAAGGGTCTATATTTCAAGATGATCATGGAGTGTCTGGTCTGTGATTTCTGATTTTACTCCAACTCATCTCTGGAGCATCCTTTCCTAAATCTCATCTAGCCGGTACCTGGAGTCCCCACTTACCGCCATGTAGGGCTTGCAGCCTGCATCCATTGTTTTGGCCACAGAGTCCACCAGGTGGCCGCTGATGCCGAAGTCGCACATTTTCACTTGACCCTGAGTGTTGATCAGAACATTGGAGGGCTTCACATCTGGAGACATAATAAAAGAGAGGACATAGGAAAACCAACAATGAGAGACATCATCAGGAAACTGAAAACTGTATACACTGATGATATGATCTTTTGTTTACCTCTGTGGATCACTGACAGGTTACTGTGCAGATGCTCTAATGCCTTGACAATCTGTAAAGTGAACAGAGAAAACAAAGGAAAAGACTGAAAAGACGTTTTGCACTTTAATAAATAAATATGTAGAAAACATCAGCAAAATGAGTAATTGTTTACTGTTGAGTTTGGTGATGCAAGGTCGCTGGATTCTCGGATATTTAATGAAGCAACATACCATACCTATATCCCTGTAAATGGTTAGCTATAGCTGCAGTCCATTAAGAAGCACCTTTAAATCCTGCTAATTAATGCATTGCTTATTGTTCGTGTTCATACACAAATGGAGATGTATAAACTGAGAGTTTGTGTGGGGGAGTTAAGTAATTAAAATTTTAATTAAAAATAAATAACTGCAGCATATTAGGTCACTGTAAAACCAGAAATTGGGGTTCTTATCTTGCTCTCAGAAAACGCTGCCCAAAATGTTGAACTATTCCTTTATACTGAAACTTATGGTGTACAATATACGACAGGACGTACTGCTACTGTGATCTTGCCCAAGATGTCCTCGGGGATGGTTTTGCCTTTCTCAATAACCTTCTTATAGAACTTATCCAGAGACGTGTCCATCAGTTCCATACAGATCCAAACATCCCCCTGAAAAGATGGAAAACAAGAAACCAGGTTATCACACACAACATCACACACTAACACAGAAAGGACTTCATGACAATCATATTCATTCACCTCTCTGAAGAGGGCGCCATAGAAAGTCACGGTGAAGAAGCAGTCCACTGTCCTCATGGAAATGTCCAGGTCCATCAGGAGCCTCTTCTGCTCCAGAGTGTTGACAGTGGCACGAATCCTCTGTGGACACAAACATCACATCAGACTGGGCTGCCGGTGTCATCAGCAGGACAGATATAACTTGAATCAAACGGTGTCCAGTGTAGCCCTCAATATACTATATCACAGATCCACATGTTTACAAGTTGAGCTCATATGCGCCAGAGATATGAATACATCTATGTGTCATGGTACTATTTTAAAAGTGCTGTGCATTAACAGAGATGCCACATCAGGTAACCTGAGCTGCAGCTTCCCAGCCTACCTTGACAGCCATGATAACACCACTGGGCACATGTTTCATCTTGTCCACCACGCCGTACGCTCCCCTCCCCAGCTCTGCAATCTGCTCCAAGTCATCGGCCTTCACCACAAAGTTCTGGACACGGGACGCAGGCGTTAAATTAATATATTTATTCAGCTCAGCAAAAAAAAAAAAAAAAACTAGAACAGGCATGTTTCAGATGAACACGAAGCCAACTTTACCTGATCTCCAATTGTGACGCAAGCTTTTGAGTCAAGAGGAGGCCTGCAGGGAGAGAGCAGCATTAAAGTCAGCTGTAAAGTGAAGTAAAGTGATCCATGCATGGACCCACTCTCTCTGAATCTGTGTAACTCTAACACTTCTTTATTTGTTTGTCTGCAGGATTATGGAAAAACTACTGGCCTGATTTTCATCAAACTTGGTGGAAAACGTGTAGCACAAGCCAAGGAGGAACTCAGTGAATTAAATGCCAAACATCTTAAAATCCAGTAGATGGTAGTAAAGTTTGATGAAGCCACTTGTAGAAATATGATGACTATCACAATCCACATTCACAGTGCTAGTAATCCTCTGTGGTAGTCTACATGTGAAGCTGCTCAAACATCATATAGAGAGCAGTCGTTATGGACCGCCCGGTGATTTCATGAGAGAACCGGTACAACTGTTTTTTTTTTCTTTTTTGACAAACCAAGGTGTGGCTAAGGAAACATAAATGCATACATAGCATGCAACTGTAATGACTAAATAATTTGTGTGATCAGAGTTCCTGTGTGATGGGTATAAGAGCTGATGTTTCTTCTATTGTTTTCAGCATGCGATATCTGCAGTTATATATTTGTAGCTTAGCAATGTGTTTCTGATGTTCTCTTCTACACTGTACGATTGAATTATTTCAATATGAGCGCTGAGGATGAATATCAGTTTCTTCCTTGTGAACATCAGTATAAGTATTTGATACTTGCACAGACAATAAAATGTTGCTTATGTGAGGAGCAAATGAAGTTTCCAAATATAGCCTGACTTTAGGAATGTATAAAAACTATATAATAACAATAAACCAGCCAATATTCTTCTTTCACATCAACATTTTTGATAAGGATTCCATGATTTTCCATTTCTTTGCTTGCATTTGTGCATGTTCATGTTGTCAAAAAAATAAATGTACTTGTCTCAAACACATTTTATGGTCTTTCTGTGGTGCAATTTCTTCTTACTTTCAAGCCAATTCAGATGAATCTGCAATAGGCTAATACCAAGGCCGATATATTGCACAAGCCATTTTAGCTTTATGCTTCCAAATTTCAGAACCTTTGTCATAATGTAAAATTAAAAAAGGGGGTGGGGGGTGGGGGTGTCTTACGCTGCTGGTGCTGGTGGGGGCTGTGCAAACACTTCTTTGGCCAGCTTCAGCCCGGGGTTCTTCTTCTTCCCTAAGAGACAACATATTAGAAAACAGTTACTACCACAGCTCCATGGCAGTGATTAATGAAGCTGTATTTATCTACAACAACAAGCTTGTAAGATTAGCAGTGCTCAGTGGAGAGACTAAGGCAAATGGACTCCACATTACGCTGAGTTTAGAGCAGAGAACAGAGACCCACAGTTATACTTCAATATCATAAAGTGCAAACTAAAAGGACTTTGCTTGTTTTGTCCACATTGGCCTGCTGACAGGGGATTTTGTTCTATTTCGTTAGAAAGGAGTGTTTAAGATTACAATCAATCTGTAGTTGCCTCTGACACAAACTCTAGCAGGTGATCTGTTATCTAACTGGAGATTAGGTGTACTGCAATAGAAAGAAGGTGGACTAAATGACTAATCGACATTGGTATGGTGACTCAAATAGAGAGGGAAGGGGGGGGGCAAAGGAATAAAATTTTCCTTCCTGTCATGATTTTTTTTTTAACATTAACAATCAGTGCTATCAAATTAATTAGCAATATTTTGTTTTTGTTGAAGTTCAAGGATCTTCTCCATGTCTTTATTTGTTTTAATATCTGGAGCAAGGTGCCGTAAACTGTGCAGCTCCGGGACCTTTTCTGTGTTAAATCACTGACAGCAGTCCATTCATAAACACAGTTTACCAGCAGCCTCTGGGACTTCCCACAAGGGGCCGCGAGTCCATGCCAGAATGACACAGCTACCAGGCCTACGAGCAACAACACAGGAAAAACAACTCGACTTTTCTTGACACGGACACTCGTGTTCAGCATGTTCGCTCTTGTTGCAAGGTCGACAGGAAAAACAGAACACTTTTCTTGACCTTTATCTGTACGTTTGCTAGGACTTGGCTGCAGTTTTGCCCCACTGGGATATGATGAGAAACAGTTCAGACCTGGCTGGTTATTTCCTGTTCTTGTCCTACTGCACAGGCTGTGTAATTATTCTACCCCAGTTGAGAGAAACTGGTTTAATGTGCAAACAAGTCACCTTCACTTTGGAACGAATGCAACAGCTCTTTAGAAAGCGAGCAGAAGTTAGCAACAGGTCAGTCTATTGGTATGATTTTAACAGTCATTGTCACTGTGGGCTTGTATTTGCCATTGAGTGACTCACAACACTCCAGCATAGAGGAAGTAAGATTGGGTAAACCCCTCCTTGCTAGATCAAGCTGGAAGGGAAGTGAGGTTTTACTAAGATTTTAGATTCTATAACCACTGAAACGGCAGACAGGTCCATTTTGTGCTGCAGCCCTAAAATAGGCCTACTGTGTCTGGACAGACTACGGCAGTCTCATGTGGTAGGGAGAGATTGAAGTGTGATTTACTCACACATGCTCAGTCAAAAATAGACTTTGCATTTCCTCTGCGTGGGATAAAGTACGGGCACTCAAAGCCCTCCGATGACCCTACAAATAAGACTAAAAGGCCTTTTGTTCGTGCAACAAAATTAGGGTAGCACACAGACACAGTGGTGCAGCACGAAAAAAATCTGACATGCCAAAGCAGTTCTACTAAAATTATACTATGCACGTGCAACTTGTAAGACTGCACATTATAGTTTAAATCAACTCTGACTTACTTCTAGATGCATTTACATTGAAGTAGTAATGGACTGGAAATACTAGCTCTCTCAGGTAGCAGTGACCCTGTAGCCGGGTTGTGGGGTGGGATATGACTCAGCCAGTCAAACTGGATGCATCCGCTTAAAACACAACAACTGTCAGGGACCCTTTGGGAAATATGATGTCACTTCACTTGGACTGCTTGCTGCTCACTGTCCCCGTTTGGGCCAGCTGAGGCCAGCTTCACAGCAGTTTCTGCAGCAAGATCTGCCTGACATGTAGACCTCCAATTGAGCCCGACAGAACACCACAGTGCCATGACATCAGCCTCAGTATATTAAGGCAACACAGGAAAATAATACATGTACACAGAGACCATTTTCTCTGAAAGTTGCAAGTATGTCAAAGGAGTTATTGATGCAGATGTTTACTTGTAATTCATCCTATTGTAATTGTAATGGTAAATGCATGCATTTACAAACCACTGAAAGCATCATAATAACCACAGCTGCCCCATGACATTTAGCCTATATTAATGTGTGCACCAACACCTTGTTTTATATCCAAATATGGCACAAGTTGCATTCGGCATTTTATGTAAAATAATGCACATTTTTTGTAATGCATTTTGAAGTGCAAGTATTGATCATTGTATATTAACAAAATCTATATTTCTGTAGATGCAAAGCTACTACAAACAGTAGCAGTGAGCTGGTGCACTTTTACAGGAAATGCAGCAATTCTTAGAAAACCCAAGATGTTCACTGGAAACTATCGAGCAGTGCGGTAACGCATACGCAATGTGGACAAGAATTTCTGGATTGTGCATGGGATCAAAGTGTCAATAGCTGTGTGGCGAGTCATCATCAGGAAGCTCCAGCCTCCGAGTGGGTCCATATACAGAAAGGGATGAGTCATGCACAGATAATCTTCCACACCACCCTATCAGTACTGTTAGGGGAGAACCCAATCCGTGCATTGCAATGCACTCTTTAGTGTGTCCAGAAATAAAATTAAAAGAAAGAAAATCGACTTTCACAAAATGCACAGCTTGGGTGCGCACAATAATTACAGCACAGAACCTGTGTAGCAGCTATGGAGTGTGTGCTTGCAGCCAGTGAACTGTCAACAAAGAGGCTGCAGCAGGTATTGGTGCTGCAAGTCAAAACATGCCATGGTAGGCCAAAGGCTGTGATTGCCTGAGCCCTCTCAAAACAGTGTGTACTCCCGACCATGGTAACACTACTATGATTGTGTAACAGCACAAGCGGTGAACTTGAAATGTAAATTGACATCATCATCATGCAGTGTGTGCGTGTGTGTGTATGTGTGTGTGTCTGACGCAAAGGAAGGACCTTGATTTTTCCAAGGCGTGTGTTTTATTCAGCAGTGTGCAGTAATTACACAGGCGGAAGCCAAGTGTGTGATAGAGACTTGGATCCTTTTGCCATCGTCGCTTTTTTTTTTTTTTTTTTTTTTTCAAATAAAGGAATTTCCACCACAAGGGGAAAAGGAACAACATGCATTTCCACGAAAGAGGCGCTAAAGATATTTGTGCAAAGGCAACATGTTCAAAAGGAGCAAACACAGTTGATCAGATCATGAGTCAGGAGGCCGGAAAATCCAAACACCTGTGGCCCCAATGTGCTTTTCCTTTCACCTAAAAACCCAGCAGGGTGATTTCCAGCTGAGGGGCAAGTAGATAATCACAACCTGGCAACACAAAAAGTCCTATACTGTCGTGAAATATGTTAGCTAACCACAACACGGGTACTTAAAACGGAGCAGCGAGCGTGTAGCATTTAGCTAAAATATGAACAATAAAAATCATTTAGCGCACAACCAAGCAGACATATGATTATTATATCAAGGCACACTGGTGTTTAGAGACTTCGCAATGATGACAGAAAGCAGGAAAGACATGCTGGCTAGCTTCTTTTTCCTTCTCTCATACATGCAGCTTTCCACCTGGCAAGGTTACTCAAACACAGCTAGCTAAACTACTTCCACGCTAACTCGATATTTAGCATAAATGCACGGCTGTTTTTGAAAAAAGAGTGGGAAAAATAACCACTTACCTCCTTTAGACAGAGACATTTCCCCTTTGCTTTGATGAGGGGGAAGGGAAGCACAAAGACTTTTGCCTTTTTTTACTCCCTCCCTCCCTGCATCTATAGCCTTTACACCCGCTTCTGCAAAGAAGAAGAAAAAAACTAGCTGCGATTCAAACTAAGCGATTCGTCGTCGTGCAATTTTACGGTTTCAATCACACGTTCAAAGATCGATCAGCGGATCAATGCACAACTTTAAAGAAAGACGGCGCTTGCTTCTACACTTCGAGTTAGTTTGCTAACAAAACCTGCACTTTTCGGGTGGCCAAAGTCTGACAGCTGAAGGCTCCAGCGACGTGATGATGTATTTCCTGCGTGGCGCGAAGCATCATGGGATGTGGAGTTTGCATCGTGTGAAACACTTTTTCCAACAATTACTGCAACTAATCCAAAAATATTAAATCACATTAATGCTGCTGCTTACTTTTACAAATCATTACAGGCCACAACAGAGAGATTTTTCAAATTATTTTCTTTTATTATTATTTTTTGCATGTGTGTGTCAGAATGAAAATTACATAGTTGAGTAGTGTCTTTAAAATCTTTAAAATAGGTCAAGAAAAGAAAAAGAAAAACTGTCCTGCCTACATTATACAAAGGAACACTGATAATGGGATTGCACTTTACACATTTTGGTATGGAAACAAAAAACAAGTTTATACGTGTATGTCACAGGATTTAAGTGACATGAACTAAAAAATTATATTTGACAGTTGAATAGTGAAATGCATAAAATCAAAAGCATTTTATTTTAAAGCAAAACTTCTATAGTAGCTACGCAAACATTAACCATCACGTAATTTACTAAATTCAAGGAACAAACTGCTAGACTTTATAAAATACCTGAACAAATACAGTACAGTGAAGTATTTTTTTTTCTTAGTAGTACAAATAAAATACTGAAACCCCCACCATCGTATTGTGATAATCACTGCTGAGCCGTTAAATTGTGAGTCCTCTATTATTCCACACACCTCCTTGCTAAATAGCTGGAAGACAACAAAATGCACAAACTAGTCAACAATGGAGATGTCACAGACCTGATGCATACACATGTGCTGTGATATGAGTTTACTTTGGAATATGTGCACGTGATTGTGTGGATGGAAGGTGAATGACCTGCCTTTACTTCCTGGCAACAAGGAGGGTATGGTAGAGAGGTTTTATTACAATATGCAGATAGAGGGAGCTGTCAATCAGGTACTCGGACGCACGGCGCTGCAGGTCGGCATCCAGCAGGAAATCCCCGGCCTCCTCTGTGCTTTGGTGAAAGTTGTAGACGTGGCGAACCACCACTTTTCCTTGCTGTCTCGCCATCACGATCACCGTCTTCTGGAAACTCACGCCGGCAAAGTCCGGACTAGAAGTGGCCGGCGTTACGATGATGCGGGGTCGACCACCGTCTGTGCGCGTCGGCTGCATGGCGCCCAGCTCGGTGTAGGTTGATCTGGCACTGAGCGGGAGCCAGCGAGGGGAGAACAGGGCGTTCCAGGTCACTCTTTTACTGGAGTCGTGGCCGCTGGGTCCGAGCTGGGTCTGGAAGCTGAAACTACGGTCATCGCGGGTGGGGTTGTTGATGACCCAAGGGGAACCCCAGGAGGAGGACAGGTAGTTACGGGGAGTGAAAATACTGCAGTTGACATCAAAGTACTTGGCCAGCTGGATAGGTGAGGCGGAGTGAAATTGGAAAGCTAGGTAGAGCAGATCACGGATAGACTCGTAATACTTGAGCATGAGGGGGGATTGCTTCTGAAGACGGAAGAGGTGCTGAGGGGGGATCATGCCGTATCGAACAGCCCTTAGGGCACTTTCCACTGTGGCGCTGACAGGCTGGTTCTGGCTAATCCAGGCCTCCAGGGCCTCGTAGAGCTCCAGCTCGCTCTGCAGAATGAGGTCAGAGCGCTGGAGCAAGGAGAGGAGCAGGTCTTCACTGATGGAGCCCCATTCTCCGCTCTGCAGCACAGAAGACAGGTTCCAGGACAGGTACTGCAGGCAGCTGTCCCGCAGGGCCATGTCCCCGATTTGTAGTGCATAGTTGTACCAGCCGACCACGTGGCCCGCAGGCGAATCGCTGGACAGATGCTGGGTCATATATTGGGTCAGACCCTGTTGCAAACCCCACACATGGTACTTGCTGGCCAGCTTGTGCAGGGAAATGGCCTGATCTAGCCGCACTGAGATGTCACCGCAGTACAGATACCTGCAAGAGTAAGTAAAGTCAGTAAAGCATGCCATATTTTGCAGCTTGTTTTCTCTCCTCACATGTGAGTCACTGAATAAGCCCACACTGTCCAGTTTTCCACTGTGAGCCTAAAACAGCAGATGTAATTTTAGAATATTTTGCAAAGCTGGAGCATCTCACTCCTCGAAAAGGAGAGAGGCAAAATGGTGAGTGAAGACCTATGACTATATGTAATCTCCATTTACTTTACTTTCTAGAATGGTTGCATTTGCTTGGACCTGATTAACTCTGAACACATGATTACAACTGGAGTCACCCTCACCTGATAAATTTGTCAAAGACAGCTGTACAGTCGGGCGTCTCCCTCAAAACCACAGAGCTGTTATTGCGGCTGAGCAGCAGTTCCTCAAACACATCGCTCTGCATCGTGAGGACGAGGCTGTGGGCCTGGATCACTTTCACCTCGTCCGTGTTGATGGTCTGCACCCGGAGAGTCACGTCGCTGCCGTTCCCCATGGCCAGCAGGGTCTCCATACGCTGCACCAAGCTCATGGAGTGATTCAGCACCGTGGCCCCATTGTCCAGTGCCACCTCCTGCTTCAGGGGAGCTGTGGACAAAAAAATAGCACAAGGTGGTGGATTAGTTGCAAAGAAAAACTTTCTGAATTCACATCATTTGCATCAACCTGCATCAGTCAGATTTCATGTGCATTTGTCCTACAACTCAAATCAGATTTGACTCAGCAGGAACTGGAAAAGTGCTCCCAAACTCTTTGGCTAAACCGCAACTGATAATATGTGTCACGTCCTTTTGTTCTTCTGGTTTGAATGAATAGAGAAAGAGAGCAACAAGCCAGGTGGCTGACTCAGAAAACCTCCGGTACCATGTGCTCAGAAAAGAGTTTGCAGCGCCATTGCAGATGGCTGCTTCTATGGGCCCTCTTGTGCGTAAGTACGAGTGCCACATAGTAGAGAATCACACATGAAAGACTCAGCGTGACAAGATACTGTTTCCATTCTGCTCTGCCACAGCCATCAGTGGCCTATTACTGGGGGTTTAATGAGACACAGGGGGAGCACACTTGGCTCCCTGGAACGCATCACAGTCTTCATATCGTTACCACAATCAAGCGCCCCCACTTCAAAGTAACCTTTTTCCAATTAGCCGCCCAGCACCCTGAGCCAGCTGAGCATGGTGGAGCGAGTGGGGGGGTGTTTTCACAAAGGATCCTGGCACACTGTCACTAATCAAAAAAAAAAAAATAAAAAAAATTGCCAAATTCATCATAACTGGAGAAACACTATCAATCACAATCACACAATCTGAGAGAAATCAAAGTCAGCAAAAAAAAAGAAAAAGTTATGAATAAATAATATTTCAGTGTCTCTTCTACTCAAGCTGAGAAGAGCTGAAAACATTAAATAAAACATTTTAAACACAGTCCCTAAATATGGCATTAGATGACTCACGAGGAATTTCAAAAGCAATCTAATGTGACAGCACAGGAATGTGGCCTTCAATAGCATCAGTCAAAATCAGTCCAAGTCAGATCTTCTTTTGAGGAGTAAGAAAAGCTTCCCCTCAGTGCTTGGACTGTTTCACTGAGCCGGCACGAAGCCAGGCAGCAAATGGACTTGCCTGTCTTTCCCTGCGCCCAGCAGACAGATAGATGGGGACAGGATGAGTGGAATGGATAAATACCCATCCCCTGCCCTGAGGCTCAGCACGTGCCACACATTCATGCTGTGCCCTACTATCCACTGACAGTATGGGGGAAGCTGGGCTGAAATAGAACAACACAGCTTCTCTCACAATGTAGGATGCCAAAACAGAAAAAAAAGCAAAAGTGATATGACCCTTTAAAAGCAAACTGATGCCATTTGTGTTCTTACCTCCTCTAACTGTGATAGAGTGGATTAAGAGGAGCAGGGTGCCCATATAGACCCAGGCAGGGATCCCTTGTTCACATGAGCGTACCATTTCTTCTCAGTGATTCCCTGCCTCTCTTCCTTTGTCCTTTCCCCCTTCTCTTCCTCACTCTGTGCCACTCTTCTCCTGACTCTCCTTCTTGCTGCTCGCCGCCTTTTTTGTCGAGTGCGAGTGAGGAAGGTGTGTTGCCCCGAGTGTGCCGCCCGGCTCCCTGTCCCGCGCTCTTTATGTAGGACGCTGGCCTTTCCCTGGCGCATCTCGCAACCCCACGGGCTCCATTGATTGGTGGAATCTGGCAGGGGCGTTGCTATAGCGACAGCTTTGATTTTGAATTTCTCCCTTTTGGATGTTACATGGCATTGATCGGCGGCATCGGGCCAGCCAAGGACTCAGCTTAATGGTTTTTGTTTTTTCTTTTTTTAGTTTAAAAGTCAGGGGAGTTGGACACTATTAACAATCGATATTAACACAGTTTCGTGTTTTATTGGCACTCAGAATGCAGCAGAATCTCTGGGCTGCAAAATTTTGTTTATGACATCCAAGTTAAGTACAATCAGTGCCATATAATTAGTCAGTTAATTACAGAAGGTTGCCACTGAGACTATCTGCCAGCAGTAATTGAGGTTCTAATATGTGTGACCAACTGCAGTCAGTCAAATTTCATAATCCATTTTGTTGGACAGTTTTTCAGCTGACAGCAATTATTTCTCTGATGGCATGTTAATCTCACTAATGGGGGGATAATTTCATTGGTGCTGGGTCTGCTAATCAATCTAAGGCAAGCTCTGCTTATCAAATTCAACTGCCAATCACGACTTTATGTAGTCACATTACTGATATTGAAATTAATATATTTTTTGAGCACGATGCATGATCACATTCAACTATTTTAAGGTGCAGCTGTTGCATCACAAAGCCTGCAGAGAGTTCAATCTGCTAGAAATTTATGCTGGATATGGAGCTAATGGTCTGCAGCTTGCAGGGAACATGCTATGATAATCAATACAAAATGCCATAACGACTCAACGTGAGCTCAACAGTCACCTGACATCCTAGGATAACATACAGAAGTAGGATACAACAGAAGTACTTTTCAATGTGAAATGGAGGCAAAGACAAAATGTAACGGTTCTGGTCGTGGCCTCGGGGCTCGCAGAGATGTTTACAGTCCCATTTATATGATGCTTTATTTATCCCTCAGCTAGCATTGATCTGTCAGTCAGTGATGGGTCAGTCAATACTGAGATCCCTGTTAAAATCTTGCCAAAAAGATAAGCGCAGTATGGATCTGAAATTAGAAAAAGAAAAAAAAATCATTGCAACGGACTAGGCCATTAGTCCAATCACAATATTTATACCAACATGCTGCAATGTGACACATGCGTTTAAAATAGCTCCAAATCTGCCACTACAGATAAAGAGACAGACGAGGGGAGACATCATTTCAGAGGGAATTGGGTTGTGGTGAAGACCCGAGGGCTGCCAGGCTGCAGTAAAAATGCAGGAGAAGAGTCGTCCTGCGAGAATCCGAGACACTGCTATGAATAACCTGACAGGTTCTCAGAGGAGAGCGGCGCTGCTGAGGTGCCCTAATGAAGCCTGCCGCAAGAAACTGGACGAGACGACACAGACGAGGCGCGGGATCGTGCTGTATGTGATAGCATCTTCTATTTGTTTTACTTTCTGGAGGTGGATACAGATGCACATAAATGAGATTCATGAGCTTTTTATAAATGCAATGAACCAACAGTATATGAATGCAAATAATGAGACTCAGCATATTGGTCTACCTGGTATGATAAAACTATATATATGGGTTAGATTGGTTACAGCTCGAAGTATAGCTGGATACTGAAATACAATTCAGACAACTGTTCAGATAAACCCAAAGCCCTCTTGATGCATTACAAAAGGGGGACGTCCTTCATTAAGGTCACATTGCTTTCTCCTTTGATATCAGCTCCTATTAAGAATCCGCTCACAGGACCACAATGCAAAGGGGCTGATCGACAAGCTGCCGGGTCCGTGAGAGCGCCCCTCGGGACGGGATCCATTGAAGGATCGATGCACCGCAGGGGGCTCCATCACGCAGTATAAACAGTGTGTTTAGTGAAGGCTGAATGCCAGAGTTAGTTTCAGCAAGGTGTTCTGGGTGACCTTACTCTGGTGCTGGACCCGGAGGGGCTGCACGAGATAATCAGGTCACACACGGCTTTTAATATAAAGCACATTTTACATGCTGAGAACATCAAGTGTTCAGTGAATAAAAATTTAAAAAAATAAATAAAACAGATATAAATATTAATCTCAATGGTGAACTGAACTACTTACGCAGTAAATTCGGTTTAGCTGTTTTATTATTAGGCCCATTTGATTTATTTGTGACCCAATTATTTTTGGCCAATTTCACAACTAAACGAGGAAGAGAGGAGATGAGAGAAGTTTTGTGACTTCAAACATCCACACAATCAAAGAAATCAGCGTAAATAAATATCTCAAAAATGCTCAAGATTGAATTCTACTTTTATACCATATTCTAATATTCTCTGATCTGACAGCAAACTACTGTATATCATGGTATCAAAAAGCTAACCATGATATTTAATCCATCTTTTCAGCCTCACTGACACTTTGATGGATCATTATAATTTCATATGCGTCACAGTATTTCAACAACTTTCAGATGAGTAATTTTTGAAAAAAAAAAAACACTGTTCAGGAATATTTCTCTATATTACTGAGTCGAGACATTTTAAAAGCTTAAAATCAATGGCATCAGTCAATGTTCTATTAATCAAATGGTCGTTAAGTGGCCCTGCCTACAACAGACCAATAACAAGATCTATTTTGTTGTTCTGATTTGATTATGTAACACAGAGAGTCCATCTCTACTGTAACTATGTTTTCCACCAGGTGGCTCTGCAAACTGATGTTGACAGTGCTGAGGTCTCCTTTAACACAAAATATACTCAAGTATAGTTAGATTACTCATATAGCTGTTTATGTAAAATGTACTTGTTAAATTAATGAGTGTGCACTAAATGAATTAGAGCTGAATTTGACTTAAATTTAACTGTACGCTGGCTATTTCAATATAAAACTGAAAGTATAGGACACCAGAAAAAGTACATTTGAGTACATTTACTCAAGTACAAAATTTTAGCATATATTAGAGGTATATGTACTTTACTTGAGCATTTCCAATTTATGCAACTTTATACTCCTACTTGACAACATCTCAGAGGAAAATAATATGCCTTTTACTCCACTACTTTTGTCTGCTTTAGTTACTTTTCACATTACAGGTTTCCATACCCTTCCTGTAAAGTGAAAACCATGTATCTACAAATGTGCCTATTTTAAATTGAAATTAATTCCTGATAAACTAAAGGATTACATTTGCCTTTATGTGTTGAGAACATTTTTAAAAACCTGTTACATTATCTTGACAAACACCACTTTTTTTCTGAGCTCATGAAAACTTTTTAGAAACAGGTTGATCACATGACATATGATGATTTTATAGCTTAAACTATCCGAGAGTATATAAATGAACTAAAATCAGCACAACCTTTAACATGTAAAGCAGTAAAATACACATTAATGCAGCATTAATATTAATCCAACAACATCATATATAACAGTAAAACACTGAGGGAGCATTTTACTGCTGAATGAGTTAAGCACATTTTGCTGATAATACTTAACTTAATTAAGGCTTTGAATGCAGTACTTTAACTCGTAATTAACTATTTTCATAGTGTTGTGCTGCTACTTTCACTTAAGCAAATGATCTGAATACTTCTTCAACCAATGCACATGAACTGATCTAATCACCAAACCCGTGAAAGCCATTCATTATCGATGCATTTGAAATCAAAGCCTCTGCAGCTCCCAGCCAGCAGGGTGCACGGCCTGTGTGTGTGTGTGTGTGTGTGTGTGTGTGGAGGTGGACAGATGAGTGGCCCCTTTGTTTGACTGTAAGCTGCCTGAAACAAATAAGTAGGCTGGATCCTAATCTCACAGAATATGCAAAGCTGCAAACAGAGCAGAGAGGTCGGGGAAAGAGACGGAGAGTCGGAGAAAGTCTCACATTCACAGCAGCAACAACAATAATATTACCTGTGGCGTTTTGATGCGGCTGGGTCCATTCTAACATGGTCCAATAGAGGAGGAGAGAGATGGAGGACTGTCCATGAGTCCGCCTGGAAAAACCTGAGGATCAGAAATTGGTCAAATCATCTGTGAGAAGCCTGGAAATACTCGAGATTCAAACTAATATTTAGAGCAAGGCGGTGTTTTTTTTTTTTTGCTTTTTTTTTGAGGTGGTTTATCATCTACCTGAGAGTCACCTGTTGCAACGTCAACCAGGTAAGACCTCACCTCATCTCATAATACTCCTATGATTCAGTGTATTGTTCTGCCTCATACTTACTGTTGTGCTTATTTTTACCTGATCATAATTATAATTATTACAACTTAAATGCGCCATTATGAAGTTTAAAATATGATATGATTAAATATAATTAAATAAGTTACATTTTTATAATATAATATTTTATAATATTCGAAAAACGTCATGAGTGTAGTTGGGGCAAAGCCTGTTTTTAGCAAATGCTTTTATGACTTTTTAAAAGTTTAAAAGTAATTTCACTGCAATTGGAATTAAAGTTAAATACACAATAAGCTGACCTTTAAATCATGTAAATCTGTATTTGACCAGTGACTAACACCAGTATGTGTGGTGGGAGTACTGGGAATACTCATTATGTCTCCTGTTAAAATGATAAAATGATGCCTCTGCAAATTAGATGTTGTAGCGAGGCCAGACTGAGCTGTCATTACCGCAAGACTTCGTGCTTTAATTAAAGACAGGGGAGGCAATTTGTTGGATTCTTCAGAGACTCGACTGAATTGTATTTTAATGGACAGCATCACACTCCACAGAACTGGGATCAGTTTCTCCATGAAGCTCCATTTATGGATAAATCTGGATTTGGACCTTGGATTAGACATTTGGACAGATGCATGCAAACTCTTGTCTTTGCATTCCTGTTCAGACAGAATCAGACATGCTTAATGCAGTAACAGTATTTGAATGCTTGTTTGAATAATCTGGATATTTTTGTTGCAGCATTTTGTTGTTGTTGCAAAACCTGAAGTGAAGCCATGGCCAGCCCTCCAAAAGGATGCGGTGCCACTATTAGCTCCATATACTACAACCTGTGTGACCTGACCACAGTGTGGGGGGTGGTGGTGGAGGCCTTTGCTGCTGCTGGTGTGGTGACGTCCTTTGTCCTGTTCATCACCCTCATGGCCTCATTGCCGTTTGTGACAGATAAGAAGAGAAAGGCTATGGTGGTCCTGCAGGCAGGTGTTCTCATCTGCACTCTGGGACTCTTTGGACTCACTTTTGCCTTCATTGTGGGTCAGTACTCGACCAGCTGTGCTGCACGGAGGTTCCTCTTTGGAGTACTGTTCTCGGGTTGCCTCGCCTGCCTGGTGATGCATGGCTTGTGGCTCGCCCTGCTGCAGCGGCGAGGCCGGGGGCCCAGGAGCTGGTTGCTGTGCCTGGGAGCCCTGGGTCTGTGGCTGGTTGAGGTGATCATCAACACTGAGTGGCTTGTCATCACCGTGGTCAGGAGCCCGCCCGGAGGTGGAATCCTCCCTGACCTGTCCTGCAACATTGCTAACCAGGACTTTGTGACGTCTCTGATCTATGTGATGGTTCTGCTGCTGGCTGTGGTTTTGATGCCCGTTGCCTCACTGTGGCACAAGAGCAAGAAGTGGCGCCGCGATGGAGCGTTCATCCTGGTCACAGGGCTCCTCACCTTGGCTATCTGGATAGCCTGGATTGTCATGTACATCCATGGGAACACGGTGGCCGGGAATCCGAGCTGGGACGACCCCACTTTGGCTGTAGCCGTGGTGTCCAATGCCTGGGTGTTCCTCTGCCTCTACACCATCCCAGAAATCTGCTTACTGATCCAGGAGGACCCAGACCAGGAGGAGCCGCATGATGAAGATAACGTTTATCCTGCCACAAGCCTGGTTTATGACAACATCCTTAAGGGGCCGGAGCTACCCCAGCAGAACGTGTACATGGAGAATAAGGCCTTCTCTATGGATGAGCCTCCAACAGGTACAGCATGACACTACACACTACATTAATCTCACAACAACAGTGTCTCAGTGTGTGTGGATGGGTCATCAAAATCAAAAATGAATCAGCAAAAACATCCAATTAAATGAGTTAATCATGCACATACGTCTCCAACCAAGCACAGCTTTACAGCTAATGGCAGGTGTCATTAACCTGCATTACTCCTAGTGCCTAAGGAAAAGAGTGTGAAATAATTTGCGAACAGAAAAAAAATATGCAAACACAGAAAACACAGTCAAAGAAAGACACCCTGCAAGACAGCAATGGAAACTATTTTCAGGAAATATTCAAAAGTTATGAACACGCCCAGGACTCTATTTGGTTGTGTTTTCTGAATTTGCATGTGTTTTTCTAAGTTACTTTGCATGATGGTTTTAAGGTCACATAGTTCTTTAGCTTCAAGTTATGATGAGTCCAGGTGCATTGACAAAGAGTCACCAGGAGATGTGTCACATGCTTTGGCTGAAATCATGTCAGACACTGATCAACAGAAACAAAAGATGTCAGGCAGGTAAGCATGAAAGTGAGTTGCTTTTTGTCCACACGTATTAGTGTTTCCCTTTTTTGGATCTACTCCTTGGCCAATAGTGCGAGGCCGTTAAATCAGTTCACAAGTCTTTAAATAATGTCATTTATTTACTCGTAAACAGCTTTACTTGGACGTCTTATATTGTCATACTAGTAGGAGTATCAAGTTTATCTACTACAACAAAAACTAATTTGGATGGGGAGAACAGTGACAGCAAAATGTTTGGTTTAGGTTGTCAGGTTGGTAAATGACACTCACATTTAAAATAGGATATTCTGCAGTGTCTAACTTGTGTGTGTGTGTGTGTGTGTCTCATTTAACCTGACAGATGCAGCAAATATTGACTCACTGAACTGCTCAGTTTGAGGAAATGTCTGTTTCTATGCACAGACTGTCGTTCAAGTTTCCCTTTTAAACATTGTTTCAGAAGTGTCTCATTTCTGTTTTTCGTACCTGTTTCAATGTGGAATTTGCACCAAAAAAATACAAAGCAATTTGACTCAACGGCGACCATCACAAGAGCTATAATTTCTGACCCTCCTTCTCCTTTTCTTCACCAGTACCCACAAAGCCTGTGTCTCCATATGGTGCTTATAATGGTGGGATACGAAGTTGTGTGTACCAACCCACTGAAATAGCCCTGATTGCCAAGGGTCTGACAAAGGTGAGTGTGTGACACAATATCGGAACATCTTGTCTCCTGCCACATCTGAGATAATTATCCCTCTGTGCGATCCTACAGATGGACCAAGACACAATGATGCCTCGAGCCAGGGCCCCGTCTCTGAGTCCAGGAAGTGGCAGCTCCCTGCCTCGCTCGGTCGAGTCCTCACCCCCATAACGACAGTCGCACGTTGGCACTCCACACTCACCCACACACTGGGTTTTTACAGCCGTGAAATAAATCTCCACCAGGGGTTTGTCCTACCTTCAGAGTTCCTAGTGTCAACTGCTTGTCTGTTCTGTACGCTCAAGGGCTGAGTGGTGCGAATCAAAGATTATATAAAGATGCTGGCAATGTCAAAGATGGAAAGCTTGTGGAGCCAAAATGCTTTTTCACATGGAAAGATTGCACCTCAGCTCATCTATTTCATTCCTATTCTCACTTTACTCTTAGCTATAAACCAGCTTTGCTCTTTTGTGGCTTCACTCACATGTATGTATCTCATCTCTGTCTCTACATTTGATATTTCAACAGAATCTAAATCTGTTGGTCTAGGTGAGCTACTATAGGTTGATGGTGGCGAAGCAGTAGATAAGGATTAGGCACAGAGAGTCTAATGGTCTCTAATTTAACTGTTACATGTTAGTTTTTATTCACAGACGTTCAATGTTCTTTGTCTTGATTGGATGAATTATCTTGATTGTTCCGAAAGCCATATGATTTTTTTTTTTGGTGCCTTAGATTTATAATTTTTTATGTAAAGGTATAAGTTCTAATTTATTAAACCTGTAAAGACAACTCAAATCCTGCGTGGCTGTTTGGGTCGAACCAGCTCACACGGAGGCAGATGTGGTACAGTGGAAGAGGAAGCGATCCCCATGTTCGCAGCCAGGAACATGTATTTACATACACTGGCCTCGTAAACTTTAACAGTCTTACCTCTGCTCTGTGGAAAAGCTGACTCTCACACTGTGGTGACTGCGGAACAAGGCTTGAAACAATTTCCGGGGACACTGAGAGTGACAATTTGGAATTGTTGCACAACCCCAACAGTCAAATCTGTTAAAAAAATAGACTGTAAAAGTATTAGACTGTAGTTTAGCCATTACTGTGGATATTATGTGAGAACAAACTACCTTAAGACAAAATATCATGTATCACTGGTTTGACTTTGAGTTCTTCCTTTTCTCTACAGGGAGAGGAACAATTATTCCAATTTAGTTTCTCTCTCACTCACTCACACACACACATACACACACACACACACACACAGAGCTTCGCAGTGAGCTGTGGCTGCCTAGCAGCAGGCCGAGTAGGCTCTCTCCCAATTACTCCCACCATCCTGTAGTGTCAGCAGCCATGAGTACTCGCTCAGAGAGGAAATTGCTCACCAACTGGAAATCAGATCAGAAAAGAGAACATGTGTGCAAATGTCGACATTTTACTCCTCAATGCCTCATGAACACACCCTCTGATCCCGTAGATGCAGAGAGCAGCAAAAAAATGTGCACATAGGGAGTGAGGGCTTGTCTTATCAATTGTATAAATCTGAATTTAAACAAAGCATTCACACGTTATATAACACATTCTTCTTTGCATTTCCAAACACATCCGCCTCTGTACTTTCTAATGTCACTGACCTGGTTAGTGTTAGATAAATGAGAAACACTATAGACTGTCCCAAAGGAGCTTTAGCAGTATTTTAGCCATACGTCTCAAAAACAGTATGTCATCACTTTGCACAAGAGGGATCCTACGATATGAAACCTTGTCATGGCCTTTAAAGTGTATTAGACATTCATTCCTGATCAACAGTGACTTGAGCTGAAATCAAGAACAGCAGCTTTCTCTGACAGGCAGCAAGTGTAAATCCCTTTATAATATGAATAGCTGTCTTGTGCACATGGACACGGGTGGTTACATGACCACTGGTGGCTGAGCTCTGCCCTACCAATCACGAGCAGCTGTCCCCACTTAACGCATTTTCTCGTCACTGTGACAACCTTCAGTGGACAAACACAGATGGACAAACAGCTGATCGAACAGGAATGACAGATGCGACAGAAAAGACTCAGTATCATCGGGTGATAATATTCAGTAAATCATTTTGTGTTATCAATAGGTTTGCTTTTAGGTCAAGGATGCTTTGAAAGAAGAAACTGACAAACAAAACGTCTCTGAATTTGTAATTTGTCCCAGGGGCAAATATTTAAACAAAGGCCTTGTTCATGAGGGTAAACCTTTTAAGGATTACAAAAGTAAATAGCTGTGCCAGGCTCTAACAAGTGCTCCGTATTTATAAAGGCTGATGTGATTTATTTATCCCAGGATTCAGGTTCTCAGAGAGGTACAAGGGGAAAGAAGGTATCAACAGCTTTTTGATTTAATATTTCCCAATTTATTTTACAAACTGAGGTTGAAGATTATTCTTGACCTTTGTAACCACAGCTGAGAAAAATATCTGAACTTTGAACCTCAATATGGTTGAGAAGTCCTTAAGGAAAAAAAATGGGAATTTGAACCTCTTCAACTCTATGACAACTGGGCAAACTCTGTCATGCGATATGACCAAAAGCTCCAGAACTGCTACTAAATAGACCTTATTGTGAGACTGATTTATTAACTTATTTCTTGTACTCTTCATATACAAAGCGAGCTCATTTCCACCCACTGAACACAGCCATAAACTCATGGCCACTAAAAATACATTTTTATTTTACAAAAAAAGTCCAAAATTAATTCAGCCCACATGTTGTTGGCTCTCTATACAAACAATATAAAACCAGCTTTCTACTGGAGGACTGCCCTCTAGTGGAACCACAGCAAACAATCATAGGTTTATCTTCACTTTAAGATATAACCTTAATGATTTTGTTGTCCAACATACCACAAATGTCATCGCCTTAATATAGAAATATTAAAAACAATCTAAATATAAATGAACGTCGAACGCAGTTACAAGGAGAGAAGTCAACAGAAGTTACCTCTTGTCTTTAGTTAAGGCCGATCAGTTTGTCTTCTCTTAAAAGACATTTAAACAGGTGTTATTAATTTCAACATCCTCTTCTCATTGGAGCTAAACATGATACTGAAGGCGGCAGGTGAACGTTGGTAACTACATACTGTCATAAGTCATACTGTCGTCTGTGGATGAAAATGTTTCCCTTACGGTTTGCTACATTGTGGTAAGCTCCCTGCTGGCGTATTGATGCCAGATTTACATAACACATACAGTCTGCTGACGGTTATCTTATGACCTGTCCCAGCTTCTGAGCTTCACTGCTGATTGAAGTCGGGGATTTATGGTTCTTTGGTGTTAAGAAAAAAAAAAATCACTGAAGGTTCTTGAGTTTTTCCAGGTTGGCAGTCCTGGCCTCATGCTGCTGCTGTTTCTGTTTCTTGAGATGTCGGTAGGCCTCCACTGCTCGCTCCCTCTCCTCCTCCATCATTCTCTGTCTGGCCATGGAGGGCTTGCTCGTAGAGGTCACGCTGTGGCCTAGGAGAGAGTTGAGGAGCAGCTCCTTTGATGCCTTCTGGATGAAGGAGGTTGAGAGGAGAAACAGTTAATCTCTTACTCCAGTACTACATTAAGATCACCCACATTACATGTGATAACTGCATAGCTGGTTACCTGAGATTTGACTTGAGCTTTCTTGGGTTTGGTGCTCAAAGACGGCGGTGCCATTGTAACTTCACCAAAGGGAACATTATCTACAAAACAAAATCCATCATATCAGTATGTAGACAAAACAAATAATTAAGAATTTGTCATAGACAGCATTTCACAAAGTTTATAGTTTCTCCTAAGTCAACAACTTACAAAACTGCACATTTTTATAAGGGAGTCTGGGGATATTGGGGTTACATGTTCAATGGTAAAATCAGTTGAAAGAGACAGTGTGTTCACAAAAAACTGCTGCTTCTCTTGGCAGCTAAGAGAGCACAAACATGTAATTTGCATTAGAGTGAACCACATGAAAATCAGACAGCATGTTTCATGTGTGGCCTACTTACAAAGAGAGAATCATTTGTGTCAGTCTTTCAGTGTGGACCAGGACACATTAGACACTGATGAATACGGACCAGACCACCTCCGATGGCAGGTGTAAACAGGGCCTTATTCTGCTTTGACAATTATATCCTGCCCTCCAAATTTATTTAGTAGTTTAGTAACTTTGAAGTGATTAAAGCAGCATCTATGAATGTTTTGGTTATTTGTAAGTTGTACACATCACACTTATATCACCTTATTAAGATGTGAGGGCAAACATGCTTGTCAACAGTCCAAAGAACACAAAGCAGCATTTGTATTTATTTGGGGTGTTGTTTGCATAAGATAAGATAAGATAAGATAATTCTTTATTGATCCCCCCATCTGTATCCAATAGTCATGAATATGGAAAAATATGGTAAGTATCTGGCACCTTAGCAACTAAATGCTCCACCATGTTCACCAGTTAGTTGTTAATTTGAACTCTCTACTGTTTGGCGCTGTACAAGTAGCTCACAGTTTCTGATAAACTTGAAGAATATGGATGCATAGACTTTTAGTCAGTCAGTTAGTACACAGCTAGGTTTGCCAGTGGAAGCCTGTACTAAACTAGAGAGGACAGAGTAGAAAATGTTCCTGAAGAACACGCTTTCATACCGATGAACATCTCTTTTTCCATCCTTTCCTCCTGTTTGTCCAGCTTTCTCTGCTGTAGTCTCTGTAATCTGACTTTGTCATACCTGTGGCAAGACAGCAAAGATCAAACACATTAGACATTTATCATCCAGGAAAAATTGTCACCCACCCACCTTTCATTACCATATCAGCAGCAACACATATCAAGCTAAGAGAGAAGCTCTGTACTCACTGCTTCTTCTTCTCAGACTTGCCCTTGTCTGCGGGCCTCTCTTGTTTATCTTCATCCAGCTCAGGCTTTCTGTCGACTTGGTTCTTGGTGAGGAAGAGGACATGTTTTGTCTCAATGTCCATACGCCTCAAGTATGCTTTCACACTTTCTGTTTTTCGCCTTTTGAAATGTGGCACAGGTATGTCTCCAGTGTGGGAATCCTCTGGTTTACCTTTATGGGAGATGGCTGAAAAGACAAAAACAGATTCCTCACTGATTATAAACACATCCGTGAGAAAAACACATGAATGCAAAACAAAAGTATAAAGAAGCTCATCTTACCCTCTTTCAGCTTTTTGGTCTTCAAGGGCCCCATTTTCATTCTCTCCTTGCTCTTCATGATCTCTCTGAGCCTGAAGGGGATGTCTTGGAGATGGTCTGGCTTGGCTTTCTTGGGTTTGCCATCTCGTTTGAGCTTATGGCTAAAGTTAAGACACATCAGGTTACGTCATATTTGAGGTTAAAGGACAAAATTATAAATCACAACTTGTCTCAGGTGGCTTTACAATGTAGACACAGTGCACCGCTTGTCTTCGATTCAGATAAGAAAAAGGCATTTTAAAGGGGAATTATGGAAGAAACCTCAGATAGCACGTAGGACAACGTTAGTTTTTGAAGGCCATGTATAATGAAAGTACATGTTCTCATTTAAAAACAAAGATAGAGTTAAAAAGTTGAGTGTAATTTTGATGGCTAACGCTGAAAGCTAATAACAGCTAGCTGCAAAAGCTAGCCAGCAGTTTATCTGTTAGCTTCCTTACATTACCTTTTTCCGGCTTTATCCGCTTGTTTTCCTGTCTCGTTACTTTTGTTCTTCTTATTCTTCCCCATGTTACTGTACTTTATTTCAACACATGACAAATAATCTTAACAAAACAACATCACATGCGGAGCAGCGTGTTTAACCTCCAACCTGCGAACTTTAACCTCAAGCAGCAAAGAGGGACGAAATGAAGACGTCTCACTCTGAGGCTTTTTTATGCGACTATTTCCGCACTTCGTGGGACATTCAAGAGCACTGTCCATTGGGCTCACATGGTCCTGGAGAAAATCTGTAAAAGGCAAAATGATCCATCCCCACTCCTGTGTAATTATCCATGTCACACTCCAGTTTCAGAGATTTTTTTTTCAACCCTACTCGGTGGCAACTAGGTGTGCACCTGCTATATTTATATTCTGGTTTAGCTGTATTTTTAAGTGGCCTACGTGTTTTGATTTTGTTGAACATAGTTAAAATAATCATAAAATTATGTTCATGAGAGCTGAAAAATTACTTTTTCCTCAATAATTTATGTGTAAGCCTGATATTCCGCCTGATGGAAACATTTCATCCTAGAGTGACACACAAATGTAATAGATGATCTTTGCTGGCAACGTAATGGTAATTGGCTAAAATAACTGCTGGTGCTTTTATCTACCACCACTAGATGGCGACGTTATTCCAATTTGTCAACACAATCCTACTTCAGTGATAATATTCAAGTTTATTTGACCATCCAGATCGTCTGTAATTTACTATCAGAATCAGCCACAACTGAAATTATGAATGCTAAAGATCATCATGCACCACACACAAAAATAGAAATAGGATAAAAAAGCCAGATATTATCAATGAGGCTCTTATACTAATATTAGTATTATTCAAATGCTCATTGAAAGGAGGTCTGATGTACGTCACCAATGTATTTAGAAAAAAAATGAGTGCTGTTCAGCTTTGACCTTCAGATGTTTAATTAAGTTCAGTCAACTCTGACTCTAGATATATAGATAGAATAGATAAATCTATTCCGAGTTAGTTCTATTAGTCAGACAAAGGTGATAATCTATTTGAAAAATAAAAATGTGCATTGAAAATGATAATAATATCTTGTAGTTTTCATATGAGAAATGATTTTGCAAATGAAAGAAGATCTTAGAAGGATAATATAATATAATATAATATAATATAATATAATATAATATAAACCACAGGAAGTGAGAGTGTGTGGGTGTGTTTATGTGTATGTGTATGTGTGTGTGTGTGTGTGTGTGTGTGTGTGTGTGTGTGTGTGTGTGGGTGGGGGGGGGGGGGGATTTCCAGTGACACATAATGAAACTAAATCTGAGAGACTGCTGATGAAAGGAGAACACTGTTGCTTTGCATGCTACTATGCTCTCGGCCGCAGACATTGCATAACACTGCAGAGGATCATGGGACATGTTTTGAGTTTCTACTTTGCATGTTTGTGGAACACTGAATGACTCCTGGTGGACACCCCAACAGAAATCCTCATTGTTATTCTCAAAGTGTCTTGCGTCTGTTCTGGTCGGTGTCAGCTCAGATATCCTCTAAACCACCTGTCAGCCAATCCCAGATGAATGGCGTCATCGGGCGAGTTTTTCTTGACCAAACTGTCATGAATGTCATGTAGAAAGTTTGTATGTCCTCACAATAAAGCTTTCTTTCTTCCTCAGCACTGGATATCCCAGGAATGGAGAGACTTGGCACTACTTTTTTGTGAGGCAAAATGCTCTTCAATATGTAGGATTCCCAATTGTTATTTAATTTCTTTATAATTTGAACACGGAGTGATGCCTTGAGCAGGAAGTCAGTCAAATAAGTGAACTTAGGATCCTAGTGTCATTTGTATCTTAATAATACAACAGATGTGCCTGCATAGATGCTGTTCTTTGCCACACTTGTTTTATAGTTTCAACAGACTCTCAAGCTGCCATTTTAATGTGTAATGCTGAATGTGACCTTGTGTCATTGCCTGAGGTTGCAATGGGAGCTGTAACTGGAAGCTTGGTCACATCAAAGACTTTCTCAAAGAGAGTTTCTTCACAGTTGATAGCATCATGTTTGATCAAACTGAGAATAAAGTTTGGATTTTTCAATCAAGCCTTTCATTTTTTTGGCCAAAACTCTGTGTTTGAAAGATTACAAAAATTCCCATTATTATGCTTTATTCATCCCTTTTCAACAAAGAGGAGCATATGTGAACCACAAAATTATCAGAAAAGTAAAGTAATTCAGAGACATAGCATGCAAAATGAATTCCCACTGATTTAGCATGCTACATCCTGTGCATTTTGCTGATGCTTCAAGGAATCTCATGCAGACAACTGGCAACCAGTTAGCATAGCTTAGCAAAAAGAAAACACAGGGGTAAACAGTGAACCCGGCTCTGTCCAAAAGTACCAACATCTGCCAACCAGCACATGTTATATTTTGTTTTTTGGTGTGAAATGTTTTATGGGGTTATGCTGTTTGACTATTTCTTGGCTGGATGCAGTAACTTCCTGGTGTCTCCACTGCTAATTGTGCTTGATTATAAGTGTCCCCATTTGATGCTGAGGTAAAAAGTTGTTCTCCAGGAGAAGTGCAGTTTTTTACAGCACAACAAAAGATATAAGGCTGTAAATGACAAGTTAGGTAAGGCATCATTGGTCTTAAATTTTAAATAGATGTTCTTCGGTATTGAGACTTTAAATGTCTCTTATTTTCATGGAATTCATTTTTAAATAAAAAACATATGTATAAAGCTTTCGTCTGTCAGCTTGACATTTTATGCTGGAATTGTTATTTTTCATTTCCACCGACAAAACAGCTTCAGTCATCTGAGTCTTTTCAATCAAGCTGAGTGAGTTTAAGAGCTTAGCGCTCATTAACTATACAATATTTTCATCATCCCATGTTACATGTAGACTTTATGCCACTGGATGCTTTCTAACAGTCGCGTCGTGATAAACAGAGTCAGAATCTGGACTCCCACTACGACGATGGCCACCGTCCCTATCAGGCCCTCGTGCTGCTCGATCCAGCGAGAGATTCCCCCCAGACAGCCGCCCAGGAAGATGACACTCTGAGCGGTGAACTCATCCAGCAGCTGGGCTCCTAAACCACACTGAGAGTTCCACACCGTGCCGTTCTCCAGAGGGTCCACGCAGCAGGTCGCAGGGACACCACAGGCCAGCACCCCTGGAGCTGAGCAGTTGTAATATCTGAGGAGAGGAAAGAATATTCAAGCATCGCATTTACATTTTCCAGGCATTCCTTCATCATAATCGATCAGTCAGGATGTACTTTTTCTAAGCACTTTAAAGCCAAGTTTGTCACCCTCTACTCACATGTTGGTCTCCCAGTCACGGTAGTTGTCTGCCCCACAGCACTGCAGATTAGTTTGGATCTCGTCCACGATGAACCTCAGATCCAGATCATCCTGGTAGCGCGCCATGGCGGCCAACATCCCTGACCGCAGGTAGCTTCCGATCTGATCTTGCATGCTGTAGGCCATGATGGCGGCCAGCACCTGGGCTGTGATGAGCACCAGCACGGCGGCAGAGAACAGCTTCAGCAAGAAGCTGTTCTCTCTTAAGGCGCCCACGCAGCCCGACAGGCAGAGCATAGTCAGCACGAAGCCCAGAGTCACGAGCGCCAGCATGGGGTCGGTGCCGATGCTGCCGATCTTCTCCTGAGCGAACGACTCTTTACTGACGAGGCCCCACATGCCCAGACCGAGAACCAGCAGGCCCAGAACCGTGAACGCCAGATTGCAAAAGAACAGGAAGTATTTGAGGAAATAGTCCATGAGAGAATATCTGTATTGGGGTTGGACGCTTGCGAACACAGGGATGTTGTCGTCGTCGTCGTTGGGTCCTGCTCGGTGAAATTCAGTGGTGACGTGACCAAGCTCCCCAGCAACCTCTTTAGAAGAGCCGGCCTTTGGACACACAGCACAGCAAGTAAATACCAGAGTTTTTGAGAACTAATACCACATTGAATATTTAACCACACCTTACTCAGGCCTCCAAAAGTGACCCCTTACCTTCGGTATGAGCGGACTGGACTCATTCTGCGTGGTGTCCCTCCTCGACCAAGGCAAAGGAATCCTGTTAATCACCAAATATCTCCTCATGTTGTTGATTCTCCCTGTGCTTTCAGCTGGTCAGAATGACACGAGCTGAAGTGGAACACAGGGGGAAGCATTCGCCACAGCCTGAGCGGAGGAGCATGTGAGCTGAGGTGGAGTAACCATGCAGCGCTTGGCCCTGTGGCTGCCGCGAGGCGTGGGATTTCTTCATCATGTGAGAGTCATGGTGAGGGGATTACGACTATCAGAGCGCGCATGAGAGAGACACACACAACAGTGGGAGTCTGACCAGAACAAGAGACCTTTGATGTGAGGTTTACTTACTGTATAATGCCTCAGGGTTAATGATAATGTCAGCATACAAATACTCCCACAGTGACAATGCTAATATGCAGATGTTTAGTGGGACACCAATGCCGAAATTTCACAGTAATCAATACAGATATTGTTGAGAGAGGATCATCAAAGTCATTAAGATAAAATCTCTGGGAACCATAAATGGATGTATAAAATTATGTCCCATTTCACAGAGTAAATGTTGACATATTTCACTCTGGATAAGTGAAACGTTCATCCTGCTGGTGATGGTCATGGTGGCAGAGAATCACTGGAGTCAGTCAGATTAATCGCTTGGAGAAAAATTTCATGGCAGTCTATCAAATTGTAGTGAAACTTACATATATCTACTACACAAAATTTCTTTTTTTAATACCTTTTTCTGACCTCTGCTTTACGTGAATAAATGGATAATTTTGCATCTCCAGGACTCAAACAAAAAAGAAAAAGCCCTCTTTGCTTGAGCCATAATCCACATACATGTGCAATTAGTGACACAAGCCAAAAAGGCTGGAAACTATTAAGACCCATTACAGGTGTCTCATATCCAGTTAAATCCAGATGCGATACACTTCTGTTTACACTTATGCTACATTTTGAGCTGATCCTACTCCAATTCAGAGAGCTGGTAAAGCACAAGTAAAATAATCATTATAATATCCATATAGATTTTTCTCCTTCAGTGTTCCATTTGTTTTTCCCAACACCAACCGTCTCAACAGAGTTAAGAGGGTCCAGGCTTTTCAGAGGAAACAATCCCTGAAAAACAGCACAAAAGCTAATGATGATATAATGCATGCACATAAACCTAAAATGATTTCACACACAGCAGAGTAAAAAAATCCCCTTGGTCCCTCCACCTCCCAGCTTTGATCATGAGCAGCACCTTTCTTTTATGGAAGCGAGAGAAGCTGATCCAGGCTTGTTAATGTTGCACATTGCAGACTCCTGCTTGGCTATCGCTGTGTTTTAGCAGAAACAAAAAATCACCACGCAACACTCTCACACACGGTGCTGTCATTTTCCAACTATTCTATGTTTCCTTCTTCCACTATTGAAATGTGTGGAGCCGCAACGCTGAGCAAAATCTTTCCATGATATTCTCTGTCAGGTCAGTTCTGACCAGTTTTGAATGTCTGTGTTGAAGCTGATATAAACATCAAACAGGTGGGTGTTTCATTCCACACCAGAAAACTGTTATGATGGAAGCTTGTTATTATAGCAGTTACACTATTATACTAGTATTAATATTGTCATCTGTAATAATTATATTATTATTATTATTATTATTATTATTATTTAGGATAAGATAAGAAAAGATAAACATTTATTCTTCCCACAGTGGGGAAATTCACAATGTACAGCAGCAAAGGGGATAGAAGCAGTTAAATAGATTCACCAAGTGGACAGGACTTCTAATACGAATACAACTAACAGAAAACATGTCAACCTCAATCAAGAATGCATTAAAAAAATATACATTTCCTGTCAGGCTTTTCAGGATAGTTGTTAAAAGCCAAATGAGATAAGACAACGGACTTTATCCTCTTGATCGTCTGTCTCCTCTCATGAGACTCAGTATGAAGCATGACAACATCACTGTTCTTCTGTTTGGCATCAGCCTGAAATATAAAAGCTGATATACTGCACTTTAACCGTCCTCTTGATATTGCACTGATGAAGCCATTATGAAGTGACCTGTAGCTGTGAGTCAATAACAGAAAGCACGTGAGAGAGCAAATGTGACGGTGAGTTAAAAAACAGACAGAGCGAGGCCTGGTTATCTCACTCTCTGGCTCCGCAGGTCCGCTGCTGTCATTCTTTCCCCTGGCTGTGCTGGACCGAGCTTCAGGGAGCTGGAAGGAAGTCGGTCTCCTGGCTGGTGGTGGTGGACTCCAGATGGGACTATCAGGCTTATAAAGCTGGGCATTAGTGCTGCAGTAAATTTGTTCCCATTTTAATGTGTATTACAGAGAAACAAATTGTACTTTGTCATCACTGACCTTCCAGAGAACTTTGCATGTATATAATTTGTAATAGTATTAACACAAGTAGTTCTTGTCTTCTTGGCATTGCAGATTAGTGTGTGTGCCTGTAGATGGATATAGCAGATACTGACAGTAAACAGGGGTGGAAATATATATATTTACTGGAGGTGCTTGTACTTTACAAGCATATTTCCATTATATACTTTATGCTTCTTCTTCACTACATTTCTTTGACAAATATGATCCTCCACTACTTTAATCTCCCAGCCCTATTTTTACTGTGAAGATTAAGGATTTACATACATAAATAAGCCCAATTTATAAAACATACATAAGCAAAAGTTTTGTTAAACTTTGCTTTGACTGAAACATGAAATTCTAACATTCTGTTGCCTAAAGAGTGCTTTATTACTTTTTTTTACTTTTATATTTGTACTTTGGTGATATTTTCAGTGGAGTATTTTTACCTGTACGTAAGACACATGCTACTGCACATTTCAAATGATGCAGTGGAAAATAAGCTGGGTGAACTATGAGCTTCAGTCTGTGATGATCAAAAGATAAACCAAAGATACATTTTAGTTTTTAGTCTAGGAATATGGGAATTTACATTATATCAGATTGTATGATGCACTGTTTACAGAATGGACGTATCAGCTTGTTCTTTAATATGTTTTCCTTAGAAAGTTTAGTTTCATTGTTTGAAGGAAATCAACCTCATTCTTGTCAGCACCAAAGATGTGTGGTACAGATGGCCCTCATCCTCCTTTCAGCATGCAGTGCAGCGTGTTGTCTCTACAGGTTTAAAGTTGGTGCAGATGGCACGGACCCTTGCCCTGTCCTTTTCAGCGGTGATGAAAACCTCATGTCATACGTCAATACCGTCTGCAGACATCCGCACAGGATGCAGCAGCATTAACAGTCTCTCAAATGGAATAAGGAGCTCTGATCTGGAATGGATCAGAGCTGGAATTTCTTGTGACAAAAGGCATTTCATTTCAGAGCTGACAAGGAAAAAAAAAAAGCTCTCCTTTTGCCCGGTATTTAAAAATGAAGGAAAATGTTTCTGCTTCTCTCGGGTCCAGCTGCGTTTGCCGGCCCAAGACTGTCGAGATTTAAGACTGAAGAAATCTGTTTTAGCAATGAAACTAAAGAAAGTGTGTTGTTTCATCCTCCTTATTTCAAAATAAATTATCAGGATTCATGAAGGGTGGATCAGTGTCAAGTTTGGTGGAATGACTGATGGAATAAATCAGAAGATTATTTGAGTTAGGGATGTCGGACATGTATGGGTGAAGGGATCTCTTGAGGGCTGTGTATTTTTTTCATATAACAGCTGTTTTAAAAGTGACCTGAAGGCTGACTTACCTCAGATCTGCTTCAGCCCCCGACTGAGGAATCATTCTCTAAAATAATCTGTTTCATTAAAACGAGTAAGACCAAACAAAACATGTTTTCATTCCCTTATTCTCGGCTTCATCACCCCTGACAGTCAAAGGGACCATAGCTGGCTGATAACAGATGTTGAGCAGATTGTATTACAGTAGGCAGTAAGAATGCTATGCTGGAGCCACACGGCTACATCAAACACCTCCTCTGGATTAGAGCCCGTAGGGAGTGTAGTTGCTCTCCACCACTCACAGCAGATAAAGGACATGTGGAGGAGAGATGGAGCATAGATAGGGGATTATCAGGACCACCCATTCGCTATCATTGTAGTGGATGACACCTTCCGCAAGACACAAATCAGTGACTGAAATGTAAAGCATGTGTGCATGTGTTTCTTTTATGTTATGTGTCTGTGCATGCATGATATAAAGGAACAGAGTGTGTCATCACTGAAGTGGGTGGGAGCAGGTGGGGGGAATGGCTCTGGGAGATCAGGGAGGCAGTTATAAGAGAGGGCTGCCCAGGTCATGTTTTCTCACTGTGAAGGATCGTATCGCAAAGCGTGTTCGGCCACTGTGACCTGGAAGGACCTTTGGCACTACGTCACAGAAAGGTATAGCAAAGCTGATTCTTTGTGTGTTTCACCTACAGGACAGAGTGTATTTCCTCAGTGGATCAGGATTATAGTCTTCCTTTCCTATTATCTTAAATGAAAAAAAGATTAATCTCTTGCAGATTGCTAAATACATAAAGTAAAAGTTCAAGTCAAAGTGTGTTTACTTACTAATAGTCCAAGCTTGCCTGGCATCACTTTCCTTGTTTCTCAGCAGCACCCATGTCTTATTAGTTCTGTTTTTGTTAGGTGAGGAAGATGAGGATGAAGGGGATTCTGGCTCTGCTTTGCATGACCTTAACATGTGGAGCTCAGAAATGGAAACAGGAAACCTCACGTTGGGACCCTAAAGGTCGGGGACAACATGATTTTTCCACAGTCTGTAAACGATTATGCAAAACTTTAAAAGCAGTTGCATCATGATTTTGCTTGCACTGTTCAGGCTCTAATAAAATTGTCCGAATATAAATTTCTGTCTTCGGCAGAACACACCAATGGCAAGACTTGTTCCAACCTAACCCAAGTGCTGGACAACTGGAAATTTGCAATTGTAACCCAAGTGAAAGACCTGCTGATCAATGACCACGCCTCAGTCCTACCTGAGTACAACAGGTGGGTCACACCGGCTTCTGAAGAGAGAAAGTCAAAAAGTCGAGTGAGAGAGGCCAAGTGAGCGAGAACAACAGCGGTGACGTCGGAACATTTTATTATTCGAAATTATGTAACTTCTGCAGCTCTGCACGTGATCACTGACCCGTCATAGCCAGTAATGGGATCCATGTTTACTCCAGTCCACACAAGGTCGACTCTGCATCGTAAATGACCTCACTGCGGAGATTGTGCCAGAAGAGTACGGGAAATGTTTCAGCCTTGTGCGCTGATGAATGAGTGTTTTCTGGCAGATATTACAACAAGTCGTTGACCCTTTCCTCAGGCAAATGATAACGACAGTTTAATGTGAACATGCACTGCGATTGCCGAGTCCTTTCTTAAATTTGGGCCAAAAATCTGCCCTTTTCATACTTTCATCTCTTTTTAAGGTACTTCCGTTCTTATGTCTGTTATCCTGATGTTTCCCACAGATGATGGGGCTGTTCCTGCTTAACAGCGTGTCGTGACTTTTGTGTTCATGTTGCCAATTTGACTTGGTCCCCCCTTTGGTTATGATTTGCCAATAAACAATGTTTCCTATTTCATGTGAGCTTGTGGAACATTATGATGCCAAATCACTTTGACTGGTCATCCGAATGTTGAAATAATTTACTTGTTTGTGCTTTCCCACATCTCTGCACGTGTCCAGGATCCAGCCCCTGTCAGAAGCTCTGGGAGACCTCTACAGGCAGTTCAACACTCTCAAGGACGAGCTGGGGAAGCTCACCTCAAAGTTTGACAGTGTGGAGGCTTTCGTGGACGACCTGAAGGAAGGCAGATTCACTCCCCCTCAGCGGCTCATACAGAGGGTCCCCCCCAGCATTGGCCTGAGGTCTCCGCTGCGAGCACAGATGAGGGCTCCTGTCAGGGGGATCATCAAGGGGTCCACACTGATGAGAGCGAGGAGGAGAGGACCACAGACACCTTAGACATGTTGCTTTTTCATCTTGTATCAATACTGATGTATCAAACAAGAGTTGATATGTTTGTCATATATTTGTCAGAAGATGGTTACTTTAAATAATTTTATTGATGGATGTGATGTCTGTACAAAGTCACTTTTAACCACAAGGTGGCAGCATTGATCAAATTATCTCGACTGTCATCTTGTTTCTCTGTGTGTATGAACAAATGGATATAAAATAACATAAAGGCTGAAACTGTAGCCCTGAATTGTGATATAAAAGGATACAGTATATAGATATGTTTGCACATTAAGTAACAGTGTATAAACATTGTTTGCTAATTTTTTTTGATAATGATTAAAAGTAGATTCTGGGCTTAACTTATGTAAGTCAATATTTGGCACATTGTAAATGGACGACATTTATTTAGTATTTTTATTAACCTGAGTTGGACAAAGCATTTTATATTGTGCTACTCATTCACACACACACACGGTCCCTCCATTGGGAACAAATGTGCAAAGGACATCTCGACACGTGAACAGGAGGATCAGACCACCAACTTGTCATTAATGCTTTATGATATAGAGAGAGAGTTTTCAAACACACTATTTTCTAATTTTATATATTTTTGAAAGTACATCTAGAGCAAAATTGATTTGCAAAAGTAATTAACAACTTGATGAATTACTGAGAGCAAAGACAGCTCACCTGTTGATTCATTGCTGTTCCTCTCTGCCACAACCAAAATAAAAAATAAACTGATTTTTGAAAATTCATTCATGTAACTTCTGCAACATTTTCAATTTTATGTTACTTTGGACTGTTGCAAGATTCACTCAGTGGACCCTGGATCATAGTTAATAAGAGGTAACTAACCGGCATGATGGGTTGATGAAATGAAAGCCAGTAGTTTTACCCTGGTGGTTATCGATACAGAGAGAAAGAAAATGTATGACAATAAATTATAATAATAAATTAATTTCAACTGCACCAACTCCACTTCNTACAGACAGTTCAACAACTATTTGTGTGAATAACAGGATGTGTACATATCCTGCAGTAGATGATTGTTGTTGACTTAGGAAAAACTTAGACGATGACGATGTTTCTGAGTAACAAAAGTGAGCAAAATGTTTCAGAAAGGCTCAAACTTTAATGCATGAAACCCATAATGAAACACAAATAGTAAGAAATCTATATAAACTGCAGACTTTACTGACATTATGCATCATTGAATTTTGTAAATGACAGTTTTAAGCTTCAATAAGAACAGATGAGAGATCAAGAACTGTGACAAACCATGTAGATCTCAGCAAAGCTCCTCCTCCTGTCAGTCTCTCTCACTTTCAGTGTTAAATTGCTCGTCCTCCTCTCCTCATCCTCCAAAGCCTCTCATCTGTCAGCAAGAAGCTGACTTTCCACGTCACAAGGCCATTCTCAGCTCACACTGACAACATGCTGGGGACCCTCTGCTCTCTCATCACTGCTCTCACATGTAAGGAGGCCCACTCACTGCAGCTTTCAGCTCATGTTGGATTCATCAGTCTGTGTGTTTGTCTTGACTCTGTGTCATCTTGTTGTTTCCAGGTGTGAGTGGTGTGACGGTGGTGACACAGAAGCCTCCTGTTGTGACTGTGAGGACAGGAGAGACAGCCACCATGGACTGTAACCTGGGCACTGTCACTGATAGCTCTGCTCGCTGGTATAAACAGATTCCAGGAGGAGTTCCTCAGCATGTAGTGAGATTTCGTTACAGCTGGAGCTCTCCAAGCTATGGCTCTGGTTTCTCCTCTCCCAAGTTCACATCCACTCATCAGTCACAAACAGATTATCGTTTGATCATCAACAATGTGGAGGAGAGAGACTCAGCAGTTTATTACTGTAACACATGGGACAGCTCTTCTAACCAGTGGGTATATCTCTTTAAACACATGCAGATTGTTACAGACAGAGCTTCTTTCGCTAGCAGGGAAGCACAATGCAAACGCTCCTTGCACTGTGAGATAAAATCCAACACATTAGTCTTTGAAGACTCAGAGATGAACTTTTCTTTTAAAACTTTAAGAGGGCCACGCACATTGTGACCAAACACAAGTTCAGCTGGACTGAACCCAAGAGACTCTTGTTTGGCTTCACGAATGGCAAAAAGAGCAAATGGCACCCCCTCATCCCAGTTTTTACCTGCTTCATAGCAGTATTTCCTGAGCATGGACTTCAAGGTTTGGTGCCAACGCTCCAGTACCCCTTGGGACTCTGGGTGGTAAGCACTGGACACCACGTGTGTGATGCCTAGAGACTGCAAAGCCTGCCTGAAGGTCTTCGAGAGGAAATTAGTACCTTGATCAGTCTGAACAACCTTGGGTAAGCCAAAGGTTGTAAAGAACTTTGTTAGGGCTCTTGTGATTACTGGGGCTGTGATTTTCCTAAGAGGGATGGCTTCAGGGAATCTCATTACCAGATTTTGTTCGGGGCAATGGACCAACACAGTCAACAATGACATGTTCAAAAGGCTCACCAACGGCCGGAATGGGATGTAAAGGAGCTGGAGGTACCCCTTGATTTGGCTTTCCAACGACCTGGCAGGTGTGGCAGGACTTACAGAATTTTGCCACATCAGCCTTCATACCTGGCCAAAAGAAGTGCTTCAGAATGCGGTTATATGTCTTTGTGACACCCAAATGACCGGACCACGGGTGCTCATGTGCTAGCTCCATGACATGCTGTCGGCAACCAACAGGAGCCACTATTTGGTTAACAGTACCCCAGTCTTCGTCTGCAAACTCCAGATGTGACACCCACTTACGTAGCAGCATTCCATCATTAACAGAAAAAGATGCTTTGTCACTACCTGTGTTCTCACCCTTCTCAGCTGCAGCAAAACATTTGACCAAGGAAGGATCACTCCTTTGAGCGCTGATGAGTGCCTTACGCGTCATCGGCAAAGATGATGCAGGGACAAGAGCATCAGCTTCCTTGGTTGTGTCTTGTAACTTACAAGCTCCTGTAGTTACAACAGGGGGCAGCCTATCCTCAGACAGAGCAGAAGCAAAGATCGAGTCAGATAAATCAACATCCTGAGCATGCTTACGAGCCTGTGCTTGTGTAAGTACATTGACTGGGAACACGCCTGGATAACGCTGGGCTAGGTCATCACACTCAGCACTTGGAAATTTTAAAACTTCAGGGACAGGATACACCTTACCACCAGCGATGTCATTTCCCATAATGAAGTCGACACCTACAATGGGGAAGTGGGAGCGGACAGCCACAGGGAAGAAACCAGTCTTTATTTGGGACTGTATGTGAACCAGGTGCAAAGGAGCAGGGACATAGCCCATCTCAATGCCCCTAACTAGTGCACTTAACTTACAGTCAGACTTGTCATCTAATGGTAAAACATTGGCAAGAATGAGGGACTGTGAACATGCAGTGTCTCTTAAAACTGTGACTGGATGCTGGTCCTCAGTCTTTCCTGTTAGGGAGACAAATGCATTAAAAACAAACGGTTTAAAACATTCATCCAGTTCCTCTGGAGTGTGACATTGCTCACCAGGAGACAGAGTTTTTATTAACCCCACCCCTTTTACTGGCTTTGACACTGCTGCCTGCTGTTTTCGTTTAAGTGTCATACATTCAGCCACGAGATGACCAGGTTTGTGACAGTAAAAGCAAAGCTTTTCAGCTTTAACACTTTGTGTGGAGTTGGGAACACGTGTGGACTGTGTATCTCCGGATTTCTGGACATTAAAAACCGGAGGAGTTCGCTGTACAAACACACTCTTGTGCGTGAGCGCGAACTCATCAGCCAATAGAGCGGCCTGCTGCAATGTGGTTACCTTCTGCTCGTTCAGGTGGACCATGATGCGTTCAGGTAAACCATTCTTGAACTCTTCGAGCAGCATTAGCTCTCGCAAAGAAGTAAAATCTTCTGCTTTGCAAGCAGAGCACCAGCGATCAAATAATACACATTTTTCTCTGGCAAAGTCTGCATATGTCTGGCCTGACATTTTCTTCAGGCACCTAAAACGCTGCCTGTATGCTTCAGGCACCAGCTCGTAAACCCGAAGGATCGCTGCCTTCACTTTTTCATAAACTACACTGTCTTCTACAGACAGTGATGAACACGCCTCCTGCGCTTTGCCCACCAGTTTGCATTGCAACAGGATGGCCCACACATCTCTTGGCCATTGTAACGCAATAGCGATGCGTTCAAACGTGCCGAAGTATGATTCAACCTCACTTTCACGAAAAATCGGGACCAAGGAAATACATTTACTCACGTCAAACTCTGCAGTGAGATCGGAAGACCGCCGAGCTGTAGCAGACGTGCCTGCGGCTCTCTGCAGCTCTAGCTGGCGCAGCTTCAAGGACTCGGCTTCCAACTCTAATCTTTTCAGCTGGAGCTGGAAGTCTCGCTCCTTATCTCGCTCGTGAGCCTCTAGCTGAAGACGCTTTATGCGCAACTTAACGCGAGCATCCAGTTTGGAACCAGGCGAAGAGTCAACGGAGAGAGGCTCGAACCGAGGCAAGGTGAAAGGTTTGTCCTCCGCCGTGCCATC
>JBBMOC010000129.1:0-19528 GCA_037975185.1 Centropyge bicolor
GAGACAAAGATTGAAGCTCTTGGAGCGCGCTGCCCTCCGCTTGTCTCAATAATGGACGAGGTTAGATGCAAGTGGCCCTATCTCTAGTAGATGAAGAAGGAAAATGTCTCTCTTCTGGCCTGCCTGGTCCAGCCCAGCATTGATCTACCTCTGGCCAGAGCAGGAGTCCATTATCTTGGAGATTACTTTCAAAGCCTTTCATTTTGACGTTGCGCCTGTGGATCTGCCAGCCACTATAATTACTGATTGAGTGCCCTGCAGCCACAAGTCTGACCTGCCTCCACCAACCACAGCCTTGAATCCTCACTCGCTCTCACCTCGCTGACCTCCATTCTCTCCTCCTTTCATCTCATTCATAGACGCTCCTTCTTCCCCATGTTCACCTCCTCGACTGTCACTGCCCTTTAGCCTCTTGTTTTTTCCCCCAGTCTGAACTCTCTTTTTCTCTGAAGCCGATCCCCACTTCAGGAGATAAGTTTGTCTTTTTCATCAAATGGCTTTCAGTAGAGGTCAGAGGCTCTCAAATCACAACCTGACAAGAACGTTGTTTGCGTAAAGAAAAGCTCCATAAATGTTTCAGCAGGCCTATTAATTATACATTGTTTGGAGTCATATTTACACTCTCTGATGGCCGACACTGAACTTGTACTGTGCTCATATTCTGCCATCACAGTTTATTTTCATTATTTATAGTTGGCTGGCTTCTACAAACAACTGAGAAATGATACTGAGAGACTGGTTTCATCTGGAGCAGGTTATTCTGTGATGCTGTCTTTTCTGACCCAAACAAACAAGAGAAAGGCTCCAGCTCTTACACTAATTAAATCACTTCATTGTCACAGTGCAAAGCAGAATCACCCTTTAAAAAAACGAATGCATTGTATGCAACGTGTGCATTATTGTATGCAACGTGTGCATTATTCCCAGACTCATGAGTTACAGTTTATTCCAGTTATTCCTTTCATTGAACAAGTGTTTGTCAGTGTTTGCTGTCTGCTACAGGTGATTTCTTTTTTATGCTTTTTGGAAAGAAATAATGTGAGAACACAACCTCTAACACCATAAAAAGTATAATGAGATAATATCTCTTGAGTAAGATAAGATATTACTTTATTCATCCAACAGTGGGGAAAGAGACATAGATTAGATAAATAGTAATAAGCAATATAAACAAGCGAGGTCTAAAAAGTATCAACAATTGTGCAAAGAGAAATATAAAATTATTAACACTTTAAACAGGCTACAAAGTATTAACAGATTTACACTAGAAATATATGAAATATATGAACAGTATGTACACTTTAGACAGATTATTCAGTTAAGATAAGATGAAATGAGATATCGCACAGTGAATGAAATATGAAATTCAAAGATAGCGCCGTTCTAGTGGCAGTCGCTCTCTAGAGTAACATCTATTATTGAAGGATGGGATGACGAACAAGTGCATCAATAGTCAAACTTAATTCACAGCTTAAATAACATTTTTTCAACCATCATACCATCAATAATGGTACAGTTATCATCTTCTACCACCAGATGAATCCAAAACAACTGACCTCTGCTGCAATGTCTACCATGTTCACCTCATTTAATAAATTGCACCCAACTTAATTAACTATGGGAGTACTGATAAGCCTCAGTGCTTTGTAGATTGTTCATCGATTCACTGTCAGCAGCAACACAATCAATGAAGTAACTAAATATCCTAGTGTACTGTATTATGAAAGGGAACTTCCTCAGGTTGTCCTCAGCAGGACAAGGCAGAGGTGCGATTACATTATCCCATTTATGACAGGTTGTGTTTCCACATCATTTAATTCCCCTGAATGTTTAAGAAAAAGGACAGACTCATACTTTCATAGATGACGCTTCAGTGAAAGTAAAAACTAGTATATAAAGTATATATAGTATAATAGCTACCTGTGTAAAATATTTCTTTCACCACCAAGTGACTTGACAAACATTTCACTTTACAATTCTCTGCCGATCTCATGCATTTAAAAAAGAGGACAGCTTTTAAATGGCAAATAACATATTTACTGGGTTGCTTCAGTTGCATCATGTCTCATCCCAAAACCCGATCAAGAATTTTATTGATATCAAACCTTTAAATGCCAATATCAGTGTTTTATACCATACAATAGTATTGGTGGTACTAAAACTTTAGGTATTCATCTGTCCATCTTTGGGTAGAATAAGATCTGTTGTGGGAGATCTGGGTTACTTTAAATACTATTTTCTCAGGCCTATGATTAGTTGCTCTGTGTCTCTAACTGTATGTGTTCCTGGGCATAGTACATGTTACTGTATGAATTTTAATGTGAAGCACAATTGGATTAAGTTACCTATAATGAAATGTCCTACATCGATAAAAATTGCTTCAGTTTGCAGAAATTAACTGCTCAATCTCACCACTTGTCACCTCAACCTCACCTTGTTCTGAGGAAGGTCTTTTGACTGTCAGCCGCCAGCATCACTCAACACCTCATTAAATTGGTCGTCAACTGTAAGACGTTGTGCTTTTGTTGTAATATATTTTCAGCTGCACCTATTTACAGATTTCTTCGACCTCTAACACACCTCAGACGATTTGATAGGCTTCTTTATAAGCAGAGTTTATAAGTAATTATTTAATTGACCACTGTATATATTACACATACAAATACACCTCAGTACAAACTCACCTTAGACACCCTCTGCCAATCCATTACTCTAGGACTGAGGTCAGTAGTGATTTCTTTCCTTCCCTTTATTCCTCCTTTCCTTTTACATTTTCTTCTTCTGTCTTTCCTTTGTCTCTCATTTCCTTTCCTTTTCTCCTTTGTTTTACAATCCTGTCTCCTTTCTTGTTAATTTCATTTTATTGTATTTCCCTTCCTTCCTTTCCTCATTTCTTTGTCTTTGGTTTCCTTTCCTTGTCTTTCCTTTCCTTTCCTATTCTTTTCTTTTCTTTTGCTTTCACATTCACTTTTCTTCCCTTGTCTTTACTTTCATGTTTTTCCATTATTCTCTCTGTCATTCATTTCTTCTTAATTTTTTTTCTTTTGGTTTCACTTTTTCGCTTTTTCTACCTTTTCCTTTCTTTCCACATTTTCTCTCCTCCGACCCATTCGCCCCAGTTTTTCAGGCCTGATGTCCATCCATTAGCGGGGCACCTCGAATAGATCCTCCTCTCAGGAAGAACATTAGAAGAGTGTTCCTCGTGGCCGTGTGGATGGATAAATCAGTCCATCATCGCGGGTGAACGTGTCAGGCAATCAAGTACCATGATTACTTAACGAGGATCCTGCCTGACCTGCCGTTACAGACAGTTATGGAAATTGAGAACATAATTAATCTGCACACCTTCTGCACCTTTGTTTTGTTGACTTTTAATTTTTGTGATTGATTTTATTTGGGTTTTGCAACTCAGCAATCGAGGGGCCAAAATTAGTTTGGTCAATTCCTGTCCTTCTTCTGGTCTAGGCCAATTGATTCTACGACAAGGTTATATTCCCTGGACCGTGCTGATCAATTAATCATGATGGATTTCCAATTGTCAGAGGCCACAGTTTGTAAGATCCTCCTTTATTACCTTAGAGACTGATAGACTGACCTTTGCTGGCCTTGAAGAAACCATCAGGAATAAAGATTTCTTTTTACACTATATACACACACAGCAGGGACTATTTAATATTTGAGAATGAAAGTTTTAACTGTTTTTATAGCTCAGAGAAATCTTGTTTTAAAAAGAATGAGATTGCAGATTGACACTGTAGTCATTTATACCGAGATCCTCTGAGAGTAAGAGTGAATTTGATGTGACTGGAGAATGATGAGTGAATGATGGGCTGTGACAGTGACAGTGTAATTGGTCCCAGGCGCACCATTAAAGCAGCATACATTGAGGAATATCCCAGACACATCATTAAAAGACACTGCAATATTTGTGTTTCATATTCTGAGAAGTCAAATTAAATCCTCCGATGCTTTTATTTGATAAATGGCACTCGGAGAGCTGAGCACCTCGTAAAAATATACCAGATTCTGTGGAGAACTTGATGACGAGGCCCCTCCCCTTCTTTGATTAGCGTCTGAGTGGTTCAGATGAAGGGCAGGAGGTGAATTGATCCAGGCGGTGTCCTGTTCATAGGCGGCAGCTCAGTCGTTTGATGGAAGTCAGGAGGGGACAGCTAGTCCGTCGGCAGGGACGCGCCGGGACCGAATGACATTACTCCGAAGTGGGGGAGGGGAGGGACGAAGGAAGAGAAAGAGGGAGAACAGATCTGTTGCTCCGCCATGCTGTGACCTTCAACAGACCTTCGACAGACAATAACAACCTGACTGCCACGCCTCCCTCTGCTCCTTCAACTCGGTGCGCTTCCCTCGCAGCGCCTGTTCACGCAAGCACTTACAGTATCGCTTTCAATTATGGTTGTGACCTTTTCTCCATTTGGAGGCCTTGTATGGCAACTCCGTCTCCTGGAAATTACACTTATATACCCCTAATCTAGAACAGCAAGTGTGTCTGGGAATCATAATGCCACCTAAACAACATATAGAGAAAAAATTTTTTTTTATGGAAAACACTTTGGGAATGTTCTTATTTGTTTTTATAAATACCATAAAAACTATAAATTTAAAAAAATTATAAAAAATAAAAACTAAACCAGCACCTCAAAAGCTCACTAAATAACATGTTTTATTTTGTTTAATACATAAAAAAATATGAAGTGTAAAAACAACACGTTTCAGGAGATTCATGGAGTCAAGTGATCACATGACTCTGAAGTACTTGAAGTATCCGTGAATTGTGTCACATGACCTCCTGTAACATTACAACATGTTGTTTTAAGGTTTATTTTCTTACCTTTAGACAAGCTTCATATTTACAGACGTGAAAGCAGTACTGAGTTTTTCATCTAACTCAGAAAATCAATATGCATATTTTCCAAAATGTTAAACTATTGCTTTAATTTAGGGGTCTGGTAATTCACAGACTTTCAGTAAAATGTTAACTGACAACATATTCACTTAATCCATTTCTCGTAATGTGTGCAAGCAGGGTAGACTTACAGGGTGGTGAGACAGACAAGGATCAAAACCAGAGCTGGGAATCCAAACGGGCAAACACATCCAGAAATGAGCCAGAAAGAATCAGGTGAGATGAATAGGTGAGGTCCAGGAAAACATAAGCAAAAACGTCCAAAAAAACCAAGAACACAAAGGATGGAGCACAACAACAGCACATAATACAAGGACAAACTGCCAAAAAGAGAGGAACACAGACTAAATGCACAAGAAAGGAAGGACCACAGGTGTATTTCATTAACAATCCAAAAGAAAGGAAGTAAAGAAACTAAACACCTTAGGACATGCCCTATCAAAATAAAACAGAAACTAAACGCCTTAGGACATGCCCTATCAAAATAAAACAGAAACTAAACACCTTAGGACNCTAAACGCCTTAGGACATGCCCTATCAAAATAAAACAGAAACTAAACACCTTAGGACATGCCCTATCAAAATAAAACAGGAGATAACAGAACTAAAACCCAAAACCATGACTCAACATAGCACTTTGGTAAGGTATGGATTAAAAAGCTTGTGGTCATCAATATTATTAAATATTAAAAAGTCAACAGTGATTTGAAGCACGAGACAGGACACACATTTATTTTCTAAACCCGTAACCAAAACCTTTTACATTTCCCTCAAAACTCAAAACAAATTAGTTGAGTATGAACATAATTTCTAGGCGACACCGTCATGTGTGTGTCCTGCAATCAGTGATGGAGGAAACAATATGAAAACACAGCACCTGAAAGACGACTCTCGTAAATAAGCAAGAAAATTCACACACACACACACGTATGTCACTTTAGATGACATTCCATTGACTTACCTTGACAACCTTAAATCAAGTCTTCAGCCTAAAATTGAATGATTTACATTATGATGACCTCAATTTGGTCCCCATAAGAAAGGCAAGTCTCCACAATGTGACTGCAGACACCATCAGATCTGACCACCTAAAGCTGAATCTCATCCTAAGCTTGACCTAATTCTAACCCTAAAACCAAGTCCTAACCCTCAAAAAGCAGCCTGGACCTGTGAGGACCTCAATTTTGTCCCCATGGTGACAGGAAGACCCCAGGGAGTCAGGTTAAAGTCCCCATATAATCACACACACACACACACGAGCACACACATCTTTCATTCCTCAGGCATATTAAAATCAATGCCCGGCCTGACCGTGAAGAATTAGCGACTAATTGAAGACTTGGTAATTATGAATGCTCATACATACTGAGCAGCAGCAGACAATCTGTGGACGTGTCTCCAGCTGTGGAAGCTACTCCGTCAATTTAGTGTCCCTATTCAGAACCTGAGCGACAAAACCAGAAGAGGACGAGTCCCTCATTCAGCATTATTGCCATGTGCTCGACAGGCATTATCTCCCCAGAAACTACATGTGGCACCTCCGCCTATTGAAATGCAAATAAAAAAAGAACTACAGGGGTGGCAAACATCAGCATATTTCCCATATTAAAGCCGGGAGGCTGGACGACTGTGCGATACGGTGGGTGTCCAACTGTGCGGGGCCACACACCACCTCACTGCTACACCCAACTGCATTCAGCCCCTTTTTCAAAAAAAAAAAAAATCTCATATGTATTTCCATAATTGCATTTGATGACAAGCAGTGGGACGGGTGTAGGAACGAGCAGAAAATGAGGAGAGGTAGAGGAAGTGACAGCAAACACTGAGATGATGAGGTTAAAGGAAGTAGTGTGAAATTTAAGGGCGAGGGCCCACAATCCTCCAGCAGAAAAAGAAACGTGGCTCCAAAAGCATTTTAACATAGTCCTTAATGACAATACAATAATTACCTGGACACTTTGCAATCACATTATTTCTACTCAAACGACTTTAATCATTCAGTGTGTTGGTGGAAAATAAAATTGCTTTGGGCATTCGGATGCGGACGCAGGACCTGCTGCTCTTTGTTCTTCGACGTAGAAGAGTATGCAATTATGCACGCTGAAAATTAACAAGTAGAGTCGACGGAGGAAGCTTTGAATTTTGCTGCCGTTCCATCTCCATGCAAACAGTGCTGCCAGTGTTATGCATAATGAATTATTCAAGATATGTGTGTGTGAATTGTAGGAGATAGTTATGATATTTGAATAAAGGTGGGGGACCTTCATTGTGATTGTAACTGATGTGAGGGAGGGACAATTGTGCTTTGTGGCGCAACTCAACATATTCATCCAGGCTCATTATGGAAAATCCCCCCCACGTATCAACCCCCCTCCAATCACACATGTGTTTGTGCTTCTATACTTGTGAGGACTCTCTTGAAAATGCATTCTCTAAACCCCAGCCTAAACCATAGACTGTATAAAATATGGACGTAGTGTCCGTGACGTCACCCATAGGTTTCTGAAGAGCAAAAATGAAGCAAATCGTAGTGCGTAGCCATCTTGGTAGCCTACCTCCGGTTACTCCAAATATGGACAAAGAGGTGGAGCGAGGGCGGAGCTGAGGCGGGTCGAATGAACGCTATTGGCTGAAAAAAGCCGCTTTATTGGAAATAATCAAACTAGCTACGGCTAACCAGCTAGGTTAAATGCTAAATATCGTTGCTAGCCGGCTAACCCCACGACGATCTCTTTTCCAAACTCAGTCACTAGAATTAGCCGGGGTGACGCCCTTTAGACCGTCAGTGGCTAGTTGTCAATCAAAGTGGCGCCACTTAGATTGACAGCTATGAATTGTGCATAATGATGTATGCTGTATATTTTAAACGAACGCCTTATAAAAAAATTCGCCCCCCCCAGAGTTGTCATGGAGTAGAAAAACAGCTTATGAGACTAGAGCCATGTTTTGAACCAGGCTGTAAATATGTTTTTTTCTGTCGTAAAGTCGGACATTTTAACATGGGGCTCAAATGTAATTGACTCCCTTCTGCAGCCTGCTCTAGCGGTTATTCGAGGAACTGCAGCTTTTTTGCACTTCCGCATTGGCTTCATTTTTCAGCGGCGGAGGTTGTCGCTTGGCCTAAACCTAACTCTAACCTAGTCTGAACCCTCGAACAGCTCTTTGAAGATGACAGCCGAACGTTCTAAAATTCAACTAAACGTATAAGTAAACACACACAGAAACATGAACTGTTTGCATCATTGCATCAATATGAACGTGTTTGTGTTTGCCATCATTTAATCACACACAGCAGCTGACACAAGATCCTGTGACGGTGTCTTGTGTGACTGAGCTGCCAAAACACACGTGTGAAGAGAAAGAGGGAGAGGAAGTGAAGATGTGCCTGTGGATAAAGGTTCCTTGTTATATCCTGACACTTGGATTGACCTCAGCGTGTCCCACAGTGAGACACTTCACTTTCATTTTCATTTTGGTAATTACCACCCAGCAAACAATTAAAAGTAACATTACAGATGTAAAATGTGTTACAGAAAAAGACACATTTTGGGGGGACTTAAGTGGAATGAGTAAGATGGGTGGTGAGTTGAATCAGTGGTTGCAGGTCTGTCCTTCCTTCAGATAGTGTAATGTGTCTGCTTGAAATGTATAATATAGGTTATTGATTCAATGTAATACAAAATCTCATTTCAGATTCTAGTCTATGTGCGAAAAAAAGATCTCTGGAACGGAAATAAGCGAAATGTGAAATTGATCGAGTCATGTGTTCCAGTAGGATTGTTGAATGACTGTATGTATATGTGTGTCTGAGACAGTATGGGTAAGCTCTGATCTTGTTATAAATACACAATTTCTGGTTGAGCTTCTATGATTCATGCATTCAATCATTATTAATTTATAGATTACTTAGGGGAAAGGAAATACATATATTCTGTGTTCTTGATACTGATAATTAGATGATTTCAAGCCGTCAAATAAATAGTGAAGATCAGAGAAGTCTTTTGAATTTATGACATCAGAGTGTCATCGACATATGGTAGAAAATGTACATTATTATTAATGTATTTACATAAATTGAGGTTATTGATGTACAGAAGAAAGAATAAAGGATCCAAAATGCTGCCTTGTGGAACTCCCAGATTACAAGATATGGGGGAAAGATGTTACATAACCAATTTCAACCACTTGGGACCTCTTAAATATATATGAAGAGAGCATTGCTACCACAGAAGAAGACAGTTTAAATGAGCTGAGTTTGTTCAACATAATCTGATGGTTCATTGTATAAAAGGCTTGATTAAAAAAAAAAATCAATTAAAATGGCTCCAGTGACATGATGTTTGTTGTTTGTTGTTGTATTTACTGAACAAATCAGTAAATAGTAATATTGTATACATGGTTGATCAGTTAGGAACCATACTGGAAGACATCAAGGAGGTTGCATTCAAGATGATTGTTTAATTGGTTACAGAGATTGTACTCCAGTAATTTTTGATCACTAGGAGAATGGATTTTGGCCTGTAGTTCAGAACAAAAGAAAGATGCTCAGATTTAAAAATGGGTGTGAGTTTGGTCAGATGCTAGAGAATAAGGCTATAAACATGTATTAAAAAAATGCAAACTGTATTTAAACCATACTATCACAAGCATAAGACATTTTCTAAACAAAAATTCTAAATTCAAATCTCTTCACAATACTGAAACTTTAGCCACTCCACCATCAGAAAAGCGCCGCTGTGGCAGACCAAACCAGTGTCACAGTATTGTTCGAAACCACATTAGCACCAAATCGATAACAACACAGGGCTGGTTTATGGAGGAGCTCCAAGGAAGCGTCTACAGGTTACAGCTAAAGGGTTAAAGTCAGTAGATGCAGAGTGGAGGCAGGGGGACGCTGAGCAGCTTCTCCAAGGAGTGTTGACAAATCCCCAGATATTGATTGGATGCAGAAGCTTCTGGACATACATCCAAACTGATCCCCTCAAAGCCTGAGTGAGATGCTGTACACTGTGAGCAGAGGAGGAAGCTGGAGAGGTATTAAACATTGTGACAAAGACATATGTACTATGAGGAGAAAGCGTGTGTCTCTCTGACAGCCTTATTGCTACTTGGTTTACTGTACACAGCAATATGCACCACTGGATGACTGATTGCCCTGTGTATGTGTGTGTGTGTGTGTGTGTGTGTGTGTGTGTGTGTGTGTGTGTGTGTGTTGTCCATCTAGTCAGTGAGATACAGGTCTGTTTGTATTGACATAGTAAAGAAACTGCACCCTCGTCAGCAATACTCAGCAAGATAGTCAATCACCGCCCTGCCGACCTGGATGCTCCCTTCCTCTGGGCTTCACTACACACACACACACACACACACACACATGCCCATACGAACAGCATACGACCCACTGAAGGATCACATTTCAACACTATGAGGACTGATGATCTCGTTGCTCGCCACGATACCAAACTGCCAGATCAAGATGGAATAAATCATAAAGTGCACAAAGACTTGTAGTCGTCGTTGTCTTGGTTATAGATATAATAAGTGATCTGCTTTTGTCATGTTAAGAATGGCTTTACTTCCCACAGACCTCACTGCTTTATGAGTGAACATGATAACAATTGCAAAATAGAAAATGATTTTCCCTTACAGTGGATATAATCAATACTTTTTTATGATGAAATGAATGTAAAAACTGTTTTACATGGACAGCCATACTGGACATTTGATGTAGGTGTCTTAATGCAGAAATCAGCATCAAGCATTGTTGTTACACCACATAAGGAAATATTTTATGTTTTATACAATATGGGCCATGCATGAATACATTTTTAGTGTAAATAAGTCTCAAAGACATGAATCAATTAGACCCCAGAGATGTCTGAGTCCATGTTATAAAACTCAATAACAGAAATCCATAAAGACTTATTTGGGATCTGGGAGTGTTGGTGCTGCATAAAAAAGTGCTGTCAACACCAATTACAGATACAAGTATCAACTGTATTCAATCATATTTTACAGCTGGGAGCTCTGAGGCCCCAAACTGAACTAGTGCACCGTGCAGCTTCTGAAACATGTCACCAATTCAAAATCTATAAGCAAGTCTCTCAAAATTAAGAAATAGGTTGTGAAAGTTTAAATGTTTTTTTTTTTTTTTTCTTGTGTCAAATTGGGCAGGTATGTGACAAATGTCATTAAGGGGGGGGGACTCTGACCCATCCTTTCTGATCTATTGTGAGAAAATATTTCATTTACTTAGGTAGTATAATTACTTACTTGAAGACTTACTGGTCCAGAAATACATAGAGACTGTGTACTCTCTGTTGTGAAAGCTTCCTCAAACTGTCATATGAGAACCAGCAGGCTTTAATGTTATGTGTGGCTACAATGGAAATCTATATTGTCTCCTTGTTTCAAGAAGTATCTCAATCACACGCTTTCCTTTTTATTTTGAGGAGATGATCTGAATGATATTTGTCAACTATTTAGTGCATGTTCATTTATGTGGCTCAATGTACAGTTCACTTGAATTGCATTTTAAATCATACACACAACATATCCTCAGACTGTGACAGCTCCAGTCTGTATGGAGTGGCTGTGGACACTTGACTAACAGCTCTTTTTAAATTTATGTTTCATGTTTGTGTAAACTTATTTTTTTAAAAAGCTAAAGCTAAAATTAAGGAAGTACCTGATGGGGGTAGATTTGAGGTGAACTCTTGCTGCAGTGACCACATCTGACCATCAGGTGGCAATGCTTTTCTTTCCTGTGCAGAGAGAGAATTTTGGCGTTTTCACGTTTTGAGTGTGTGTGAATGTGTGTGTGCGTGTGTTTCGTCATCCATACATTACCATGCATGCAGACCAACAGCATTGTGCCTATAGGTTGAGACAACAAAGGAAAGGATATTGTAAAGAGTCTCTGTAATGGCTGCAGTGATGGGACAAAGGCCAATCAGGTGCAATCACTCATCTTTAGATGAAACCAGAAAAACAATTTGTAGACAAAAATGAAATTTAAAAATGTGTGCAGTTTTGTATAAAAATGATGATTAAAAAAAATAAGTCAATAATGGGATGTGTTGTTCTTGTAGTGGTTGCCCTCTTAATATCATTCTGTTCTGTGATTCAGTTAGTGTTACACTCTTTATACTAATAGATCCCTCTGGTGAGCTCACTGGTATTTTATGGTCACCTATTGATCGTGCGATTAGTGGCGCAGCAGGGTCCACCCACTTCATGTCCAGTTGAGAGTAATGGTTATTGAGTGAGTTGTCAATGGTAAAGAAGGACATTGACCAGAGGAACATGGTGGTGGTGGACATGGGGGGTAGGGGGGGCAGAAGCAGGAGACACCCTGACCTTCACCTCGCCTCCACATCAGCTCACTAATTTGATAAGACAAACCAGCAACCACAGCGACCTCCACCTGTGGCCCCCACCATCCACCCTTCTCTTCGCCCTAACCCGACTCTTTATCAAGAGAACCTTGGAAATGGGTCCTGTGTTTCAGGAACGGAGCAGGTCCATCCATTAGGCCGACTATCTGTCATCCTGCGGGTGATGATGCAATTTGAGAGCAATGCAATCATTCCACATGATCCAATCTCGGAGTATAACAACGGGATTAAAGTGGACCCTCAGGCCAGTCCTCATTTTTATATGTTACTGTTGGCAGTAAAACAAGCCTTTGTGGACCTAAAGCTTCAGTCAAAGACCTCGTATTCATGAGAAATCCTTGTTTGCCCTTTGTTGTTTTCAGAGTCTTGACTCAAGAGGATTAAAAAAATATATGAGTTCTGATACTACACTTTGCTTCAAGATAGATACTTAATAAATCAATGTGAAAAATAGATTAAAATTTTAAAGATTTTAAAATATTAGAGTATGTTCCCTCTGTGTATTCCCTCTAATTTATAGATCAAATTTCAGTTTAAACTGTGACTTACGGGTCAAAAAAAAAAAATCTAAATCTAACAACTCTAATCAATGTGGCCGTGTTTGATAGAGGATTAAGATCTGTGTGTTGCACGCTTGTTTCACAGGATTTGGCAGAGCAGATGAAGCAGTGGAAATGAATTGTCCTGGGACTCTGGAGGGCAGCAGAATAATGGAGGGTAACTCTGAGAGGATTATAGTGACCGCAGATGTTTGGAGGAAGAGGAATATCAGAGCAGCGAAAATAAGTGACCACATGCAGTATTAAGCACAAAGAGAAACCAGCAGCCACCGGCCTCTTCAGGTTGTATTAGCACAGGCCGAAACCTCCATAAATTGTTGATGCACATACAGACAATTAATCATACTATAGTGCATGAAACTGCAACTTCAAGGTGAACCGGCAATGGCAGAATTCAAATGAGACACACCTCATGCAATAAATTAATACACCTGAATTCATTTTATTTTTTTGGCCACTCAGGCACACCAGGAAGCTGTGAACATACTATCAACAAGATCGTGCAGAATTTAAATGTTCTTGGCCAAGGCCTAATTTTAAGAAACAAACGATTGAATTCTATTGGTCCAGGGTCAAGTGCAAATACCTCAAAATACTTCTTAAAGCTGCGTTAACTAATATTTAATGTTGCATGTATGCAAGGTGTTAGCAAGCAGTTGTGTAAATATACATGCAGCAGATACAAAGCAACGGAAGCATTCGGTTAAAGTTGTGTTTGAGGCCACGCAGTAAATGTAAGTCCATTCATCCTCTTTTAGCTTTGTTTTGGATTCAACCAAACTCCGAGAAAAAGGTCTTTCAACTTTCTGTCTCCGTCTGCCGTTTGGTGGTGATGATGCTTGTGTTTGGCGTTGAGCAACAGAGTCTTATGTCTGATATGACTTAACCAAGTTAACCAGCGTTTAATGAACGATGCTGAACACAGCTTTAAAGTGGCTATTTTTATAAGAACGATAGAACAAATGACAATGTGCAATGTGACAGGTGATGAAGGCAGAGAAAATAAACACCCAACTCTGCTTTTCCACCAAGCTCCACTGAGATTTTCAGCATCATTATTTTCGTTTTCTGACCCTGAACTTTACCATAAAGTAAACTGTGATCATAATACACAGCTACAAGAGAGAGAATACTGGACTTATGTATCTGCAACGGTTTGTTCATGAATGCACCAGTTTGATCAACTTATCAGGCGATTATATCAATTTTATGTTTGCTGCTTGTTTCTGCTGCCCCCAGTGGCCAAAAATCTTTTGTTTACAGCGTAATGGACTGTAGGAAACACATTTACAACGCACAGGATTTAAACAACTCCCTGACTGTACTGAGCCACCTTTGGCCACCAGAAACACAATACTAAATAACGCGTCACACCCGTCTCCACCGGGCCAACCATCTCTACCCACTAACTTCCTTTTCAACTGCCCAGGAGACAGCTGGGCAAACACTGACCCGTATCTGCCCCTTTCCCCATGACCCCTTAAGCCGACCTCACCCCCACCAGCTCCCCATTTAGGCCCCTCTGCTCCCTCTGTTGGCCCCTCCGTTCAAGCGGCCCACCTCGCCAGCCAAGAAACTGGACCTGATGCCCACCCAGGTCTGTGGTCCCCCAGCGGGAGCAACGTGTGAGACTCAGGAATTCACAACACTTAAGAGTTTGGGCAAATATAGAAGGTCGTTCAACACAAGGAGGAGGGTCAGTTTCTTTAGACAGGACCAGCTACCAGACCCCCAGACACTGCTGCCAGCGCCCTTTCTTACTTTCTTTCTTTCTTTCTCTTTTTCTTTGCAGTGACGTAGCTGGATATAAAAACTTTTATTCCTTTGTTTTCTTATTCGTGCTGTTTTCTGCAGTGGCCAATTGAGGGATGATTGAATCCTAACTGAATCTAGGCACCATCTCTTTCTGCTATTTCTGTTTCACTTTCCACATCTCTTTCACTGTTTCCAACACTCACAGGCCGGCAACGACTCTCGGCTGATTTATTCCCCTGTGAATGCACTCTTTAACCCTTCCAAGGCTCAGACAGCCACGCTTATATAATCTGCAGAAAAAAAATCTTTCAGTCTTACAAAACGAAAAAAAAAAATTCTACAAATCAGGAGCTGAAATGTCTGAGCTCTTTATTCTTTCAGCGTTATTGTAAAGTGCCTGTTGAAGAACATGCATTAAGTAATAACGGCAGACGTAAACATGGCTGAAAATACCAGTCAGCCTGAAATGTTGAGCAACCTGATGGAGACTAAAAGCTCATGCTGTATAAGGTTAACAACACTTCACTGTCAACCAAATACTTCAAAGCTGATCATCAAATTAAGTGACACTCTCAGGTATTTTACTTTCATATTAGTTTCCAATAAAGTTTCCTGGATTGAACAATGTAATTTGTTCCTCATATATAATTCTTGTGTGCAGTTCATGGATTGTAAAAGGGGATGCAGAGTTTTTAGGAGAATTTGAATAGACCTACTGAAATCTTTTTTTTTTTTTAACAAAATTTTTATTAAATCATGTGTACATAACGAACCATAAACCATACCCATAAGATCAAATATGACAAGACAAAACAGACAAGAAAACAAAAACAAAAACAGATAAACAAAAAGAGAAAGACCTACTGAAATCTTAAAGACTGATTTGAACCATAAATATTCATTTTGTCACGTCAAGTAACCTGTTCAACCTGAAATCACGAACTTCCCTCACAGACCTTTACAAACAGCAAAACACATTTTCTATCTTTAGACCCTAGTTTTGTTAGAAAACTCTTGGCTGTAGCAAGTCGAAACTACACCGAAAAACTTTTCTGCATTTACCTGACCTGCTTCGCATTGACTGAAAGGCAATTACTTTGTGTACACATTGAATACTTCTAATATAATTATCACCTCATTACAGTCCTTTCCAAGAAACTGCAATAACATATAAGCTCCTTTCTAGGAAGCCATCAGGAAACTATGGAAACATAGAAAATAATGTTCCAGATTAATTAATCCATTTATCAACAAATCTTTCAAACAGAGAGGTGATGCTCAATTTTGAATGACCTCTTCAAAACAAGCAAATCAAAGCAAAACATGTTCTTACAATCAATAAAATAATTTAAGGAACAAAACAGTGAGAAATATAATAACACAATATTAATAGAATTTTTGCAGCGAGTTTCATTTAATTAGCTGAAGTTTATATAATCATCTTATTTGGTAAACATCCAACTCGAGTTAAGCCAATTGATCTGGATTCAATTAGGTGAACCCATTGATCAGCCATTGTTTGTCGACTTGATTTTCATCCAAATGCATTGATGTTCTCCCGACTAGGTTGAATCATTTTACAGTCAGTGCAACATTAGTTTCATTCCTCCCTTGTGAGACTTTCTGCTCTGATTCCCTGCCAGCAGCCGGCCGCCGTCAGCATGCCAGCACAGCCGAGGCGAGGCCGACAACAGGTCTCCGTCTTAGCGGCACTAGTACCAGAAAAATATTTTGCTGCTTGCCACCCATCTCATCAGCCCACCTACTGTATCTCCATCCTCCCAGTTTACGCTGGGAGGTAGATTTCTGCTCCCAGCATAGCAACTGCTCGAGTCACTCCGGTCCCCGGTGTGTGACCACGCCCTGGGGGCTAATTAATACAACACACTGTGCATCCATATGGCTCTGTGTGATTAAACAGATAGGAAGAGGAGGGGGGTACAGGGAGAGAAAAGCAGGACAGGGTGGGGTGGGGGTGCAGGCGGGGGTCCGCTCCTCCACGTTTCCTTCATCGATGGGTAAGAATATATTGCTGCATTAGCTGTTTCCCTGCGCCTGCAACAACTGTACTCTGTTCAGGGCGATGAAACAGGAAGCCGACCTTGGCACAAAGCAGCGTGATTAGAGCGAGGAAAATCAATACGTAAAATGTTTGAGTCAATCAAAGAGACAATGAAAACCATCTTTTTTTTTTTCATGTCATTCGCTATGAAACAACGCTTCCTCAAGGCCAGAAACAAGAGTTGGAACAAAGCCCTGACCCTCGTGCTGGAACAAAGCCCTGTTTGCAGACCACAATCCCCGAGTGGGTTTCTTCCCGGGAACGGATTAGAGATAGGTGAGGACTGGGGTTAATGGACAGGGACAGGCCTGGGGCAACAGGCAACAACAGAAAGTGGAGACGAGATGGAAGAAAAAGCAGAGAAAAGAGAGAAGAGTGATGGAAATGACCAATGATGTGTTTAGTGGAGACCAGAAACAATTAACTCACCTCCCACCAACCTTTCCTTCCTCTCTCCTCAGTTTACTTAAATGAGTGGTATTCAGCCTAACAGAGAAGTAGATCTGTCTTGATTTTTGCCTCCTCCACAGTACGATGTAATTTTTGCAAGGTTCTCAAAGCAACAAAAATAAAACCATGGTCACTATGATGTTACGCAGATATAATGTTTATCATGTTCTAGTTTAGCATTTTAGCACTAAAGAAAGAACAGTAGAGGCTGTTTGCAGGTAGGAAACTACAACTGAATGATGACGCTAGTTAAGTCAAAGGATCACCAACATTATTAGAATTCATCCTCTGGGGATCACGAATGTTTAAACTAAATTCCAGTAGTTGTTGAGACATTTCATTCAAAATCATAAAAGTGAACCTCATGGAGGCACAAGATGAAAAGTCATTGCAATTCATCTTCTGGGGACCATGAACGTCTCCACTAAATGTCATTCCTACGGTATCTCTCCAGGAACAGTGCTGTTAGTGTGGATAAACCACAGACGTCAGCGTGAACAGTTTTCATAGGAGCTGCTCACAAGAAAGAAATTCATCGAAACTGTTGACAGTGTGTTCAAGGCCGTCCTGTTGTGAAGCCAGTGAAGTGCTTGAGGGCTCTCCTCTGGCATTTTTGAGCCATTCCTACCTGCTTTTCTTAAGTGTGGAATGCAGCACGATTTCCTTGGGGAATATCCCACAATTCAACGCTCTGATGTTAAAAGTGATGGCAGGAGAAATCTAATCCATTCACCTCAGCTTGCACTGTATCTGCACGGCTGGATACCACTGATATATGTTTTTGTAATTTGAACTTCAAATCAGGATGGTTTTACGTCCTTGCACCTTCTTCCATTCACCGTTACCTGCATCCTTCCAGCTCCTCTTTCTCTTACATCTCTATCCCTCGCTCCCTTTGTCCCACCCTCCATCCTTCCTTTGTCCTGCTCCACACATCACTGCCGTCGTGTGCACAGGGGATGCGATATCTCTGCCGCTCCCCCTCCCCCCACGCTCTGCACTCCTCACCCCCTTTTCCTTTCTTGGGCGCTTGGGTGCGTGGTACGTGTTAACCGGTGAGTTGTCACTGTGTGCGCATGGACGTGTGTTTGAGTGATGAATGAAGGGAAACTCAAGCGGCAACCTCCGCCGCTGAAAAATGAAGCCAATGCGGAAGTGCAAAAAAGCTGCAGTTCCTCGAATAACCACTAGAGCAGGCTGCAGAAGGGAGTCAATTACATTTGAGCCAAATGTTAAAATGTTAGATTTTACGACAGAAAAAAACATATTTACAGCCTGGTTCAAAACATGGCTCTAGTCTCATAAGCTGTTTTTCTACTCCATGACAACGTTCGTTTATAATATACAGCATACATCATTATGCACAATTCATAGCTGTCAATCTAAGTGGCGCCACTTTGATTGACAACTAGCCACTGACGGTCTAAAGGGCGACACCCCGGCTAATTCTAGTCACTGAGTTTGGGAAAGAGATCGTCGTGGGGTTAGCCGGCTAGCAACGATATTTAGCATTTAACCTAGCTGGTTAGCCGTAGCTAGTTTGATTATTTCGAATAAAGCGGCTTTTTTCAGCGTTTTTTTTCAGCCAATAGCGTTCATTCAGCCGGTCCATAGGACCCGCCTCAGCTCCGCCCTCGCTCCACCTCTTTGTCCATATTTGGAGTAACCGGAGGTAGGCTACCAAGATGGCTACGCACTACGATTTGCTTCATTTTTGCTCTTCAGAAACCTATGGGTGACGTCACGGACACTACGTCCATATTTTATACAGTCTATGGGGAAACTTGAGGGACGTGGGGGAGGGGGAGTGTGTCATAGATGATGACTGCCGATCTCCACATGTGCGCCCTACACTCTGTGCCATTGCAAAGGCCACCCAATTTATCTCTCAAATACATATAAATGTGTTATAAGGGCAGTGGTACAGCCGGCATGGTCGGCTCCTGCACAACGATTCCCCCGGCACACATTGCAATCACATCAGCCCTCCTTTTCTCAGAAACAGTCACTCCATTAATGCTTTCAGTGCCACGTCTCCTGTGGCCTTAGCATGTTAATGCCCACATTCTCCATCAGTCACCCTCCACCACATGACACTCCATCTTAAACTGGGACCACAGGCGGAGAGCGAATGGAAGGAACAAGTGGCAGAAATTACATTGTGTTTTTCAACCACAATGGCCTTTTCACAATCACAGCCAGAGTCAGAGTGAGTGCACATTATACAACAATTACACGCTGTTTGCAGTTTACATACAGAACCTCTTATGAACTATGGATTGCATTATTATGGTGCTTTTATCCAATGTGATTAACAGTTTGCCTCTTTGTCATGCTGGTACTGGTCTGAGCGTGAGCAGCAATGCGGGTTCAGTTTCTT
>JBBMOC010000129.1:52515-72566 GCA_037975185.1 Centropyge bicolor
GGGCACTATGGGAATGTTTGATTTTCTTTATGTGTTGTTAATGATTTGAAATGATCCCAGAGATAACAAATGATTTGTGTGGTTAAATTGATTTTGCACTTGTTTGCACTTAAGGATGGTACGGTCCAGTGGGAGGGGCCTAACCTTTAAGTAGAGGGGGATTGACAGTGCCTGGGGCAGCCAGAGAAGGACTGTTAGGCCGTGTAGACATAGTTTTGTCTTGGGAATATTTTGTATTACTTTTTCTTTCCAGTATTTGCCCTCACTTTCTGTTTTGTTCCTAAAGGGCAATAAAGACTTTAATTTGGCAACAGCCTGTCTTGCTACCCTTTTCTTTTGGAAAGTGAATTATATACATTTTTTAGATCTTTTATCTGGTCAGCTTTTGGCCAAGCTAGAGTGTGACAACCACAGTGTAGAAATACTCTGTTACAATTAAAGTAAAAGTCCCAAATTTAAAATGCTACATAAGTAAAAGTACAAAAGTATCAAAAGTAAAATGTTGGGGCTGGACTAGTAACTGTTTGCCCTCACCTGTTTGGGGATCACTATCTATAGCTTGTGCTATTGTTCTAATGGTTGTGATGATCTGCTGACAGCCTCACAGCTTAGATAGATTTATTACTGGTACACCAGAAACAAACGTTTTAGCTGCTGCTTGGCCGACAAAGAAACCGTCTTAAATGTTGTGAATTGCTTTGGTTGGCAGTAATGCAGAAATCTTCAAATCTGACAGATGTACACCACCCACTAGTTCAGAATTAGGGATTTAAATTAAAGCCCACCCACATGAAGCACATGAATGATGCAAGGCTAAATCATGCAAATCATGGAACAAACTGTGGTACACACACAGGGCTGGGCTGTGCATTGATGGGAGGTGGGTGAAGTTATCGTGTGGTCGTCAGGGTGACGGCTCAGAGGTCCACCCACAGAATTCACAAGCGTTACCTTATCACCTGACCACAACTATATCTGTGTGCTTTGAGTTTCCCGCCACAAAAAAAATGGCAGAACTCACCTTGGACCACGAGACGTCCCTGAGCAGTCCTACGAACACGGGTCCCTGGTTTGTTAGCAGCACACACGTAGACCCCCGAGTGCTGCACGCCGACATCAGAGATCATCAGGTTCCCTGTGCCGAGTACCTGGATTCCCTCCACGCCAATGGGACGGCCATCTAGTCAGGGATGAGAGCGAAAGAGCAGCTGAGAAAAAAAAAGGCAACAGTACACATAAACAGTATGTGTTCATGTTAGGTGGGAGTGAATGGTGAATGGGGAGAGTGGGATTACATCTCCTAAGTCTAATTAAATGTACAGTACGTTTACAGGCATAAGTTGAAAGATGCAGTGCTATTTCCGTCCCTCCCAGGTCAGGGACGCAGCTTTCACAACTGAAACGCCTTGTGACGAAGCAAGCAGCACATCAAGTGTAAGAAAGAGATGAGGGTCACTGAGTTTGTGTTGGCTGTGTGAGTGGCATACAAGCAGTGATTCATTGTCTTCACTGGGAGCTTGTGATGGTTGCCATCCTAAAGAGTATATTTCTCTTTAGAAAGAGTCATCAGGTTTTCTAATGTTTTACAATGAATGAATGTTTTTTTTTATTGTAAGTGCAGCTTCTATAATGGATGTTCAGCTAATTAAAGCTTTCACACTTGAGCAGGAAGCTTTTAATTCGTGCCTTTGTCTGACAAAGCTTTGCAGTACATTTGCTTCTAAACAGTTACACAAGAGACGTTCCAGCCGCCACTGGGGGACCAGAAAGTCCAACTGCAACTTCTAATCTCCTATCTCCTTACACGATTCATAGCTGCCTCTGTACTTACATGATAAGCTTACACTTTCCTGTACTTCCCTATCTGCAGTCTCAACCCCAACAATGACTCCAGCCTGCCTCTGATATTAGCCATGGGGCCAAGGGGGCATTTTAATCCCACCTTTGACTTCCATCTGTAGCCTGCAAGCCTGTATGGTCCAGATTTGATGTGTTCAAAGGCAGGGAGGCAAAGAGATGGGCACCATGCTGGACACATGCAGAGGCAGGGGCCCCAGCCCAAGATAAGAGCCATATGGTCACTAGTCAGTTTGATGTTTATATCTTTAGTGTGGATCATTTTGGCACAACAATTTTCAATTACAATTTGGAATGAAATCTTCCTTTGAATAACAACTTGTGTCATGATGATACAGAATGCAGTGATATAAAACAAAGAATGCAGAAATAAAATAACCAATAAGACAGATAATTAAATATAAAAACTAAATGACAAAGTGAATAAATTCATGCAGGAAATTCATCATAATGCAGGTCTGAGATGTCATTTAATCAGATATGAGTAATGCACAAAGTAATTATCAATGCAAACACAAAAGGGCCCTTATCTGAAGCCCTAACGTCTCGCACACAGCTATCACGATGGAAGTCAACGATTCACAAAGCAGTCATTAAACCCATTAAAAGTAATCAGGAGAATCTTAAAGTCAGTTGAAAACTTAAACGACAGCCGGTGTGATATGAGCTCTACAGTCTTTGTAAAGGATGGGGGGGTTCTGGACTCAGGCGCATCCCACAATTAATGCTCAAAAGGTCTTTAATGAAAATAAATAAAATAATAACAAAAACTTACTTCAAGGCATGAGAAAATCCAAATAGAAAACAGGCAATACATGGACATGCACGTGGACATGAAGAATAGCGTGGTCATTAAACGTGACGTGAAAAGAGAGGTGACAATTCGGCAATCGCTAACAAAAAACAACTGACTTAAATAGTGTCCTGGTGGTGATTAGCATAAACAGAAAACACAGGTGACATGATGAGGTGGGTGTGGCTGGTAGGTGACATGAATAAGAGACGAGACACTGGACACAGAGTATGGCAAACAGAACAGAAACCAGAACACAGAACTAGAACAGACAGAACCTAACAATACATGTGACAAGGACAGGACAACGACCTGACAGGACTACACAGAAACAATGACATGAACAGGACCATAACTATAACAGAGACTAACAAACACCAAACAGGAACTAAGGAAGAACAAAAACAAAGTCTAAACCAAAACCTGGGTGCAAAACTGTGACAAATTGTGCAGCTTCATTTAGACACGATGTAATCTTAATGGATTATGAAGAGGACTGAATATTTGTAATTAATCACGACAATTTCTTGAGATGAAATAAATCACTCCAACTTGCCTGCAAAGTGTTTTCCCCCTGTTTCCGTCATGATGTGTTTTATTGCTGTTCCTGCATTTTTCCAATATCGCTATGTAACTCATTGGACAGTGAGCTTCTGTCTTAACAAAAGCAGTCTTGTTCTCTTCTTGCCTTTTTCTACTATATTTTTCCCTCTCTTTTGCCCGCTACATCCGTTTCTCTCTGTCAGGCACTAATTAACTTAGTGTCAGAGAAGAAAGAGCGCAGGCTAGCAGCCTGTGGTGCTGCTCAATGAATAGCATACAAACAAACTCTGGCATTAAGGAGTGACTGATGTGAAACTATCAGATTCATTATGCAGCTTATCCCAGCCTCCGTGCCGTAATCTAATACATACAAATCCCATCGTGTTAGCATTTCATTCTAGCGACATTGTGTAAGGCAATACTCTCAATCTGATTATGAACAACTGCTGGGGAGGGGCAGCAATTTGCATTTGGAACAGCACATCAGATTGGATAATAGGTAAAGAAAACAGATAGCAGATTGAAAAACTGGGCACGACAGACTTTGAGTGATAGCCAAGAAAAAAATGCACATTGAGGGAGGGGAAACTAATCGTATCTGTCTGAGGACCTCACAGCAATTACTCAGAGGCTCTCCGGTGGTTTGGAAGGAGGGTTCAACTTCATGAGGAGATGAAACATGCATTTATCAACACAGAGTCGAACATACTGTTTAGCCCTTAGGCCTAATGTTGAATCCCATTGCCTCATGTATACACAATAGAGGCTCCACTGTATCAAATGTATTCTGTGCACACGTGTACATTACACAATGCAGGACAGATCAAAGCCGTACTGCAGAGCGCGTACAAATACATGAGGCCACAAAGTACATAGGACTCACACGGAACAGTCCGATTCCACATGCATTAATGCGCACTGTGGTTGTACTTCGGCTCAGTGACACGTAATTCCTCCAACACACACACACATGCACGAAATGAAAAATTCACACTGTACAGTATCTGCAGCTTCTCGGGCCTTGTCTTTGATCTTATCAGGGATTTTTCTCACCTAGTCTGCTCCAGGACACAATGGGCCGAGGGTATCCGGTAGCAACGCACTCCAAGATGGCGGTTTGGTGAACAGTGAGGGTGAGGTTTTCTGGACCGACCAGGATCATAGGCTCTTTGTAAACAGATGACTGGGAGCCTGGAAAAAAAAGGGGAAGGAGGGGGAGCATAAGATGGGAATGAGCATGATGGATGGCATCCTTTAATTGGATTTCTCCAGAGTGCATTAGCTCGATATGCTGTATCTCCTAGATCAGGCAGAGGAACAATAGGTTTGGGAAATCTTGGGAATATGCTGGGCAGATAAACAGAGGAGAACACAGCGGCTGCATTCGAGCAGTGTTGGAGGGAACAAAAGACCAGCACACAGCACAGATTTGAAGCTAAGTTAATCTACAGTGAGGGTATGTATCCAGGGGCACGTGGATGTGAGATTCATTCAATATAACAACCTGAAACAGTTAGGAGTGCCTCAGCGCTGTGTTTCACTCCTGCACTGTTATGGGCCACGCAGCAGAACTTTCCGCTGTCCTCATCACGCACTCCTGTAATCTGCAGGACACCTGTAGGCAGAAGAGTGTACCTACAAGAGAGAATAAAAAAGTACGATGAGACCTGGTGAATGTGTCTCTAACAAGCATTAGACTGTGATGTGGTTCAGTCCAACCTCTCGTCCACGGTGTCCACTGGACGGCTGTCTTTCTCCCAGCTGATGACGGGCTCTGGCAGACCGTGGATTTGGCACTGGAATCTAGCCACACCAGACTCCTCAGCATGCACCGACTCTGGTTGGACGTGGAAGTCTGCCATGGCTGTAGAGGGAGGGAGAGGGGGATATCAGGTCAGAAAGTCTGAACACAGCAACAGAGCAACAGAGCAACAAGCATGGCTGCTTACGTTACATATACAGTGCATACATCTGTATAGGCTGAGCAAAGTATGAAGAACTCTCCGGACAGGCTTATGTTGTCCTTTACCATCAGAGAGAAAACCTTTACCATTAGAGAAAACTCAAGTTAAGGGATGATGATTCACAGGGGGTGAATACCAAGCGGCAACCTCCGCCGCTGAAAAATGAAGCCAATGTGGAAGTGCAAAAAAGCTGCAGTTCCTCGAATAACCACTAGAGCAGGCCGCAGAATGGAGTCAATTACATTTGAGCCCCATTTTAAAATGTCCGATTTTACGACAGAAAAAAACATATTTACAGCCTGGTTCAAAACATGGCTCTAGTCTCATAAGCTGTTTTTCTACTCCACGACAACTCTGGGGGGGCGAATTTTTTTATAAGGCGTTGGTTTAAAATATACAGCATACATCATTATGCACAATGCATAGCTGTCAATCTAAGTGGCGCCACTTTGATTGACAACTAGCCACTGACGGTCTAAAGGGCGTCACCCCGGCTAATTCTAGTCACTGAGTTTGGGAAAGAGATCGTCGTGGGGTTAGCCGGCTAGCAACGATATTTAGCATTTAACCTAGCTGGTTAGCCGTAGCTAGTTTGATTATTTCGAATAAAGCAGCTTTTTTCAGTGGCTTTTTTCAGCCAATAGCGTTCATTCGACCCGCCTCAGCTCCGCCCTCGCTCCACCTCTTTGTCCATATTTGGAGTAACCGGAGGTAGGCTACCAAGATGGCTACGCACTACGATTTGCTTCATTTTTGCTCTTCAGAAACCTATGGGTGACGTCACAGACACTACGTCCATATATTATACAGTCTATGGTGAATACTGAATAACTGGCCAAAGAAATACAGACAGACAGACAGAGTACTTTATTAATCCCTTTGGGAGGTTCCCTCCGGGAAATTGGGATCTCCATCGCATTCTCATATATTGCACTGTTTAAATATAGAATACAAAGTATAAAATAGAATATAAAATATAAAATAAAAATATATAAAATCTAAAAAAAAAAAAAAATTAAAAATGGACACAATAAATTAGGCAGTAGAGGTAGCAGGAATTTGAATCAAAATAGGCACTTGTAGGAGATCAACAGAAAATATGCATACGTGTATGTGTGTACCTGAGTGTAGCAGCAGTGGGTATGGTAATGATAGAGTGCATATAGTAGTATAATATAATAATATAACATAGCATGTAATTGTAGTAGGATATAGCATATACAATGTATAACACCCAAGAGTATAACATACATGTACATGTATAATATAATAATATAGTAGTGTAATATGATGTATACTACGATACTGAGATCACTGAAGATCTGCTGTATTTAGGGCACAAGCATTGTCTTATAAAGTACTCATCACAGTGCTAAACAGGTAGATGAGTTTATACAGGGTGATGAAGATGACAAGGAACAATACTCCGACTGTCAAGTTAATGCTTTAAAAAAAATTGTTCTTCTCGACTTGTAGCTTGTTAGCATGTGGTTTGGGCTGTCACAGTCACAACAATAGTATCATCTACAATGTTACAGCATGTTCATATTGTTATTATCTAAATAGAGGTCTAATCAAAGTTGGCAGAAAGATACATTCCATCTGACTGACAGTTTTATATTAGGTGTAATATCTGTTTATCTTGATAGCCAACCCTGCTCGCTTGGGAACTGGCTTATTTACAGTAATGGTATTTACATAGCAGATGGCAATTAAGTGACTTTCGAGTTTACGATGCACCAAATCTATCTTGTCTAGGATATGTTTGAACCCCAGATTTTCACAGACACCTCAACCTTTATAAGAGGAATGAAAATACCTCTCAAGCGACAAACTTTGCACAGATACAAGTCAGTGTAGTCAAGGTCAGACGTTATAGGGGACATAAAAAAAGACATTTTCGAGTAGAGTGGATTAAGCGATGCCTTCAATGACCTGTATGCCCCAAAGGACAGGACATCATTGATAGAGAAAACTATTTGTGCATTCCTCAAAGGAATTGTGAGTAGTAGTAAGGTCTTCTGACACTTGGAATTTCTGCTGAAATGTGCATTAAAAAGAAGTTACTTGGTGATTCTTTGTGGCTTTGTGATTCATGCTGCTTCAATCCAAAGTGTCACTCATAGACTGTATAAAATATGGACGTAGTGTCCGTGACGTCACCCATAGGTTTCTGAAGAGCAAAAATGAAGCAAATCGTAGTGCGTAGCCATCTTGGTAGCCTACCTCCGGTTACTCCAAATATGGACAAAGAGGTGGAGCGAGGGCGGAGCTGAGGCGGGTCGAATGAACGCTATTGGCTGAAAAAAGCCGCTTTATTCGAAATAATCAAACTAGCTACGGCTAACCAGCTAGGTTAAATGCTAAATATCGTTGCTAGCCGGCTAACCCCACGACCATCTCTTTCCCAAACTCAGTGACTAGAATTAGCCGGGGTGACGCCCTTTAGACCGTCAGTGGCTAGTTGTCAATCAAAGTGGCGCCACTTAGATTGACAGCTATGAATTGTGCATAATGATGTATGCTGTATATTTTAAACCAACGCCTTATAAAAAAATTCACCCCCCCCCCCAGAGTTGTCATGGAGTAGAAAAACAGCTTATGAGACTAGAGCCATGTTTTGAACCAGGCTGTAAATATGTTTTTTTCTGTGGTAAAATTGGACATTTTAACATGGGGCTCAAATGTAATTGACTCCCTTCTGCAGCCTGCTCTAGCGGTTATTCGAGGAACTGCAGCTTTTTTGCACTTCTGCATTGGCTTCATTTTTCAGTGGCGGAGGTTGCCGCTTGGTGTCACTCCAAATCCTACATTCATTTCTTCAGTCAATCGGTTGCTGAGGCTGATCTCTAAAAACATATGTAAAGGACGGAGCAGGCATATGGATTTCCTGCCACATGTTAACATTCAGTATGTCGGTCACGCTATAACAAACAACATAGACACAACACTCATATCACCATATAGCAAAACTAGTATCAATATTCCTACAGAGAGCTTCATTCAGCTGCACTTCACATACAAAGTACCAGCAGAATAACAGTAGCATCGAAGGTGGAGCCAGCGACAAACTCAATTAGAGAGAGGCCCTCTTCTTCCACAGCTCTCCCACCTTCTTCAACACAAGTGTACTCATTTAAATGTCAACCATAATTAACTTGGACGAAGGAGGACTTATCTGAACACTGTTAGCATAACAACGGGGACAGACCCCTTATTATTTCATAACCTATTGCTCTTCCCAAAATATAGCCTGCATCCGTTCATTACTTAAAGGACGAGTGAGTAGTGAGCAGCACTACTACAGAGGGCTTTATTTATGCCTGAGGCACGCTTGGCTGCTGTCTCTTTGTCCTTCCACTAATTTCTTTTGTTTGTCCTGTTTGCTTCCCCTTCTCTGCATTTTGCATTATGGTTAGTGCGTTCAATTTGTTTACCAACTTACTCCATGTACTGTTGCTGCCTTGAATCTTTTCCACTAATGCGTCTTTCATGTTTATTTTATACTGTTGTAGAGGAATCATGTAGAGACATAGTACACCGCCCATATTTAAATAAAACCACAAACATTCTTGCTAATGGACAAAAGATGGAGACACACACACACACACACACACACACACACACACACACACACACACACACACAGATACTTGATTTAGAGTGGCAGTACTTTAGACCAGTGTGGCTGCATCAGTGGTCTAATGCTGTGATTATTCCATTTCAGAGCTTAATGAGAAGCGTGGCATTCTCCAGCACAACTTGACCTTAGATCTCTGAATGGATGTATGGCGCTCTGATGAAAATTTAAACATGCTAATTTAGTATTCTTCCAGTAGTGACAGTTCACTCTTCCGAAGCTATGAGTTCTCTGTGAGAAGAGATAGTGTGTTCACGTTCTATTATTTTGCCTCAAGATGAAAAAAAAAATGCCTAGAAAATAGAGTGCTACTCAGCCTGACAGATTTCTCAGGCTCATACTTTTTTATTTTGCCTCTCTACTGTAAGCACACACTTAAACAGCTGTACATCTTACTGGGGTAATTCAGCTTAAGTGCCTACCTCAAGGGCCCAACTGCAATTTTTCCATCTGAGACTCACAACCTTCTAACCATAAAATGTTTCAGGCCAACCTCACTGCGAAGCATAAACGGCTTAAAAGTCAAAGAGAACATCGGTAATATTTCATCACCAAACCACTTCTATAGTATATCATATATATACAGCTCTTTACATGCTCTTAATAATAAAAACGACTTCCTTTAACCACAGCGAACTGCAAGTTGTAGAACATTATTCTCTCTCATGTCAATTTGCTGAATTTGTAACTGAGTATAACTAAGTGTAATGTTTATTTCAAATGGCAGAATATTGGCCCATAAAATCATAAGTTCTTTTCAAGACTGATTGTCAACAAAAGCAATCAGCAATATTCTCTTTCTTGGTCTGCTGTGTTACGGAGCCTGGGGCAGAGAACGCCAGAGTGTAGCACTGAATTAAAGGAGCTGTCACTGCTGATGCACAAAGGTCAGATTCTTAATTCTTGAGAACACAATGGAGAGAAACCAAGGAGCTCAGAGAGACTAGTGTGATCCAGCCTTGGAATACAGTCACAAATTAAGACACACACATGCACGCACACCACTGTTTAGACTGTCCATGTGTTCTGGGAACATGGGGACAGAGAGAAAGAAACTAAATTGCACTTGAATGCTGAAGAAAGGGGGACCAGTGGAGCTTTCTGGTGCATCTCTGCCAAGTCGTGATGGTGTCCGCTGATCTGGCTGTTGTGTGTGTGTGTGCCGACATGAACCCCCCTAACGGGCCCCACCCTTGGCCCTCATGCATAAAACATGGTTTCTCTAAGAGGCCCACACCCCTGCGACTATCGACACACTCGTAGAATCAGGCACAATCGGAAAAATCACAATAGGGTTACATAGATTAACACACGCGGAAGCAGAGAAACTTGCTCACCATCTGTGCTGGATGTAAAGCAAAACAGCCGTTTGTAATCTGCATTGTGCATTTGCCTTTTGTTGTTGCAGAGTCAATCCAAAGCGATGGACCTCAGCTACAGCACACACATGTATAAACAAATGCAAAGAGCTGCTTCAACACAAACCCACAACTATATCGATCCCCCTCCGCGCTGAAGGAAGAGACAGACGTGAGGCAATGAGGCGCTCTCGCTCATCCCAACAGACATGTTCCTCTATTGTTTTTCACCCTTCCTTCGCCAAGTGTTGACAGATACTCACACATGATTAAAGGCTGTCCACTAGCAGCATGACGTGGCTGGCTTAAATGGAGCAGGTCTAATTACTGCAATAAGGGGGAGAATAGTTGGGGTGCATGCTAAAAAGAAATCCAAACACAAGTGCACAGGGAGGAGATCGCTCCTTGAGCATACGCTCGACGGTTCCTCGGTGACAACCACAAAAGAAGAATGAGTGAGGGAGTAATATGAGGGAAGGTCACAGACAGGAAATGTGAAGCGTGGTGATTGAGACCAAGCGGCAACCTCCGGCACTGAAAAATGAAGCCAATGCAGAAGTGCAAAAAAGCTGCAGTTCCTTGAATAACCACTAGAGCAGGCTGCAGAAGGGAGTCAATTACATTTGAGCCCCATGTTAAAATGTCCGATTTTACCACAGAAAAAAACATATTTACAGCCTGGTTCAAAACATGGCTCTAGTCTCATAAGCTGTTTTTCTACTCCATGACAACTCTGGGGGGGGTGAATTTTTTTATAAGGCGTTCGTTTAAAATATACAGCATACATCATTATGCACAATTCATAGCTGTCAATCTAAGTGGTGTCACTTTGATTGACAACTAGCCACTGACGGTCTAAAGGGCGTCACCCCGGCTAATTCTAGTCACTGAGTTTGGGAAAGAGATCGTTGTGGGGTTAGCCGGCTAGCAACGATATTTAGCATTCAACCTAGCTGGTTAGCCGTAGCTACTTTGATTATTTCGAATAAAGTGGCTTTTTTCAGCCAATAGCGTTCATTCGACCCGCCTCAGCTCCGCCCTCGCTCCACCTCTTTGTCCATATTTGGAGTAACCGGAGGTAGGCTACCAAGATGGCTACGCACTACGATTTGCTTCATTTTTGCTCTCCAGAAACCTATGGGTGACGTCACGGACACTACGTCCATATTTTATACAGTCTATGAATGAGACGGATAGTTGAGCTGTAAATCAGGTCTTATCAAAACTCTGGCCGGCTGTTTGTTTCACAGTTTACAACTAAATAACTTCAAAAGGAGTCAGATAAAGCAGGTAGAAATGAAAATGAAAATCAGCTTTAAAAGTCAAGAATTTACATGCTCATCCTTGAATCTCACACACACACACAAAGGATGAAATATGAATCCAAGTGCAGATGTGCTAATACTGATTATTGGCTTTGATGGCCGATGACAAGCTGAAAGGGCAGTTGGTAGTGATGAATCTCCCCATCCTTCAATTCCACTCTGCCGCTCATGTACATGAGAAATCTAAGTTAGGGGACTTTCTGCCTTTTCCATGCGACTGACTCAGATCTATCTAATGAAGACATGTAGATTAAATGGTGATTATTTGAATGACCCCTAGCTGAATCATTTTTTTGCCTAATGGCTCTAAAGTAATGATCCATTCCTTTATTGCTCGGTTAAACACACACACACTCACAGACACACACAAATACACAACAGAGAGTAATTAACAAGGTGATTAAAAGCCTAAATTGTGCTGTTTTCTGTGACAAGTTATACCGCAGTGACCAAATCAGCCAAGATGAGACATTTCTATGCTTTCGTTTTTTACAGAACTGTGGTCACATGTGGATGTTTTTTTTCCACTGCTGGGGATGATTCATTGATATGACAGAGGTAATGATGCCAGTAGAGGGACAGATCCTACAGCACCATTCAGACCTGCAGCTATGGCGTAAAGCTTCAGTGAACCCCCACGTTATAATGTCACCACCACCCCCCCCGCAGCTCATCGCACCCCTCGCCCAACCCCCACGAGTCCTCTCAAGCCTGTGACATCATTAAGCACATGTTGTTCAAGCAGCGGTGATGACTGCCGTACCCGCCCCACCCCCATCTTGGTAAACCGGTAAAATAGAGATGAGGCCCATAAATAATGGAGATGGTGTACGGTGCTATTCCAGCGTGGAGAGCCCACACTTCAACAGCCTTTAAATAGGCATCCCTGAAATAGCAGGCCCTGTGCTGGGACCCTAGAGATGGCATTTTAATGCAGATGTGATATTTTATTGGCTCCCTGGCCCTGTAGGCCCCCCCCTCCACCCCCACCCAGCGCCCAAACCCGGGCACTCCTGTGATCAATCTGCTGGTTCGTGGTGCATGATGCTTATCACCTATGAAAGGAAGGGCTACACGTGCGTGGGTTGTACCCTGTCTTCCTCTGACACACGCTCATTTCCCTCCTTACATGCTTTAGCACATCAACACCTTCCTGTGTCAGTACCTGCATGTGCAAAAGAAGTCGAGCTGCATATCTGTCACTCAGGCTCAGGTGGCAAATGTACAGATGAATAGTAAAGCTCAGGAACCAGACCTATTGATTATTTATATTAAAAGCTCTCCAGCCAATATAGTAGTGATATGGCTTATATACAGCAGGACTTTACAAGCATGCTTTCTTTTATTTCTTTTTTAAACAATTTGATGTTCTATTTTACTCCTTGTTTTACTTTATAATGGGAAATACATCTCACATGTTATACCTCAGTTCGGTTCTACTTCTTTACTAACAGGCACATGTTGTGGCCTAATGCCAACTTGGCATACGTTTTCTATTTGAATGCAACTAAGTGAGGAATTATTCTTTAGCCTTTGGCTTTTGCAAAAGCAAAAAAAAAAAAAGAGCACATGACACAACATGACTACATCTACAGACATGACAGTGGCTCTGTGAGACACACAGTAGAGCTGAGATTAATGGGAATGACATTTGTTTTGCAGGTATTAAGTAGAAAATCTAAGTATTGGACAACTGAAATTTTGACTTATAATGATGATGCTAGATAAAATATCAGGTGGTCATCAAAGTTATTGCAAATTATCCTGGGGGGCATGAAAGTGAAAATCAAATTTCATGGCAAATTATGTAACAGCTGTTCAGATATTCTACTAAAAACCACGTCAATCTCAGAGGAGACACCAGGAGAAAAGTCAGGAAAAGTCTCTGTGCTAACCTTCATCTTAATCCATCCAATAGTTGTTTCAGTATTTCAGTCTGGAGCAAAGTGGCCGACCCACTGACCAACAGACTGACATCACCACCTCCAGACTACGACTACACTACTGAAGCTAAAAACTACCTGCATGATATGATTTTAAAAATATCCATTGTGCAAAGTGTGACCTTGTTCCAAATGTAGAGAGATGTGAGAGAATAGAGGGTGTGCAGAATCTCACCACAGACCATGAGTCACAGTTACACAATACAATCGCCAAGGCACGAGATTTGCTTGTTGCAACGAATGGCATATCAGAACTCAGCTAAATGTCAACCAGACAACACATATATCCCATCCAGTTCAATTACAGATCTATTTTTTCGTTTCATGACTTTCCTGACTTTGTTGGCTCTCTGCTGGGATTTTCTACAACCACAGCGCGACATGACAGATTATTTTTTACTCGACTGAATTTCCCCTCTCACATTACAAAATAGCTTTGATTGGAACTGAATTGGCTTTTCTGTTCATGTTGCCAGCTTGTTTGCATTAGGCCTTCCAGTGGTGTGACTGCCCTTAGTTTGTTGTATTGATCAATACTGTGGAGCTTGTGTGCACTAAGTTTAATACAGTAAGATTGATGGCTGCTATTAGGGCTTCCTGTGGAAGGTGGAGGGAGCAGCAATGCTACAGTAGTTATCACCAGGGGTAGATGGTGTTTGGTACTCATCCTGTACATCATACTGTATCACAAATACAATCATACTGACTGTCCTCCTCCCTATGATGATGCCAACTTGGACTTCTGGGAGACTGGGGTGGGCGCTTTTTAGTATTTTTAGAACTTTATGCAACAAATAACAAATCAATAAATCAAGAAAATAATGTGCAAGAATAATCATCTCAACCCAACCAGTCGTGGCAGATGGCTGCCCATCACTGAGCCTGGTTCTGTTCGAGGTTTCTGCCTGTTAAAAGGAAGTTTTTCCTCGCCACTGTCGCATCATATGCTTGCTCATGATGGGAACTGCTCTGTATGTAAAGTGCCTTGAGATAACTGTTGTTGTGATTTGGCGCTATACAAATAAAATTGAATTGAATTGAATCATTAATGAAGTTTTTCAAGTTCAGGATTTTGCAATATTCAAATATTTTGCCCTTCAAAAGAGCGAGCATGGTAAAGCAGTTGGCTTTTTAATTCTTCAGCATTAATTACAAATAGCAGCATCACATTGTATAATTAAAGGTGCGAGCAGTGATGAGGAGTCACTTTTCTTGTCCACTATGTGGCACTGTACATCTTGTACATCTAGGTGAAACGTGTGCAGGGGCTGTTCTGTAGCGGGCGCCACTGAGTGCCCTGGCCACACCCAAGTTCAAGATCCATATCAAATATTAATTTTCATCGTTTCAGACACATGTGCACAGTTTAATGAGTTTTCGAGCACCTTTGGCCTCACAAAAACGTGATCCATTTGGAAAAAGATGAATAATTATTCCTTTCATTACAATACTGGTCGGTGCTCGCTGCCCCATAACGCTACACCAGCTGAATTTATCCATGTAAATACAAAGTTAGCCAACATTTGCTTATAAGCAATGTAATTAAAGTAAGAGGACAAAAGCTTTTGTACGAAGAGAGTATGATGGGAAAGGCCCATTGCTCACTGTCTAGTTGCCCCCCCTGCCCCCCAACCTCTACACCCCAGGGACAAAGCATGGGCCTCCCTTGGTGCCCTGCTCTGTGGCTGTGCCTCCGTCACACCCCTTGCTCCTGCACCACCTCAAGCCCCCTCCGCCACACACCACACCCCATCGTCCCTCTGCTCCTCCTCCTCCAGCACCCCTGCACCCCTGCCCTGCCCCAGTAGCCCCAAATCTCCCCACTAAGCCTCCTACACTCACTTCAGCATGCGGGCCCTAATTAAAGAGAGACCCATTAAAGCACAACAGATGCTGAAAATTAAGGGATTATTTAAATGATTCCCAGTCGCAGCTTGGGTGAGATTAGAGACAAGTGAGAGAGACAAGTGAGAGAGACAAGAGAGAGTGAGAGAGCTGGGGGGAGGACGGCAGAGAAAGGAGGGTTAAAATAACACACCACAAACAAACCACTGACATGAAAAGTAGCATTTCATTTGAACCGAACTGCCAAGTGTTTCTCCTTGTTGGTGTCAAACTTTTTGATACTGTTTCCTTTTTTTTTTTTTTAATTAAAAATGTGTTTAATAAGTGTTTGTGCATGCAGACGACTCACAGGCAACAAAGAAGGGATTTGATGTGTGAGAACATAAAGGCATTTTTGCATCATGTCACAGCTAACTGGGCGTAAAACTGCACACTCATTAAACACATTCAAACATTGTCTTGTGATGCAGAACGGAGACCTGACTGTCCAGTGGAAGATGAGGACAGAGGTCGGGTGTGAGCTGTTGTGTTCTTATCTTTATATCCAGCTATGACCTGAACGTAACTTATTAGGTTTAAGAAAAAAGGATCTCTCTTAAAACAACATGCAGCCTCACAGTTTTCCATTTCAGTTTACTGGGGCTGCAATTCTGCTTCTGATCTGATTAAAAACAAAAGTAGAGATAAAGAGGATTTGAGGACACAGATATCTCAGTGAATGAACATACTCCCCCCTTACAGCTGCCTGGAATCCTCTACTTGAAAGAATTCCATCTCTTCTTAACTTGCCTCCTCCTTAGTTTGTCCCTCTGCCAAATTACCACCTTATTAAGGACATTGCAAGTGGGATGGATCCAGAGAGTCCCATCAACTTTCCAAGCCTTTGATCCACCAGCCTCAACTCCACAATGGTATTTTTTTTCTTATAGAGGATTTCTTTCTGAATAGCTGAATAATGATAATGAAGTTCTGTCCATGATGAGTCTTACTAACACACGTGTGGCTCATGGGAGTTGTACTTCATTATTGCTATTATTACTATACTACTACTATTATTTCTGTCACTGCTGTTGTTGATATTGATGCTACATAGCACAGGGCAGTATAATATATTATTATTATACCACATATTAATATTAATATTATTATTATTAGTAGTATATTACTACTATTATAATTATATGTGGTTGAGTGCAGTATATATAACATTACATTACTATATCATTATATTATACATGTACATGTATGTCATACAATGTATATGCTATCTTATATTATACTACTACTATATGCTATATTGTATTATTTTATATTGTATTATTATTGTCGTACTGTAGTACCATATTACTAGATTATATTTACCATAATGCACTACAGTATTAGCATTACCACTGCTGCTATTGTACCTTGTACACACTCAGGTATACACATTCAAACTTCTGTTATCTCTACTGCCTAATTTATTGTGTCTATTCTTAGATTTTTTTATATTTTCTACTTATATTCTACTTTATATTTTGTATTCTAAACAGTGCAATATAGGAGAAACGATGGAGATGTCAATTTCCCAGAGGGAACCTCCCAAAGGGATTAATAAAGTACTCTGTCTGTCTTGTTGAATGCTAACAAAATACTAATCAATTTATCTTGGTTAAACAGCAAAGTGCTTCCCCTCTCCGAGAAGTACTGCACTGCACACAGCCCAGCACAGCAGTGGATATCCATTCCAGTCAGACTTTGGAAAATGTATTGGAAAATACAACCAAGTACTGAAAGCTAGTACTAGAAGTTAACCTGTAAGTGGGTCAGGATTTGAACTCTCTGGAGGCTGACGATTTCACACCTTTTCTCTCCTCACTAACTTGCAAGGTAGCAGAGAGCAACTCCTTTGAATTAATGAAATTCTTTTCTCTCGAGCATTTCAAGGAGCAATGAGCTTTCCTTAAGGGTCTCTGTTCAAAATCAGGTGATAGGAGAAAAGAAATTCACCTGCTTAACTCACACATGCACTCGCTCACAGTCTTGTAATTCTTAGCAGAACAGTGTCAGGACAAGTGAAGTCTTTTACCTCTGCTCTTGCTTTTATATAAAATCTATTTGCTGAGAGTGATGCATCTTAACAAAGATCCTGTCACTTGTTGCTCTGTCTTCACACTGCCATCCTCTACTTGCCCAGAGGCCACATCATCTAATATCGCCTATACTTCAGCATGAAACTGCCTGCTTTAGAATTCAAATGAGATGCTTCTCCCATCATCCTACCAGTGTATACGAGCTCATATCCACATGAATTATGTGCTGTCGTTTATTCAGCTCATTCACTGTATACGCTGGCCGCACAAAAGAGAAACCCTACAACGGCTCTATCCCTGTCTCGTCCTGTCGTTTCTTAACGTTGGAGAGTTTGAAATATTTTAAAACGTTTAAGAGACATCTGGGCTAAAATAACATTTATATTCAAATGGAAATTCCATTAAATTCCTCGTCGGCTCGTCTCCGCCTCTTGTTTTGTGGGGACAGAAATAAGCGAGGCCCGCAGACAGCAGTGGCTCTGAATAACAACCTGGATGGACATTTGGCATCACCATTCTCCTCAGTCCAGCACTCATTACTTCCCCCTCATTAGAGGACAACTGTTGGCTGGGGAGGCCACTCTGAGGAGGCCAGGATGAATCTCTCCTGAAAAGTCTTTCCTTTGTGCTGCTGTTTCCTGATCATATATCGCTGGTCGGGAGAATATATGTCGAGAGAAATTTCTGAAATGAGTATACACTGATGTATGTGTGTGTTCCTCTCTCAGAGTGTAGCAGGCGGTGTTAACTATGCATCTGACAGTGATTTTGAGGGGGGCTGGTCTGAACCTGGGGTAGATGGATGACCCCACATCTGGCACTCCCACGGGACGTCTGAAAGACGCAGGGCGGGACCGGCCCATGCGCTCCACTGCATCTCAGAAAACTAGGCTCCCAAAATGGCTGAAATGGCTTTGTAAATCTCAACCCTTCTTCACTCCATGTCACACACACACACACACACACACACACACACAGGAGAAGCCTCTGGGTCCACTGTGCCTCAGCTGCCTGGTTCCCACTGGGCATTTGGTTTCCAGATTGTCACATCACATTTTGCAAAAAGTGCAACCCTCTCAAAAATTCACAGAAATCCATCAACAGTGATGACTGCCAGTCTGAAGTCTCTCGTTGCATCACCTATATTCCAATATGGCCCAATGTTTGTTTTTGATTTTAAAATCTTTGATGCTACATGTTAACCGATTTTCTTGGAGTTCTCTTAGCAGAAGTCTTGAACTTAAATAATTGGACACATTGTTTGTTTGACAGAGAGCAAGGAATAAATGTTATAGTATATGTAGTAATATAAATCATCCATGCATCCATAATTAATATACTGTGCATATCTGAGTAGATACAAAAAGGGTTTCTCATCTCCAGCTACTTGTAAAATCCAGCTAAAATCAGTAGTGCAATATTAACATACTGAATCCCACAAAGGTTTGCGCTTACAAAAACAATTTCTCTTAACATGTTGTCTACCCTGGTATTGGCTTCTAATATAACTACCTGCTTCTTTGATCCCTCACCAGCTCCAGCCATTTCTGGGCACTACAAAGTTGAATATTGTTAATTTATCACTGCTGTGGTTAAACGTCCACCTAAGAACCCACCCCTTGATCTGTGGTCTCTGAATAATCATCGACCAGCCTCTAACCTTCTGTTCTTTTCAGAAGTACCAGAAAGAGCAACTTTCAGGCCACATATATTTAACCGTCATCACTTTGAACCTTTTCATGGAGGGTGTTGTGTGCTGAACAGATTGCGAAGCCCCTCGAGGAAAATTTGTGATATTTGGCTATATTCAGTCTGAGCAGCAAAGCAAAAGCCTGAGCCACACATGGAGCTGTTTACCATATGAGCAATGTGTATGTGTGTATTTATATCAGCGATATGTATAAGTGCTTAAATCTTCATTTTGGCAGCGTTTCAGTGAATGTAGATAGAAATCTCTCAGTGATTCCCAGGGGCGGATCCAGATTAATTTTAGTCGGGGGGCACGGAAGGTACAACAGATATTTTTGGGGGGGCACTGAAAAGTTATTAAAAAAATGAATATATGACCTTTTCATTTTGGACTGTTAACACTAAAATTATGATGGACATGTTTCCTTGTTTATGTTAATTGCAACAACATCATCATCTGCAACATCTGCCTGTTATGTAAAACTTGTAAGATCAATGATAGCATCCAAAGGCCAATTAAGTGACAAATATTGTCTAAGAACAACACTATTTACAACCCTGTCAAATTTCACTTCTTATAATGTTTACTGCCAATTATCACACATAAAATATAAAACAACATTATGTACTTTTAGCAACCAGATCTCTGCTGTAAACCATAAACATCAAAATGAGCACTACCCAATACATCACAGTGAACAATAGCAATCTTTACCCTTTACTTGTAATAAACTATGTGCAGTAATGTACGTTTTAAAATAATTATAAAATACAATAGCAATACTCCATATTCATAGATTATATATTAATGCACAGCTCAGTAAACATCATAGTGTTCTGCACAGAAATGAAAAAAACAGCTAACAATATACTAGTGAGCAATATTATTGACTCTTAATAAGTACCTAGTGCTGAGCTCTGGTCCTTAAGCATTTTAGTGTTGTGCACCGTAATCAGTCTTAATCAGAATAAGCATCAGTACATTTTCATAGTGCAATTTCAAAGTTCTTTTTTTTTTTTTT
>JBBMOC010000129.1:77566-88747 GCA_037975185.1 Centropyge bicolor
AATAAAGCGGCTTTTTTCAGCAGCTTTTTTCAGCCAATAGCGTTCATTCGACCCGCCTCAGCTCCGCCCTCGCTCCACCTCTTTGTCCATATTTGGAGTAACCGGAGGTAGGCTACCAAGATGGCTGCGCACTACGATTTGCTTCATTTTTGCTCTTCAGAAACCTATGGGTGACGTCACGGACACTACGTCCATATTTTATACAGTCTATGATAATCACCCAATAATTTACTTAACATTTTTGTTAAGTTTGTTGTCTTGGTTTGTTTGACCTTACAGTCCCAAACCCAAAGACATTTATTATCTGATCATAAAAGGCAAAGAACAATCAATTATCAAAATAGTTTCAATTCATTTTCTGTGAAATGATTATTTGATAAATTGATCAATCTTTTCTATTCTTTTTAAAGGAATTGACTATAATACATCAACTTTTCCCACTGACACTATATGACTATTCTTCCCATGATATACTGTGATATGTTACATAAGTGTTTCCCTCACTGGAAGTCAACACTGGAGATGTGCTCTGCTCCAAGATGAGATGCACAATAATGTCCTCCACACACACAGGTTGACAAAGAACACACAAGCAGCCTGTAGTGCCAGTTTTCTGACTGTCACGCTCTCGTCTCCTCTGTTCCCTGCAGTGGATGGGAGGAGTACTACCATAAGCTGTCAGACATAAGCACATATCACCGGCTCTTCCAACCTGCCATCAGCCAGCTAACCTCTAAAACTGTCTTCCCACTCACAAATAATGCCCATGCCGGCAAATGGAGAGGGCTATTACACTACTCGCATCATGTTTCATCTTTTCACGCTGTGGCAATGAAATGGTCCGGCTTACAACTTACTACCGCATGACATGAAACCACTTCTATAAGAGGGGGAAAAAAAGACATACGTTCATAAATATGATTAAAGAGTGCAGATGGATGAATGATGGAAATTCTTTACATGGTTATAAAATAAATGCATGTGAAGAAGCCCCACACTGCAAAAACTCAAAAAGTATATTTTTCTAATTTCTCATCAAAATATCTCATCACACTTAATATAAGACACAATCACCCAACGAGTAACAGTTCAGTAAGATATAGTGACTTGTTTTTAGACGGTGCATCTTGAAAATCTTGTTAAGTGAAACCGTCTTGAAAACATCTGGTTTTGAGTCATATCTCAGATGAAACATGCCATAAGGTTTTTAAGCTGCTGTGCTGTTTGTAAAAGATGAATCGTCTTGTTTCAAGTTAACAGACTTAACTTGAAACTTCACAGTACAACTCAAATATAGCTAAGAATGAGGTTTTTCCAGCTAATTTCAAGATCTTGTACGGCTTAACATATTGTCTTATATCAAGAAATCTTCCATTGGCAGATTTTTTTCACTTATTACAAGCAAAAACATCTTGTATTATTTTGTTTTTTACTTATTTTTGGAGGGGCCTTTTTTCCAGTGCAGTTGAAACATCTCGTAGGATGCATTCTAAAACTGCTTCATGACTTGAGGTGGGAATTTAAATATTTCCACAGTGCTTTCACAGAGAAAGAAAGATCTCAGTAACATGTCTACGTGTTGAAGAAAAGCCCATTACTTGCTGTTTTTCCACTCTCAGCAGGTCTAAGTATGCGCAGTCACTGACCACGAGCCTGTGCCAGAGTATGCACATGTCCATGTCAGTGCATTTATTTGATGTTAAGCGTAGGTAATGTGCATGTTACAGTGAGGAATTACGAGTGTGGGGTCAGGGGAGCAGTTTTTCCGGCATGTTCTAACGGCAGAGGCGTGCTTCTTCAAGCTAAGCGAGCCCGCCGCTGTTGCTTTGCATCCTGCCTGCCTGTCGAAAGCTGCCCTTGAAACAAAGCTGCCGGGGTCAGGAGGTCACGGCACAGCATCGGAATGGAATGTTCCTTCCTGGTTCAAGGTCCAGTCTCCTGAGCCAGAGGGGCCCAGAGATCATTTGAGACCACCGACACATGCTTCATCTATTTTACTCCCTACCTCTCTCCACTTTCATCTAGCCCTGCCTGCCATCCTGATTGGCGGCTTGTGTCGCTGACTCTAATCACTCAAATTAATGCTGCTAAGTCACCTGGACTTCTACATCAGGAAGAAATTAACTCTCTGCTGTCAGAGAAAAAAGAATAAAGTGGTAGAGGTAAAACTGTATGCTGAATCATGTTGTATGATACCGTACAAGGATTTGATTTTGAAGATTATTTACCTGATTAATCAATAACCTGTTTGCTGTATAAAATTTAAGTAGCTAAAAATATATTGATCGCAATTTCGAAACTCAAGGATAATCAGTTTTGTGTGATATAACTCTGCTGTACACTGTAAATAATGTAATATCTTTTCAGTGCAATACCATAGAAATTTCTGTGCAATAGCATTCATAGCATCTTTATTCTCATATGAATAATAGTATGTCTACTACTTCTGGATGCCAAAGACAAGGAAAACATGTAACATAGTGTAAATACTTTACCTCACTTGTCACTTTATTGTCTTATGCCACTTATTGTTTCTTGTTTTTTTATTGCTGCCTTATTTTTTAACTAGCCACTTACTGGTATTTATTTTTGAGTTACTGTTTACTGTTTGTTACTGTTGCTGTGACAAGTAAATTTCCCCTAAGGGGGATCAATAAAAGTTATCTTATCTTATCTTATAACACAAAGAAAAGCAGAAAATCAGAAGAGTTGAGAAGCTGTTACATCAGGGTTTATCACCAAAATAATGGATTAATTTCACTGTGGGTTTTCTTCATAATATGTGGTTGTCTTGAAATCTACCTTTTCAAATTTAATACACTGAATGTTCTTTGCAATGTGTAATAATAAATGGAAATATAAGCCTGTTTAACTGTACATTTTGCAAATCAATAGATTTCTAAAACTGATTCGTGCAAACAAAACAAGAGAGACTGCAAACAGATTGTCAGGAGGAAATTGGCCATCCCAGAAATCTTTCATCCAATGCCAGCAGCTACCTCTTCTAATTGGTTCCTATGGAATTCATTTTATCCCTGGTGACCGACTCCACGCACAGTGGAGCCTGACAGGCTTTTAACCCCAAACACTTCAGGATCTCCGTCCCTCTGTGACAACTATGGAGAAAACAGAATTAAAGATTGCTTTTATTTCAGTCTCAATCCCAAAGCCTTAATGTCTTTTCAGTAAATCTTCAATTCATCAGAATTTGTTTTGAGGGCGACTGCTGGACCCATGCAATCATTTCCTTCCACAGTGACCACCAATGACCTCCCTCACTGTTGCCAGTCAGCCTCCACCAAAAATGAAAAATAAGCTTTCAAACAGCGAACCCGTCTTATTTAACTAGTTATTTATATTTAAGTACTTCCTGGTTTCCAAGAACTACTACAGTGAGCAAAGCTGGTAAATACACTTTGAGGACAGGCCCCAGTCAATGTTGCTTAATTAAAAGCTTTAATGCAAAACCTAATCTAATAATTGAGAGAAGACACTGAAATACAGCCACACATTTCCAAGTCCAATATTAATCAATCATCTGGCACAACACGGCTGAAATTAATACAGTAAAACAATAAAGGAAAATAGTTACTTTGTTATATAGAACTGACTTCTATTCACACAAACGAACTGTTAAGCCTTTGAGGAAAAAAAGAAAACACATGACAGAGACAAATAAATGTCCTTTCTGAATGAGTGAAAATGTGCTTATTTAGCTCTTGCTGTTCCAGGCTGCTGCGTTGCTTGTTTGGCAAAGGGCAGGGTTCGAGCTGTGATGCTGCATGTGGCAGGTTTGGGCCACCTTATTTCACTGCCAAAGCCAAGGTCACTGTCACTGCCCGGGGCCATCCGACCAGGGGTGGGTCCCCACTGGGGAATGAACAGGAGGCTGAGCGGTGGAGGAGGGGAAACGTAATGGGGAGGAGAATAAAAAAAAAAAAAAGGGAGGGGTATTCTGCCCTAGTGCACACAAAAAGGTCACAGTTTCCCAGATAAACCCCCCTCTCCATCGTCCAGCCCTTCGTGACCTCTGACCCCTCTATTTCTGAGTCAATGCTGAAACAAAGGGAGAAGAAGGGGGGAGGGTGGACGCAAGGGGAAACACACCCACCCAGAGTCAGCAGTGACAAAAGGGGGCCTCCGCCGCAGCTAGCTGAGTCGGTCAGGAGAACAAACGCTCAGGCCACCGTCACAAAGCGGAGCCACCAGAGGCTGTACATCTCCACAGCCTCTGCCTGTTCCCAGCCACTCCACTGCCCTGCATTTCACGACTAACAATAGGTGCTGCTCAGCTCCGAGAGGTTCCCTAACACACACAAACAGACACAGGCCGGGGAAGGGAGAGGTAGCTGAGGCCCAGAGGAGAGCTGCTGCCTGCCCATCAGTGACTGGCCTTTGTCTCCGACTCTTCTGCTTATTGGACACCACAGAGAGATTTCCTGATCCCTGCTTACACAAAATGAAAAACTGCACTGAGGGGTCCTGTGTGTGTGTGGGTGTGTGTGTCTGCCTGTGGGGGCGATAACATTATAACACTATCATGTTTACTATCATCTCTACTACTAGTAAAACTCACTAATACCCATCACTGGCTCCGCCTCCTGTCTGTCTTTGTCCTTATTACACATCTTCACACATGCAAAATAAAATGTCTGCCAAAGGAGAAGACAGGAAGAGGGAGTTTTGGTGTTTTTATTGGTGCAGACCCTGTAAAGGCTTTTAACTGCACAATCTGGCCATAAAGGCTCTGTTAAGTGTAGTGAAGCGCGGTGACGGGGCAGTGGCGAGAGCTAGCCAAGCCTCTGGTGAAGCCTGGAATCAGAGGAACACCAACATACACACTCAGTACACACCCACATATCCTTGTGCTTCCATAGGGATAACCCTCTGTTTTCCCTCATCTTAATCTGAAGCGCATCCTCATTTTGATCTTAAACATAATACCACTTTGTCTTCACTCCTGGTGACGAAAAGATGACAAAGAGACAAACATACTGGCATGAAACAGGATATATGCAGGAATCAATATATTTTAAGATTTCATTGCCACTTCGAGTTCTAACCATAGACTGTATAAAATATGGACGTAGTGTCCGTGACGTCACCCATAGGTTTCTGAAGAGCAAAAATGAAGCAAATCGTAGTGCGTAGCCATCTTGGTAGCCTACCTCCGCTTACTCCAAATATGGACAAAGAGGTGGAGCGAGGGCGGAGCTGAGGCGGGTCGAATGAACGCTATTGGCTGAAAAAAGCCGCTTTATTCGAAATAATCAAACTAGCTACGGCTAACCAGCTAGGTTAAATGCTAAATATCGTTGCTAGCCGGCTAACCCCACGACGATCTCTTTCCCAAACTCAGTGACTAGAATTAGCCGGGGTGACGTCCTTTAGACCGTCAGTGGCCAGTTGTCAATCAAAGTGGCGCCACTTAGATTGACAGCTATGAATTGTGGATAATGATGTATGCTGTATATTTTAAACAAACGCCTTATCAAAAAATTCGCCCCCCCCAGAGTTGTCATGGAGTAGAAAAACAGCTTATGAGACTAGAGCCATGTTTTGAACCAGGCTGTAAATATGTTTTTTTCTGTCATAAAATCGGACATTTTAACATGGGGCTCAAATGTAATCGACTCACTTCTGCAGCCTGCTCTAGTGGTTATTCGAGGAACTGCAGCTTTTTTGCACTTCCGCATTGGCTTCATTTTCCAGCGCCGGAGGTTGCCGCTTGGTTCTAACCTGTTACATCACTGACATACTTGAACTTCCATTAACTAGACATTGATTGTAACATAGCACAACACAACAGTCTTAGTTCATCATAATTCCTTGGACCACTGTATCAATGCAATATAATTCAGATAGGTGGGGGTGAACAAAGCACAAGAGAATGGTTCTATACACAACACTATTACACAGAGCAGTACGCCTCGTGGTTATTTCCAGAGTCTGAGCAATGGTACAAACTCAATGTCCGGAAACCATTTGTCAGAAAAACTGTAATTCCCCATTAGGTAGGCAATTTAACACCTGAAAGTAAAGGGACCGTCGTTTAACATGAGTCAGTCAGGGGGTCAATAAGTGAGCTAATGGTTGTCCTGTTTACGTCATGTGAGAAATAAACTACACAGAATCCCACTACACACCTATGACTATATTCATGCAAACCTTATCATAAAAACCCTTTGAACAAATATACAAATTGAAAACAGGCTACAAAATTGAACAGTTCATAAAAATGGTGTTTTTGTTTAATATTCTTTAAGGTTCTTAATTGTCACTTAATTGGTTTATCAGCTTTTAATACCACAGGATTCATCACTGAACATCAAGCTTGGTAGAACTCTTCATACTGGAGATATCCACATCAAAACAGGTCAGTGCAAGATTGCTGTGTACAGACTGTGAAAAACCCTCCAGCATTTGGGGGCCGGTCCGCCCCGTCCAACCTTAGGCTCGGCCTCTGCTCTCCCTCCTTTCACCTCTCACCTCTATTACTGAGGAATTCGTCCCATGAGCCTTAAAAGTAGGCAGAAGGAATTTTAGGCCCCCTTTTCATTTGTTTGTTTGAGAATAGCTGGGGTGGTCCAGAGACATCCGGAGACCAACACACAGACAAACACACACATGCTACACAAACACACGCGCAATACCAACATTGAACTTGAATTTCAACTGAGAGCCGAGCTGATCCTTGTGTAGCGAGCGGGTAACGGTTAGATGTTTTGTTTACTTTGCTTTAAATTTATGACACAGTCAAAAAACACATGCGCACTCAGTTTCAATATAATAGCTTGCTAGCACTGCTATAATCAACCCAGTGGAAAGCTCTTAGTTCTTAAAAATAATATAACACTGCTGTGTATGACAAAGAAATAAAACGACATTATGTGAATGGGTATGATTTGAATGATCAGCTACTGTGTGCACAGCTGATGAGAGCAGCTGCTGGAAAAGTTGGCACAATAGGGAGCATGCTACCATGACAAGGTCAAAGTTTGCTGATGCAATTTAAGCGGATTTGGATAAGAGCGAAATATATATATATAAAAACAGTGCCAATAAAAGAGAGAGTAAGATGTTTGAAAATTTAAGAATTAATTAAACCCATTAAAAAATGACTCCGAGCCAGGATGCTGACGATCGAAGGCCGTCACTTTCTCACATTTTTTTCTTACATTTTCAGTGATGAGCAACACCAGATGTGTTAATATTTCATTTTCTCATTTTCACCAGAAACTGGAGGAATAACTTCCTCAAACAAACGTTTTTTTTTTCCTTTTTTTTGTCGGCTCCAGCACCAAAGGTAATTGGCTCTGTCTTGTTTTTTTAAAAGTGTTTTTTATTTGCTTGCACAAAATTGTGATGGATTCTGTTGGTTCTGTTCTAATCCCTAAACTTTCTTTTCTTTTTTCTTCTGTGTTTTTAAGATAAGATAAGATAAGATAAGCCTTTATTCGTCCCACAGTGAGGAAATTCACAAAAGGACATACGAGCCAGCCAGGAGTCGAACCTAGAATCTTCTGATCCGTAGTCAGACGCGTTATCCATTGCGCCACTGGCCCGCTGTAAAAAATATCTGTAGTTGCTTTACACCAAAATGTAGCCCATCAACTGATCTTTAATAATCGGTATATATAATGCATATTTGCGTCATGTATCACTTTCCTCCTCTGCAAGAAGCACTTTGGTACAAATCTGAACAAACATGTATCACGATTCCATTTGTTATATCACACAAAGAATGACACAAATAGGATTAAAGTCATGTCAAACATGAAGAGAGTGTGCCTGGAGGAATGAAAAAAAAAATGCTTATTTGAGCAGTTCAATATTTCCATCACCCAGCTGTTACACTACCCTTCAGTATCCCTGTCTCTGTTTGGCAGCTTGATTTGCCAAGTGATGCTGTTTACACAGGCAGATATTTTTAGAGTGTAAGGGTCTCCGTTCTGCTCCGCACAGCAGCTCATGCCTCACACAGTGTTATGAAGCATCTCCCCTCTAACATCAAATTGTTATAGCTCTTCACGCATATCTGTGCATGGCTGAACTCCTGTCAGCATAGCTCAAGATTAAAGCATACTAGCAACCATTGCCCTCTTGATTTCCTTGTATAAGCAGCTATAAGCTGTTTAGTCCTTACATTTGGAGATAGAGGAGATCCAATGAACTAGGGCTGCACGATTATGGCCAAAATGATAATCACGATTAATAATCACGATTATTCATTATGTTAGGTAAAACGTACCTTTTTATTAAGATAGATAATCATAGATCAAACAATAAACTAAACACAGACAGGGATTTAGTGGGGTCAGTTCAATATATCTGCGATCAGACCAGGGACATCCTGGCGAAAACGAACACAAATTACCGCTTGTGTGTCCCAGCCCGAAAGCCGGCCGCAATTGCGATTTGGAGACTGGATACCGGCACTAACGATAACCCCGCCCCCAGCCCCTGACGTAGTCTGTGCTTAGCTCTGGACCAGCGAAGAGTTGGTGTTTTTAGCACCTGGAGCCGGTGCTTACGTGGTGGAAACACGAAGAACTGGTGCTAAGTCAGACACTGGCTCCGAGCTAGCACTAGCACCAGCGCAGTGGAAAAGAGTCAACAGTAGATGTTGCTCCTTTACGAGGCACTAGCGGCTCCTCACTGTCACTGCCTGCTGCTCCCGACATTGCACTCTCTCACAGTTTAATCATTTGAAGCTGCCGCTGCTGCAGGGTTCGCTTGCTTGCTGTTTAGGCAGCGTAATGATGAGGCCCTAACCTATGGGTCGCCCCCTGGTGGTTGGCTGACTATTGGGTTGAGAAAGTGCTTGATTTGACATGCAACAGAGCTCGCTTTTTAAATGTTAAAATCACCGGCGATCATCTTAATTTAATCGTGGCAGCCAAAATCGTGATCGTGATTAAAATTCGATTAATTGTGCAGCCCTACAATGAACCTAATTCTGCAAAGCAAGTTAGGGTGCATGCCCCTTTTTTGTTTCCAACCATTCAGCTTTATCAATACTGTCCAAAATATAAATAGAAGTACATGTATTTAATAAACATTCAATTAGTAATTAATTAACAAATGACAAATGAAAATATCTTGACTGGTTTGGAAATGTAATCAAAACCAAATTTTACACTGCATCTCGCTGTTCCTCAATGTGCAAAGACACAAAGTAAACTAAGACAATACAGCATACTATGGGCAGTGTGGGATCCCTTGGTGATTTTCCACTGCTTCAAGGTCAATGATGTGCCATCTTCAGAAATAATAGGGATTCCTGCCCCTTCCCCACAGGAGAGTTGGACAAGATTAAGCATTTGTCAATGCAAATATCCAGAGCTGACATTAGGGACATTCAGTACAGCTGTTTATTCAGCTCCCTGACAGACAAAAAAAAACTCCTAGAGGACAAACAGCATCTTTATAGGCATGAGAGAGTGAGAGAGAGAGGCAGAGACAGAGAGAGAGAGAGAGAGACCTACAGTTATTTGCCCTTGCCTTTGCTCATATATAACAGCAGAGGGTAGGAAAGGGACCTGCTCTGAACCAATTCTGAAAAGCTTCCATTCAAAAAACGAGTAATAAAATCTCTTATTCATTGTTGCCAATTCTAAATCACTTCAAATAGAGCATGCATAATCCCGCAATGAGATCTGAGTATTTAGTCTGCAGGTGTGTACAGTAATAAACCAGTTTCCAGTACAATTACACAGCAGAGGTCAGGGCCCTCATCCCTTCAACCCGCCTCATCAGTCCAGAAAAAAAAAGCCCTTTCTTCCTCAATCCTTCTGATGCCCTGGTGGACAGATGGAGGGGTGCTGACCACACAGCAGGAGGGAACACTCTGATTTAACATCAGCCATATACCTGCCCAGAGGAAGGAAGAGGGCAGTCAGAGGCCATGCCTGTATGCACTACTATGTAAAAGAGGAGTGATATCTGTGAGAGCAATACAGCGATGACAATTCTAGATTTGCTCTGTGGTGTAAAAACCAATATGACTTTTCCTCAAAAATCGCAATAGATGAAGTTACTAATGCTCCGATGTCAAACATGCAGCAGATGTCGTTTCATGAAATAATCTTCCTTTTGCAAGGATTAAAGGGAAACACTAAGAGGCTTCATGTTTAAATGTCACAACAGGCTTATATGACATTTAGTTGGCTAATCTATACGACAGAGAGATGACTTGCTTCGCGAAGAGCGAGCAGAGAGGAGCAAGGGTGGGGGGGGGGGGGGGGCAGATTTAGGGCGGGGTTTGGCTGGCAGACAAAGAGAGCTACAAGGAGATGCAGGGATGGCGCTTCAGCATTCACCCGGGCGGGAGGCCATGAAAGGGGTGGAGACGGGAAGGTCGGAGGGTGATGGAGAACCACGGCTGACCCTCCAAACACACGCGCATGCACACGCACACACAGCCTCACGTAAACTAACATGAGCTCCCCATAAATCACTCTCACTAACTGTCCGAGTGGCTGCTTGTGGCGAGCCAGCCACACAGCTTTTAAATGTTGCAACTTCTCATCTGCTGCCACAGCTACGCATGCACGGTACATCACACTTTCTTACACCTACGGCCCTGAAAGGAGGTAAATTCACACAAATGCGAGGCGTGGATATAAACTGAGACACTTTTACAGGCATCCTCTGTCTTCTCCTATTTCATCCTTTACAGCCCCCTGGGTTCCTCTTTTTCATTAAAGTCTCATTCAGAAGCCCACTATTATAACGGCAGCACAATTCATTGCGACGATCTCAGAATTAAACAAGGTGGAAATGATCATCCAGTGGCCATGGGCTCCATATTCACATGAAGCAGTCCATAAAATACATAACAGATATAAAGCACAGTTATTATGCTTGCATTTATTACATTTCTTACTATTTGTGTTTTCACTCTGTTAATGTTTGCACTGACTTTGCCTTTTCTCAGCACACTTCATATTGTGTTTGCAAATCTTTTCCAATGGTCCCTAAGGTCAATTGCAGTCTCCCCATATGAATGGGACCAGGGAAAAAAATAAATTATTTCCTAACAAAGCCTGAACTCTTTCCAATTAATTCCAGACAAACAGACAAAAGCAAGTCATTTCAATTGATCCTAAAAGCTATTTTGTAACAGGGGGGCTTTTGTGGTGTGTTGCCTGGTGACGCGGGTGTGCTGTGGGGGAGGGG
>JBBMOC010000129.1:89136-109748 GCA_037975185.1 Centropyge bicolor
GAGAGAGAGAGAGAGAGAGAGAGAGAGAGCGACCATCAAAGAGATAACATTTAGGAGGAAAAAAAAGAGTTTCCTGGACCAACTGGCGATTTAGAGGGGCAACAGGGAGTCCGTCTTACACCAGCCCCCGACAGTGAGCTCACACAAATGGTTGTCAAGCAAATAAAAAGTGAAATTTATGGAGGGAGGTAGTGTGGAGAGTGAGATGGAGGCTTTATCCACTGAGAGGGCTATAAAGAGGCTTCAGCAATCACACCACCCATTGCATCACAGTGGTACAAGTCAGAGCTCTGTTGTAAGAGGGACTATAACACAGCAAATTACCTCAAAAACACAAAGAGGGCATCAACATGAACAAACACTCGGAACAGAAAAAGAAACAAACACACTCGCCACTGATCTTTGTGAGGATAGCATTGACTTGTTTTGGGCCATTTCTCTTCATAAACAAAAAGAAAGCACTTCATCCTAAATCATTTCTACCCAGTGTTGAACAGGGAAGGATGAAATGGACCAGTGATTGTGCAAACCCCCGCGGGATATACTTCACCTCAAAGACCAAGCTCCTTCACGAACTCATGTTAAAGACCTAAAAAATAATAGTTTGACAAATTGAGGTACGATCAACAGGGGAGCGCTTCTGTGCTAAACAGGAGCCTGCTGGAGGCTGAGGAGTGACTGAAGGATGATTTTTCTGAATGTACAATACAAAAGTCCTCTATGATGATGCACCTAACAGAAACAAAGGAAAGCCATTATGCCTACTTACGAACAGTGGAAGTAAACTACCTCAAATAATGGTGCAATGAAAGTCTCATTAATCTGACTCCTAAAAGAATTCAGACATTTGTCATACACTGCAAAACACTGTCAAATCCACACTGAAATAGAACATTACTTCTTTATGGTGAATATTACAAAATACAGAAGTTATTAGTGGGAAATGATGGGTAACATGGGGACATTTTTCAGTCAGAGGTTCCTATCTTGTGAGCTCCTTTGAAGGCTCTCTGGAGGATTACTTTCACAGTGATGGTGCCTTACTGCCTTGACAGAAGTAAGACTCCATTAAGGAGGCACAGAGCATCATTATGGCAGAGCCCTTACTCATTCGACGCCTCGCCAAAAGCCTCCTCAACGCAACACAGAGGGTCAGAGTTCAGAGGTCAGAATGTGACTCGCAGTAATCCATCAACTCCTTCCTAATCAATACCAGTCAAAAAAGAAAAGCTGGAAGAGGTCTGCAGGAGAGCCAAGCCCTGACCATACAGACTATATCCACTGTGAGTGATTTTGAACTTGAGCCGTTCTCTAGGTCAGGTTCATTCACAGAGATTAAGTTCCACATTTAATTTTTCAGAATCACATGAGTGATGGGGGAACGCTCCTCATTTGCATAATTCTTAATTTTTCATGCTCATGCAGTCTTGAATTAAAAAAAGATGAATTTGCTTAAAGATCAAATCAAAGATTAATATCTGAGGCACAATTTGACATTACATCGCAACACCTTCAAATGATGATGTGATCATTTTATCATTTGCAACCACTGCAACAAATTCCAGTCAGTGGTGGCGCAGAACAGTTGGCTCAGTGAAAAGAGGACTGGATTGTTGGATGACAGCTGTGTATTTCCACTTTCATCGATCTGTTCAACAAATTAACTTTCTAAGTTCAGAGCATGACACATTCAATGTGCTGCACTATTCTAAACTGAAATATGCAGCAGTTTATGAAAACACTGAGCCAAAACTTCAAGTGAATGCAACCAATAATACTTACTACAATAATACTTAATACATACTTTACATTGCTGCAGTACAAATGATCAGGATAAATCTATGGTTTTCTTTGGACCCTTTTCAGGTAATGAACTCTGTCTTCATAAATCTATGGATTTTTCTTTATCAAAGGGAGCAAATTTGATGACTTTTCGCTGATGCAGAGTAAAAAATGTGCTAAAATGCTGGTTACAATCTGACCTTTGAAGAATAAAGACCCTTTGGGGAGGCCTTAAAAGGTTGCATGTGTTTGACAGCGGCAGCCACGGAGCTGAAGTGACTTCCCTTCCATGCTAACCTTCCTATCCCACTGAGTGGAAAAGCTCTATTGGCCACAACAGCACAGCAGCATGCTGTCTACACACAGTCCCGGAATCAACAGGCTTCTGCAAGACTTTCTCTATTTCTGTGCTACAGAACATACATATATATGAGAGCGTTGGAAAAGTCTTAACTCAGCACAGTGTGGAACGGTACAATCACTAAAGCCACTGCTGCAACATCTCAGCGTGTCCACAGAGGAATGCGCACATCCTCGATGCCTTTGATTTAAATTAAGTTGAGACATCCACTCTATATGAGGAAAGAAGAAGAGCGGAGTACAGAGAGTCGGATTGTCTCACTCTGACATGAACCATGGCAACAAAGCTGAGAACTTAATGTTAAGCGAGAAAGACTTCAAATAAGAGATCTGGTGGTCAAGCCAGAGAAAATCTATCTTGATGCCTCGACCAGCGAGTGGGCTGCTGGGTAGCGTTGAGCTTACTGCACTCGTACAAAGCAGCTTGGAGACTCTCAGCGTGAGCACTTGTTAATGCTACAGTCAAAGGCTTGAAATTCTAAGCAGCACTGTAGATGAGCATCAGAAAGTTCATTACACTGAAAGAATGATATTAAAATATTCAAATGGCTCCACAGCCGGCGATATTAACTACATTTATAGCACAGCAGTATCCCGGTGACTGGGACTGGAGTGAAATGTGATTTACTTAAGGCGATATTTCAATTACAAAGTTTGCATTTGTAGGGAACACAGATCACAACTTAAGCTTTCTTATTCAGACGCTTTATATATAATTAGGCCGAGGCAATCTATTGAGTTGGGATCTCAAGACAAAATGAAATAATTTCCGGCTTCCAGATTAATTGACACCATGTTGACGGTATTATTTATCTGGTGACGAACACACACAGAATCAAAAAACAAAAAACTGGATTAAATTGAAACACAGGAATTTCCTTTAAGGAGAGTTAGATATTAGATTCTCTAACATTAAATATGAAATTACAGTCATCAGTCACCAGCCAGTTAGCTAGCTTCCTCCCTGTTGCACTCAGCTATCCCGTCATCATGTCAGTCTCATAATGATAGCAGGCCCCTGACTCGAATCCCAATTGTATTGTGGTAGACTTTGATACTTTGATATGACATCAATAAATATTATATCATTGCCAAAAGAATCAGTTTAATACCTTACTTTAATGAAACGTGTGATTTACACCCATAAAGTAATTATATTATAGAACTCTTAAAAACCTTTAATGTTCATGATAATGCACACACAGCCCTTATAAGTGCGTCACTATAAACCAAAAGAAGAGACTTACTGGCTGCCTGAATTCGGGCCTTGCGGCTCACCACCAGCCCAAAGGAATTCTGGGCCACGCACTCGTAGTCGCCCTCGTCCGATGAGCCATCAGATTTGGTCTTCTGGAAGTGACCGATCAGGAGTGAGCCATTGATGAAGGTGGTGTGATGCTGATCCTGAGTTAAAAGCAGGCCGTTGTGCCTCCACTGTGTTGTAATTGGGGGGATGCCGTTCACCTGGCAGTGGAGCATGAGGGGCTGCTCCTGTACGGCAATGATGTCACTGGGCTCCAGCGTGAAGGAGAGTTCGGCTTCACACATCACACCTGAAAAGGCACACACAAATGATAAACATATACTTGAGTGTAAAAGTTCATTCTTGACTTTAGATTTACAAAAATATCTTAACTCAAAGTCCACTTGCAAAACTCCATTTAAGCTTTGGAAAAGGAGCTGGCCCCATGTAATAGGGATGAAGATGCTGACCATGACCCAAAACCCCCTCATTTCTTGTCATCTCTCTCCACTGTCACTGTCACAATAAAAGCATAAAATGTCCCCAATATAACGATACAAATACATTTACATACTACAGTGTAAGTGTACTACCTTACACTCCCTTGACATCTCACAGTATCTCATTGCAAGCAGTGCCTATTTATGCTCCTTTTTCAAAAAATAAGTTTACGCAGAGGAAACTGCCAACAGACTCTGTCACTATATCACACTCTGACTGTCTCTAAAACCAGCGAAGCAAACATGACCCCAGTCCATTTCAAACATTTAAGGCAATACTATATTCTATATTAACCATGCTAGTATTTCTTGGTGATTCTACTTTCCTTTTAATTTCAACAGAGAGAGATTTGGGGCCCTTGGAGCAAATGCAAAATTTCCTCTGATTTAGTAGTAATAGTTAGTGTAATGCTCAACGACCCCGCTCATTAGTGTAATGCAAAATGTGCAATATTTCCATCACTGCCTCTGTAACTACCTCAAAAACATATTTATTTATTTAACAACTCATGTGCAATACAATCATATGTGACTTTTACTCATCTGTATATACCATTCATCATTTGCACTAAAACCCATTCATCACCTGCACTAAAATTAATACATATCCTGGTGTCTGTGCAATACATGTCTGCTGCTGTGCAATATTATGTGAACAACATAGAAACCTGGACTATTTTTTACCATCTACCTCAATTGTGCTGTGCACAAGTCTGCATCTCATCTTGTATATATCTTGTATATTTAAAGCCTCCCCGCAACTTCTTAAACTGACTTTTTTACTTATACATTTTTTGTATACTTTTTAACTTGACTTTTGCACTGAAAGGAGAAGCTCTCCAATCTTGTTGTACATCCTGTATAATGACAATAAAGGCCATTCTGATTCTAGTAGTTTAGACTGCAGGATTGGTTGCAGACTTTTATTGTGGCAGAATCTGAGGGTGAGTGCAGGTACATATGAGCTGCTGCTCCTCATTGTGGTTACCTTTTAATTTACACTGATTATTTAATGTTGAACACGTTATTCATTTCATTAGGCTACATATTTTCTGACAAGTTACTGAAGCTGCATTCAACTGTCCATTCATTCCTTTCCCATACCCACTTATGACTGTCCAGCATTTATGTCCTAATGCTTATAATAATTTCCCTACCGGCCTTCACATCTAAAGAACAGGAAGAACGGTCCTTATGTCATATCACTGACAGCAGCTCACCAGGTCTTAAAGCGCAGGAATAAAAAGCCTTGACTGAGTTACCTCCAGGCTACAGTCACAAGGGAATTCATGGGCTATAGATTGAATGCACCCAGAGCATGTGTACTCTTGTACTATACAGACACACATGCATGGCCTTGCAGATGCTCTTCCAGTTTACCGGTGGCAGCAACTTTGTCACCGAGATGGCCCTTTTTCTTTTTCACGACTTAAAACAAAATGAGACTCTCTCTGACTAAAAGCTTCCGATCGATTAGATTTGTTTGTAGTGATGCTTTCCACTTTATAATGGCGTGAAGAGATCTAATTTTTTTATATTTGTGGTTTCCGAGGAGGGAGCGGGAGAACAATAAATAAAGGATGTAAACAGCCTGACCTGACTTGGTACTATAAAAGAGGAGCTTAGCGGGCTCTCTTGGTATCATGTTTCAGCTGCTGATGGACTAAGCACAACCAGTCTCTGCCCCAGGCCCTGGAATCTGGTAAGAGGGGGGCTAGGGAGGGCAGCAGAGGAAAGGGGCGGGGGGGGCAAAGCACAAGGGTCAAAACAGAGACCCTCCTGCTTCATCCCTCAAATTCCAGCCGAGAAATACTTCCCCTTAGGTGCAGACAAGGAATTCATTGACACACTCCTCCATGAAGATCACATATGAAGGATAATGCAAAGAAACATTCTCTCTTCCCCTCTTCTTGCTCTGTATCCTTTCTTTATGTCCCCCCCCCCCCCACCCCTTCCCCTTTTTTTCCACTCAACAAGCACGGTAAGTAAATGGCCATGGGACCAGAGAGACATCAGTGCTACCACTTGTGAAAAACAAGGGGGTTGTGGTGGGAGAAATATTTAACCCTTAGCTGGCAGGCGGTGATCCTGCTGCCTGGGCTGCTGCTCTCCAAAATGATGCTGTCCACTGAGCCCCAGCTCCTTTGGTCCAACAAAGATCACATGTTTTCACACAGGAAGCAGCAAGCAAGGGGGGAAAAAATAGCATGCACAGAGCCTGCAGCCACACATCCAGTCAGTCACACTTCATGTTTTGATCAAAACATAGATAATTCTCAAAGTAAAGCAAGTATTATATACTGAGCAAAAATGCCTCTGGACTAATCTGAAGATGTAAAACAGATGTACATTCAACCTTCCTCCATGCAAACCAAGCGGCAACCTCCGGCACTGAAAAATGAAGCCAATGCGGAAGTGCAAAAAAGCTGCAGTTCCTCGAATAACCACTAGAGCAGGCTGCAGAAGGGAGTCAATTACATTTGAGCCCCATGTTAAAATGTCCGATTTTACGACAGAAAAAAACATATTTACAGCCTTGTTCAAAACATGGCTCTAGTCTCATAAGCTGTTTTTCTACTCCATGACAACTCTGGGGGGCGATTTTTTTTATAAAGCGTTGGTTTAAAATATACAGCATACATCATTATGCACAATTCATAGCTGTCAATCTAAGTGGCGCCACTTTGATTGACAACTAGCCACTGACGGTCTAAAGGGCGTCACCCCGGCTAATTCTAGTCACTGAGTTTGGGAAAGAGATCGTCGTGGAGTTAGCCGGCTAGCAACGATATTTAGCATTTAACCTAGCTGGTTAGCTGTAGCTAGTTTGATTATTTTAAATAAAGCGGCTTTTTTCAGCGGCTTTTTTCAGCCAATAGCGTTCACTCGACCTGCCTCAGCTCTGCCCTCGCTCCACCTCTTTGTCCATATTTGGAGTAACCGGAGGTAGGCTACCAAGATGGCTGCGCACTACGATTTGCTTCATTTTTGCTCTTCAGAAACCTATGGGTGACGTCACGGACACTACGTCCATATTTTATACAGTCTATGATGCAGACGGACTCAAATATATTGGAGCCTTTTTATTTTCAGAGCTGTCAAATGACATTAGTCCGTGTTATCAGGCCTCACAGCAAACAGGATGACAACAGTTCAGCGCTCAATGTGCTACAATGTCATTGATTTGGAGTTGATTAAGCAGCTTTATTGATACTGTATATACTTCCTCATGACTTCAATTAATTAGAGTTTCTTCCATTAGCGAGAACAATGTGAAGGTTGTTGGGCTTTCGCTTTCCTAATGAATAAAGCATGTTGGTGCAGCGACTGGTTAATGCAATCCTGTGCTCTGGCTGGGTAGAAGGTTACAAACAACAGTGTGGAAAAGGTCAGAGGAAATCATTCTGAAGACAACACAGGAATCATAAGACACATCCAGCGAGACAAAGGAGATAAGAGGGCAAAAGAAACGGGGGGATAGATGGATTCTGCACCGTGTGTGGTTCAGGTTCAGGTCATCTGTGAACGCTGAGCATCCAGAGGGCGAACAGAGATGAGAGCACAGCTGTAGACACTGGTGGCAAGAACACGGCCATCCACAGAAACACATGTTCACAGACATGAATCTATGCAGGGGTGGATTTTCATGGTTACATACACACACACACACACACACACACACACACACACACACACACACACACACACACACACACACACACACTCTCTCTCTCTCTCTCTCTCTCTCTCTCTCACACACACACACACACACACACACACACACACACACACACACACTCACACACACACACACTCTCTCTTTCTCTCTCTCTCTCTCTCTCTCTCTCTCTCTCTCACACACACACACACACACACACACACCCTAATGCTCTTTCCATGCAGAGGAAAGAGACACTAGCTTGTAGGATTACCGAGTGAGACCAGAGACAAGTGTTGGCTAAGTGTGGCTCATGCTCTGGCTTATTATTGACAGATAAGTGTGGCTGGCTGGCACAAAGGTTTACTGCTCCAACAGTAAAGTGAGGATCACACACCAGCTACTGACAGAGAGATGTAGTTAGCAGACACGAGCACAAGTGACGGAGCTAAGAGAGCTTAGGACACACCAGAGGCTCCTCACAGGCAGCAGCTTGGCATGATGTTATATGATAGCCCAATGAAAAAACCTACTTTGGAATTGATTAGATTTAGTATTTTTATCTTACAAATGCTACATAATGCACTTAAATATAATCGTATTAACACAATAGCCCAGAGGGAAAGATTTAGAGTCGTCTTTTATTGCTAAATCACTTTGCTGTGTCTCCTTCCTCTCCCAGCATGCATCTGTTACAGCTCATTGGCCATACATTCTTACTCACCACAACGAGAATATTCAGCATGTTCTTAAATAACCAGTTTAATTTGCCATGACAGACTGCTACGGCAACATACTAGGATTGTTTGTAAGATGGAATAAAGTTTTTCACAACCCTGATTTAAAAAAAAGTGGGACATAATTAAAACAGAATGTGATAATTTAGTAATCTTTATGGGCATATATTCAATTGAAAACAGTACAAAGACAAAAGGTTTAATATTTGACCTTATCGACCTAATTGATTTTTGTGAATATGTGCTTATTCTGAATTTGATGATGGCAACATGTTTCAAACAAGTTGGAACAAGAGACTGTGAAAGTTGTGGACTGATCCAAAAACACCTGTTTGGATCAGTCCACAGGTAAACAGGTTCACTGGTAACAGGTGATAGGATCATGATTGGGTATGAAAGGCTCATCCTGGAAAGGACTTACAAGCAAGGATGGAGAGAGGTTCACCTCTTTGTCAAACATATGACTGTATAAAAGAGATTACTACATGTTTGCATTCTGTCTTTATCTGCATTTTACACAGTGTCCCAACATTTTTGGAATCTCAGTTGTACACTGAACAAGAATTGCAGATTTATCCTCCATTCTAAATGAATGGAACTGAACTGTAGATGGAAAGCTTAAGCAGCATTTCCACTTCAACGAGTATTAAACAGGAATAAACTTATCAAATATTCCCTTAAAGGTCCAGCATAGCACAGCAGAATTCATATATTTGCATTCAGATCAAGTCTATGTGCATGGATGAAACACCAGTGAGTCACCAGTATGAATTAACTATGAAAAAGAGCATCCACAGAACAGCTCAATTTCTTCCTGAGAACTTTTATTAGGTGTATTTTATTAGTTATTATTTTTTTATAGTGTCCAACTAAAAGCAATATTTGTTCTGTTTCCAGGGGGAAAGGCGATGCAGGCAGCATTGATAATTCCCTCCTAGGCTTCTGTTTGATAAATTTTTAATCAATACTCTTCTTTTCTGGCTACCTTAATACTCATGAATATCTTCCTTACTCTGATATTCACTGTTATAGAAGCAGCTCAGTGACGATTACACATCAATAACAGTATATAGGCTGCAGCAGTAAAGTGCAAAACAAGAATGCTGAGAAATGGTCCATGTGTTGGTCTGATAGTAGATGTAGGGCAGCAGTTGTGAAATTCACTGCTCTAAAACATTTTGTCCAATTGTCAATGTACTGTACAATTTTCCCTCACTGAAGTATTCACCTGTAGTATTTTCCTAGTTCAAATCCAAACAGTGATAAACCAAATATATTCTGGCAGTTTTTGATTGAAATAAATGAGCTCATACTTAAACAGGAAGTGAAAGTTCCGAATATTTTTCTTAGCTTTAACTTAATATTCATCCTGTGCATTTTTCTGAAGCTTGACCCGAGCAAACTCAGCCAATCCATTCAAAGCAAATAATTACCCTCTGAAAACAGTTGTCGTATCATGAGATCATCCCAATGGCTTTTTTGCATTTTAGCTCAGTTTGAGCTCTTCAGACAATAAGAGATCTAATGCAGATATTCCTCTTATTACTTCTTTCACTCTTATCAACTCTGCTTTAAATGCCATTAAAAAAAAGGCTTTTATCTAAACTGAATCTAATCTCAGAGGCAGACAAGCACTTGAAAGAGCATCACTTCTTTAATGCGATGGGTAAATTGGAACCACATCCATCACAGAGCCATGCTTCTGAAGTTTTTGTTCCCAGTCCTCTGACTGAACACGTTATGAACCACTGTGTACTAGCCTTTATGATTCCAGTGGGGGCCTTTGTGGGTCCCTGTGTGGTATGCTTTGCAAATACTCCGTACTCTCTCCTGCCTTTGAATTAAGGGGCCTCACATAGAGAGAGAAACTGTCTATCATAGCGAACAAAGGGCCAAAAAAAAGAAAATTTGAAAAGGACGAGAGGGACAGTCTTGACATTTAATCTGTACAAATATTCTCCCCAGCAGGCAATAACCACAGTCTTTTAATCTATCTCCAGAGCAATAACCACTGTCATTTCAGCCAGCCACGGGGAGGTGTGCTGCGCTGACCAGTCACAAAGTCCATCCACTTTAAAAGCCCCCTGATAGGAAATGAAAGTCTGTCTACTTATATATATATAGTCACTTTAGTAGGACACTTTTATCACTTTTAAGAGGTAAAAGCATCAGTGAAATGCAAATTAAAAATTACAATACAATATCCTAGTATCTGGTTTAATAAAGTTTGATATGTATTAAAGCATTTGGTCCTAATTCTCCCCTCAGTGCTGAGTTGGAAACAGTGAGACCATGTGGTTAACAATAACATGGGGAAAGTGGCTCTAACTCTGCAGCCCTGCTATTACTGGGACACATGATTAAAAGGCAGTCAGGAAAACCACTTCTGACAACAGACAGGAGTGTTTCCTGCACAATTCACAGCTACTGTAAAGCAAGGAAATTTGAATTTCTCAATGCACCAGCTGGACACATGTCATCAGGACATTCTTTATATTCTAATATCTCTAATATGCTCTGATGAATATAAACAGGAAAACAATCCAGAAAGTCTGCTGACCACACTACATGTGGCTACCCTGCTTTATTATGCTGCCTGGACATCAAAGAGCTGGAAAGTCTTCTGGATTTTGAACATATTCTACACAAGAAAACACTGAAAAAAAGAATAGCAGCGCATTTCAAATCCTGCAGAATGCACAACTTTAAACTCCCACGGATGAGCAGCCCATGTGTGTGTGACCTCCAGGTACACATTCCGCAGTGCACAAGGCTCCAGCATGAGTCTGCACGCTGGCATTTACTGCTCCAACACTAACGGACACCGCAGAGGGGCCAAGTTCAGGGTTCCTGGTCAGCAGCGCCTGCAGCAATGCACCGCTCTCTCCCGCAGCACCGCGCTCTCTCTCCCCGGCCACAACGTCACGCCACTTACCGATTAAAGCATTTAGGAGTATCCCCAAAAAGCACGGAACAAGGCGGCGTCGCCTTGTGGATGCCATTTAAAACACTTGAGAGAAAATATTCCAGCACTTGCAGAGAACAACGTGGGGCGAATAGGTAAAAAAAAAATATCACACACACACACGCGCGCACATAGATCCAGGTTGAGCTACATGTTCCGACCTACAGTGCTACAGTTCGGAGGCTCGAGCTGGGGTCGAACAAGCTTTCGCCATTTTAACCATCTATCAGGAATCTGTCAGCATCCCGCTCTGCCCTCTCTTCCTCTCTGACTCTCTCTCTCTCTCTCTCTCTCTCTCTCTCTCTCTCTCTCTCACACACACACACACACACACACACACACACTCCCTGAATCTGCTCTCGGAACAAAAGAGGCGACTGCTGAACTGCAGAAACCTGCAAAAAACTGCATGATTTCTTTCCATCAATAAAGCAACATCTACTAACATTACTTCTCCAGATACAGGCTGCTAACAATAAGAATAATAAAAATAATAATCTTAATGATGATAATAAAGTGACATCAGTGACCACAATAACAAAACTATGATGTAATAACATGCTGCTGATAATCCTTCTAATAACAATCCGTGTAAATTAACAGATTATGATCACAATGTGTTTGGTTTCTAGTGAAGTCAAACAAATCTATCTAATGTCTCATTCGGACATATTCAGATAAAATATTATAAGGATATCAAACAGCAATAACAAACCATGTTGTCCATGCTGAACACATGTCAGCTGTCAGTGTGTGACACATACAAACAGGCTCGGTTTCATTAGGACAATAAAAACATCATAATGAAATCCTGCGCACTAAGTGTGTTTTATTTAAAGCTGGTGTTTCGGCACATGTGAACCTGATATGATAAATAAACAAGGAAGACTTCGAACAGTCAATTACAACAAAGCAGGGGCTGTTTAACTGTACTCGAACGCCCCCTAGTGGACAAACTATGGATTCAGGCTCTCAATTTAAAAACAACTATTCTGCTCTTGCACAGGTCAGTCCCACATATGATGCAATGGATGGCAAACTAATGTAAAATCCCAATGGAAGAACTGCTCCCTATAACTGCATAAATATAATATATAAATATAGAATGGTGCTTTACGGACAAACATACCTAAACATGTCCACTTATATAACTATAAAAATATTTTTCTTCTCTGTAATCAGGCAAAATTAACACAAATATTAGACTATTACAGTCAGGACTGCTACTCTTTTTTGGATTAATTGATTCATTGTTTTAGTGTATATGATGTATCAGAAAATATTGTAAAAAAAATGCAAAAGGAGACATCTTCAAATGTTAAATATATTCATGATATGAAATAGAGAAAAGAGGAAATTCTTCACATTTGAGAAGCTGAAACCAGCTTCTTTTTCTTTTTTTCAATTTTGCTTGAAAATGGCAAAAACTATTAAACTAGGAGTGTGTATTATTTTTACACTCAAGTGTAATAAATACGCATTAATCTCTTGGTTTTGCAGTATGTGTTTTAAGTCTGAGAACACCAACAACACCGTTACTGGATTATGAGTAGTGGCGTTTTAAAGTGAGTGTAAGTGACCGTGTAATGATAAATAAATAAGGTTACCTTAAAACATTCAATCTCAACAAAACTGTGCCTCTTAATTGTACTCGAGCTACACCTAGTGGACAAGGCATGTACTACAGGTAAAAGAAACCCAAAACAAAACACAATTACCTATTTTACATTAGTTAGTTTACATATGTACGACCATTTGGATGAACCAGTTAGCATGCTATTTGACATACAGTGAAGTCATTTTTATTTATATGGTCAAAATTAAAACATTTACTCAGTGGGCGTCGATGTATAAAACACAAATACTTTATAATTACGAACAAGTTCAGTGTTGTAACTCCTACAAATTAGCGTGTTAGCATGCTAACGTTAGCACAGCTATAAGGACAACAATTGCTTTTAAACGTAAAACCAGCCGTGATTGTAAGTTTGAGAAAAGTGGATTTGTTTTACCTGTTGTACCGATGCACGTGATAAAAAGTCAATCATCCTCTGGTGGTCACGTTGTCCAGATGTTTCACTCTGGATCAAAATGTTGAAGCACAACTACAAATCTACGGGGCATACAAAAGGACATAATTCATATAATAAACAAGCTACAAAAACTGTGACTTAACTCAACCCCTTTTATATCAGTGTTATTTGAAAGTGTTGGAGAGTATTTAAGTATATGTTCATTCAAAAACTGTACTTAAGTACTTTATGTGGTACTTTTACTTACATGTTTCCATTAAATGCTACCTTAAAGAATACTTCTACTTCACCTTGCATATTTCAGATGGAAATTTTACTCTAGCTAAATTTTCTTTTCACTTCATGATTCTACATAAAAACATTGGATAAGCTTAAAATGCACAGTTGTTCCTAAACTTATGGGCTTGTTAAAAAAAGACTTCTACATGCCACCAAAGTTTTAAAAATTAGTACAAATCTAGGCATCAGATCTTTGTTTTTGCCCTTCTTTCCTGCCCCATTAATCAACTCCCTCAGATCTATTTTTCTGGACTATCATTTAGGAGCCTTATGGACTAAACTGCCAAACTGTATTTTAAGTAGTTAAAATAAGCTCCACGCCAAAAAACTATAACAGTGAAGTGCTGCTTACACAATGATGCACCAGTTTTCTTATAATATTGTGGGCTTCATTATAATATATCAGTCCCAGGGGACATTCTCTGCATAATGAGTATTTCACTTTTCATATATTTTGCTTATAATACAAGTAGTATAATTACCTATAGGGTAATATTTTTACATAGCCCTGATGGTGCTTTTACTTACCTGACAGTGAGGATTGTAACAGGAGTATTCTACATGTTTTTTAAATTTAATTTAATTTACTTTTTTTTTTTTTTTTTTGCAATAGTCGTCACTTCTGTCTTATAATTAAGGGAGTTTGGGATTCATGACCAGGGGCTCCATTAAGTCATAAAGAGAGCTTCAGTATCAGCTAAAAACCACAGCTGTGATTTTAGCTGAAGACAGGGTCCACCAATTAAGGCCATCACTGGTATTTGTTTAATCTGCTGAGAGGAGCATTTTACACCAGAAAGGTCAGCCATCCCATTAACCTCTGCTAATTGGTACAGTGTGGTTTGTAAGCTGTTGAGCTGGTCGGTACAATCCCAAAGCTGTTCTAAGAGATTATGTTGATGATGATAATGGTTATTCTTTTAAAAGGATCTTTTGGGATGTTGTAAACAAAATATGATATGCAGTGTTTAGTTGCAGTTTAATGGACATGGAAGAGATACAATGAGATGAACGATACACATATGGTGTCCAACACAGTAACCCTTTTATAATTTTGAAGCTCATAATGTTCATCGATCTGTTTTTGAGGCTGCAGTTTGTGGTGTGGTACTGGATGTCCATATACTTTAAAGCCCATTCAACCACCACCAGTTACATAGACCTTACAGTGGGAATCATAAATCTACTACTACACCTGACCTGTTGTATTAAATTTCATTAAATTCTATGCAGATGTTACAAACATCTGGGCATCTGCAAGACAGAAATTAAATTCTTGGTAAAAATTTTCTCATAAGCCTCCATTTATAAAGGTTTTATAAACTGTAACTCCATTACTGTATATTAATAATTAATGCATCATTTACAATAATGCTTAATTGATTATGAAGAGCCACAAATGAGAGCAACTCTTTAGTCCCTTGGTTGTGAAGTTCTCGCTGATGAGCCATTAATAGTCAAGCCATTCATAAATGATTGTTATTTCCATTTTTTATTAAGCCATCATTTCTGTCGATATAAATATCAATAAGTCAATGAGAGAAAATATATTTCTTATTTGCTGATTTTACCTGTGGCAATTTGCTTTTATTTGCCATTTCTAATTGCTTTAATTGCCGCTGTGTATTTCTAAATGATTTTTCTTTTTTCTTTTGAATCTGTTTTCTGAAGCTGCTCTGTTGTACCTTGTTTTGTTGCACTACAAGCCAAATGTCTCAGTGTGGGACATCAAAGACTGAACCGAACTCCAGAAAGATTTTTCACAACCTGGCAACCCCAAATATTAATTTTGATAATGACTTAATAACTCATCAACAAAGTCTCACTTATCATTTATCAAGTGGCTTTTTTAGAAAAACTCCACTTTCTTGTCAACACAGTGGACTATAAACATAAAAAACAACATGTTTAAAATATATATATTATATGCAGTATATTTGTGCAATATTGGAACGGCCTCTAGGTGTCGTCATAGTTGAGTCCTGTGTTTATAATCACACAGGTAAGTTGCTCCTCTTTATTATAAATGTGTCCTGCTGCTGTTTCACACAACTGACTCACAGCATCAACATGACTCACCTTTCATGTTAAATATGATTGTCCACCTTCTCTCCATCTCTCTCTCTCACACATCACCAACACACACACACACACACACACACACACTCACACACACACACATTTTGCCGACTGAAATCCTGCCACTCCCCTTTATGTGTGCCTGGTGCGCTCGGGCAGCTTCAGGGACCTCAGCAGGGTGCAGCTTCAGCCAGGGTCGCTTTTCTTTTTTACTGTAAATATGATCCATATGTGATCAATCAATCCGAATCCGCCTCATCGATCTCACCGTGCGATCAGCCGATACCTGCTCGGCGGAGCCTTCACCTTCATCCTCACCATCCTCGCTGTCACTTTGATGAGAAGGTGAAGCCTTGAGAATAAAAAAAGCAGCCGCTATGAGACGAATAACGGGGAAGGCGAAGGATGAAACTTTGATCGAGCTGCAGAGCGCCACCGATTCTCAGACCGCAGGTAATCCAACAAAGACGGAGCTCATTCACCTTCAGCACAGCCTGCGGGTCATTATGAGCCATTTCTCATGAAAGTTGTTTTATTTCTGCTGCTGCTTGGTAAAGGAACAGCTCATAGGAGGAGCTGATAATCCAATTAAGATTAACTTTTCAGATTATATCCTCATAAAAATATCATAGCAAAGTATGAAAATGAAATAAATAGGCAAATCTAAATCCTTATCTTACAATGTTTGCATGTTTATATTCATTTTAGTGCATGCTTGTTTGTTTGTTTTATTCGCATGTACTAACTTTTTTTTAAAGGTTTGTATTTTTATATTCATGTAGCAAAGAATGCCAGTTTAGAATGTGGTACATACTGAAGGCTATAATTTGGTTTATTGGCGTGTATACGTTATTCCCACAGCTTAATTAAATAACTTTTTTAAAATGTAGGTTATTTACTTTTATGAAGGAGCCGACCATGTATTTGGTTTCAATTTGGCACAGAGACTGCGCACACTTACGTCATAGGTGAGCAGAGAGTGGGAGAGTTTGGGGATTTGGATTAATTAGAGTCATCTCAGTCAGAGATCAGGGCTGTCAAATCCTAATGAAAGCTGCAGCAGGAGGATAAAGCTACCATTAAAAAAAAAAAAAGTGCTCACAGAAAAGTTTATTCTGGCTGATGTTGTGTCTGTGAGTGATCTCATGACAAGCCCAGAGGCAAACAGAGCATAACAGACATGCTGTAATTCTGGGGACATTCAGTCTTTTGCAGGTCATGACCCTTAAAACTTGGGGGTTTCCCAAACTGAGGCCGCTTTGTAGGATCTGTGTCAGACAACAAATCTCTGTAGTTATTGTATCAGTATATCACAGCCCAAGCAACATCTTCATCCATGTGTGTGTGCATGTTTTGCTATAGTTGTGAGGACCAACTCTTGACAAACAACCTTTCTTGTGAGGACATTTTGTCTTGTGAGGACATTTTGCCTGGTCCTCACAAGGATTATACTAGGATGCCTTGGTTTTAGGGTTAAGGTTACAAATACAAAAAGTTTATGCTTTGGGTAAAGGTTAGGGTCAGACATTCAGTTGTGATGGTTAGGGTTAGGGTAAGGGGCTAGGGATTGCATTATGTCAATGGAAGGTCCTCACAAGAATAGCAAAACAAATGTGTGTGTGTGTGTGTGTGTGTGTGTGTGTGTGTGTGTGTGTGTGCATGTTTTGCTATAGTTGTGAGGACCAACTCTTGACAAGCAACCTTTCTTGTGAGGACATTTTGCCTGGTCCTCACAAGAATAGCAAAACAAACCTGTGTGTGTGTGTGTGTGTGAATTAAGTTAACTTAACAAAAGGACAAAATGATCAGAAGAGAAACATGTGAGTCAGCAAATCCATTTCCCTCTCATCCCTTGTTTCTGTCAAGCTTTGTCATGGGTGTCCACATCTAATGGGATTAACTCCTCTGAGATAGTCAGGCTTCTCCCACTGCAACAACAGCAAACCACTTTCAGGTTATGGTTTCGAACAGCATGTTCACTTGAATCCATCAGGAAGTGAACAAACATTAGTGTGATGGGACTCAATTAGTTTGCTCTTATTTGTTTGTTTGCATTTACATGAATCTCCAAGGACACAAGAAAATGAGTCAAGATTAATAGTTACTGCTGCTCCATATGTCATAATAGTTCAAGGATGTGGGTTTGTCAGTCCTGCTTTATGTCTCCCAGAGCTCCTATAGCATAGATGACATTTCTATAGTGACACTGTGATGCAACAGAGCAGAATATAATTACTGCTTACATTCGACCTATATGTGATAAGACTGCTGAGTCTGTGTCAGGGAACAGACCAGTATTTTCTCAGTGTGGACAAATGGAAAAGGCTGCTCTCTGTGAAAGACTGATTGTTTGGCCGTAATGCGAGTCTCACTTAAAAGTTCTCATTAACAATGCACGAATCCAAAATCCTCTTTTTATTCATCCCCATTTCCAAAGAAGCAGATTAGTTTGATGTATAGTAATAAAGTACTGGCCCTGGAGTGTCTGACTAACACAGGCTCTGGAGTTAATGTCCTCACAGTTGCATCCCTGTTTATGTAATCTGTGCCTCACTTATCTCAGGGAGCACAAGTCCTCATTTGAACCTGTGTCATCACCTCAAATGTGCCGTTCGTAAAATCATATAATTTCTATTACAACAACAATTTATATGACTAATCAGTCAGGAGACATTGTGGTGCACAACAGAAACAGGTTGGGAATCCATAACATAAACAGCAAAGCACAGGGAGCATATTCAAAGATACAGGAAGTACATGGTGCTTGTTATCTTTTGACCCCTGCTTGTCCCCTGCACTGGAAATTTCTGGTGCTCATGTGATAAGAGCAGTGCTGCGAGATGACTCAGAGAATGAGAGATTAAAGTTTGCATTTTGTAAATGAATTTAACAACTTTTTTTTTGGACCAGTCTTATCAGATGATATAAATATAAATAAGTCCAAATGCCCATTTTAAGGATTAATATGTTGTAATATTCTAAGTGCATCCCAGAAATGCATAAGTAGTTCATAGATGTATTGGCAGTACTGTTATGAGTGTGGTCTGAAGATACTGGTTCTTTCCTCTCTGTGATAGGAAAATAGTTAATGTCAAGCTGATTTTTTAATCAGCTTCGAGGGACCTGATTACTACGGAGCCCATTAGGGGACATGGAGGAAATTTTTTTGAAGGGTAAAAAAAAAAAAAAAAGATTTCGCAAAACTTATATTTATATTAAGAGCATGTTCTTCCGGGTCATCTGTGGTCAGAGCGGAGACACAACAGACATAACAATGGAGTGGGAGAAGTTTATTGAGTTTTATTTTGACTTGGGCCTAAAATACAAAGATATTAAAACAGTACTAGGCACAAAGGACTTTCTTGTCGGAAAGCGTATTCTTCATCCGCATAATGTCCTCTTTTGGGACTTCTCTCAGATGCAGGAAACGCTCCAAATCGTCCTCCATGTCTCCCTTTTTGCGAACATTGAACACAAAAAATCAACACCGGCACATGCAACTCAATGATTGTGTCTATTGTCATTCCCGGAAGAACATGCTCCTAATGTAAACACTTTTGCGAGATCTCACAAAACTTGATCTTTTTTTTTTAACCCTTCAAAAAATTTCCCCCATGTCCCCTAAGGGGCTCCGTAGATTACTGAATGAAAAGTCACTAAAATGACTTAACTCTTGAAAAAATTTTTTTTCATTCTTAGTGACCTCATTTTGATTTGCAAACAGACACCAATACAATATTTCTAGACATCTCTAGAAAACCAGCTTTAATGTTTGTGATGAAAGTTGTGAAGTATCTTAAAGAAAATAGTCAAACTTGAAAAAGGAGAATGTTTAAGGCTTCTTTTTCTTTACCTTTCTATAAACACAAACCAGCGAGTTATATTTTAACATGATAAAAATGGGTCAGCTTTACTGTTATTAAATCTGTAGTTATGTATGCTAACCTGGAGCTCACCTGTCTCTTAATCCTAACAGCTGGATGAAACCACCCACTGATAACACTGCATCACTCCGAGATCGTTAAGGGAAACGAAAAGCAAAGATCATATATTCTTGTCGGGTGAACATAATGAAATCTCAATCGGACCTTTTCCCTCTTTGTTGTGTTAATCAGTGAGATGTTAATAAAGACATGTTTATCTGGAGTGAGCCGTGGGTTAACAGACTGCTCTCATCCTGCAGAGGCTTTGTTGAGGCTCTTATCAGGACAGACCTTCAGGCACGTGTGAAAGAGGAAACATAGGAAGCGCAGGAAAGGGGTCTGTCCTCACCTCAGTGTATATGTGTTGGAAGTGTATGACCTTGTTAGCAGCTGCCCAAACACTGATTTATAGATGGTGACGACGAACACCCTACACCAGATGCACTCAGGCATGATGTACGATTTAATGGATGGTTCTCTAAACTAGAGGTGTGCGATACTGCAAGATTTGGTATCGATACAATACCAAGTAAATACAGGGCCAGTATCGCCGATATCAATACCGATACTTTTAATATTTAAGGTTGATGTACCATCACACTGCTGATCCTTAGGTGTTTTTGTGGTTTTTCCTTGGGATTATTTTGTTAAAACCATGGACAGAATTTGGGCAAAGTTTAAAGGCGACTGCAAAATACTTTATTATCAAAAACAGAAGCAATAGAGCAGTAAGTTTTCCCCAAACATTGTGATGTGTGCATTTTGAGGTAGAGTGTTGAGAAACTACAATACAAATGTAAAATTAAATTGATAATGTGCACAAGTCCAGCGACCTGGCTGTCGCCTCTTTGACGAGACCACATAAGAGCGAAACTGACATTAAAGTATCGATCTCACCACGCCAGTATCGATCCGATAGCGATACCAACTTGGTATCGATACTGTCGATATTTGGATCGATCCGCCCACCTCTACTCTAAACTTAAAACATCCAAACCCTACTTTTTAATTGGACTTAAAGTAGCACAAGGTTGCCAGTTTTTTTTTTTTTTT
>JBBMOC010000129.1:113294-145578 GCA_037975185.1 Centropyge bicolor
TTTGAACCAGGCTGTAAATATGTTTTTTTCTGTCGTAAAATCGGACATTTTAACATGGGGCTCAAATGTAATTGACTCCCTTCTGCAGCCTGCTCTAGTGGTTATTCGAGGAACTGCAGGTTTTTTGCACTTCCGCATTGGCTTCATTTTTCAGCGCCGGAGGTTGCCGCTTGGTCATGAGCTCGATCGCTCGATGTTATTTTTCAATACAGTTTTTAATCTGAAAGTCCATGTAGCACCTGTTCTGACCAATATTACATGAGTCTCATCAGCAGGTGGAGTTGAATGTCAAACTGAACGTGGACAAGATGCTCACAAAAATGAGCTATGTTTTCCATGACGGTCGGGCAAAGTCCATTTGCTGATTGAAAGCCTCCGAACTAAATCGACCATGAGGCAAGATTGATTTGTCAACTGCTGTTTCCAAGATTAAGAATGAACTCATTGAAACTCATTATGATTTATGTTTTTTAACTCTGCGTTAACTCTACAGCCTTAATGGCAAAATTCACATTCGACTACAGCTGTTTATGAATTTTTCCTTTTGTAGAGACTTTGTTGACTTGACAGGAAATGTGGGTGGAGAGATAGTGAGGATGTCTTGTCATAGAAGACTTAGACCCGGTTCGAGCTCAGGATGTTGTGGTTTCACTCTGATGATGGTACAGGCCTGCATCATGACTTCTTTCATTTTTTTTTATACATATATGCTTCTGCCACATTTGCTTAAAGCACTCTAGTAATGAAGCAGCATCCAGCTTGTCTGCATAGAGGACTGTCAGTGTTTATCACATCAATATTTCATACATGCAACTCCTGCCTCGAGGGAAGTTGTAGGGTAATCTGTGACATGGTTGTATCACTTCCCTTGAGAAAAGGTTGATTGTTGTAATCCATAGCTGTGGTTTCTTAGTTAAATTGAAAAAGTAGGTGTATCTGCTGAGTTTTTATTTAGTTTTTAGCTTTATGGAAGAGCTACAGAAGAGCTGTTATTGGTACTTTTTTCAGATAGTACACACCCACGCGGCCCGCTTTGAGTCATAGTGAAAAAACAATTTGCTTTGTTATTGAATCAAACTATGCAAGGCGTCGCTTTCAGGTTATCACAGCTGCTTGTTTAGACGCTTGTGCTCTGATTGGCACAAGCGATAAAAGGCTCTGCTGTGCTTTTAGGGGCTTTGCTTTCTCTGCATTCGTTCAGCTAAGTCGTCCCTGGGCGCCGTTTCACAACTGAGACTCTTTCTGATGTGTTCTGCAGTCGATCGGAGTCTCTCAGCACTTTGCAAGCCACCGTATTAACCCCTTCCTGACCTACAGTGTAAGACTAATCTGTGTCTGTCTGTCTGTCCTTTTTAAGATGGTCCCGCAGTGTTGACCGCATTCAGGATAAACCTGCACCCAGGTACGGGCAGATCAGAGGCTTTATGTGACGCCTGTCTGTCCGTCCTCTCATCATCATCATCATCATCATCATCATCATCATCATCATCATCATCATCAGCGTCCTCTGCTTTTTCTATCTCTTCATGCTGAACTCTCCTCAATAACGAACCACATCTCCCACTCTCCATTAATTCTACCTTGCTCTCCGGTTAGCCTGCTAATCAGACCCAGATGTCCGTGTGTCTGTCTGCACTTCCAGCTTCATTCTCATCTGCAGAGCCTGGCCGTCGGCAGCAAATTGTGCCGTGTCCTGTTTTCATGGCTGAAGTGTCAAATCTGCGCCGATGCATGCGCTCATATACTGCAAAGAGGCATGTGAACGTGTCAGTGTGTCAGTCAAGGCTGGGTGTTGGAGATATACATTTCATATCTCTGGTTGTGTTTTGCCATCCTGAGCAATGTTGCAAATCAATGAGCAGAAAAACTGTCAGTGTTCTATCTTAGTACCTTTGTGTGTAAGGTTTTTAATTTCACACAAACAGTCCTGCCCAGTTCTTTTATCCATAAACAGGAACTCAGATGACTTCTCTCGTAAAGGACTATATTATGTTACATGTCAATATCACAATATACGGTTACATATGTTAAGGTTACATTGTGAATTTCCCCATTGTGGGACAAATAAAGGTTTATTTTATCTTATGTACCATTTTACCAATATCACCTCATGGGTCATTCCAGAATTGGAGGACATTTTGGCTTCCAAATTCTTGAAAATAAACCTTCACTTCTGCTACATATTCATCAATAATAGGTAATAAACTATCAAAAGCTTGATTAGCTCAGCTTACAGATAAATGGTACAAATTTTTCTCACATGATTTATTTGGTGTTTACAATACTTGGTGCAACGTTACTCATATCACAGTAACAGGGTTGCAAATCCATCCTAATGTTAGCTTTCTCTCAGGAGTAGAAGCTAGCTGCTTAGCTAGCTGTTACTGCTGAGGAAGAGGACAAACTTACCTATGAAAATAAGTAAAGACATTTTTTTTTTAATTGTCTTATTCTGATTATAGGCATAACAGGGTTGCATGAGGTAGAGTGAGACATTCAATCAAGGCTAACTATGTTATAAAAATATGAAAAACAGAAGAGAGGACATAACTTTGCTCTACTCATTCTTTTGGAAAACTGTTTGATGATGTCAAGTCCAGCATATCATGTGACTCACTGCTTTCTTCTTCTTCTATCATGCTAAAAAGGTTATGGTAACAGGGTTGCGTCCATGTTGGGGGACACATGTTCCATGAATAATAATTATTATTTGAAATATTATTTTTATTAAAACAAATGTTCCCACAGCTACAAGAGACAGCAATGAAACAAACAATACCAAAAAAAATGAAATGTAAATTTCATTTTAACTGTTTTATTTGAAATTCAATTTGGTCATTAGGGGGAAGGGACAAGAGAAAAATGGCATTTTAGGGGGTACTCCAGACTTATTTGGTATTTTTAAAACTATTTTCAAGCATTCTTTTCTTTTAGTATTTTTAGATTTGCTCTCAGGACAAGTACATTTACTCAGAAACTGCATGTTTTATTATTTTGTATGTGGATTATTTAAAATTTGATGGGTGGGACGTAAAATGTCCTCCAATTCTGGAATGACCCTCACACATGTTCACAACTGATATAAAGCGGTTGAAGGAGTGTCGAGCTAAACCGGTTTTTAATTAATATGTACAGTTTTCATCTTTCAAGTAAATGAATATTGCGTTTTATTGAGTAGATGTACTTAGTTACATTCCACCACTGCTGGTATTTATGTCCTTTTAGCCTTTCAAGTGTCAGATATAGATGGCAGGTTCATGATAACTTGTTGATGCTGACAAATATGCATTATGTATTGTGCTTGTGTGTGTGGGTAAGCGTGCGTGTGGGTGGCTCAGATACAGTATCATCTCGCATCCTCTTGCCAGACAAACACTAGACCCTGGATGTCGGTTCAGATCCAGAGATGTAGGTTCCCCTTTCATAACATTTGTTTTGATGACTCACTCTGGGATACACTGAAGAGGGCGGCTCTTGGCCCGTTACACATGCAGGCGTTTAAAGTGAAACCGTGGAGCACGAACTGCATGTCTCATCTGGAGGGGGGGGGGGTCACATGTTCCAGGGATGCAGAAACTTAATGCAGGACTTCATCAGGTTTCAGTAAATGAGGTTTTTGCATGATTCAAGTGGGGAATAGTGCAATTGTTTGCATTGAGAAGATGCACAACCTCTGCTGTTTTTTCCTCTACTGCAGGATCAGCATGTCTTATTCTGATATACTGTAGGCCTCCACTGAGTTGTTAATTAGATAGAGTGAGGGAGAAATGTCTGACATCTGATCAGTCCTCACACGACTGGTGGAGGTGAAGCAGCAGTTGGAGTAATATTTCTCTATGGGCCTTTAACTTGAAGTCAGTGTTGCTGTCTGGCTCCCTCCACTATTTGTTTACTCAGATCCAGTGTTCTGTAAAATTTAAAATTAAGTAGGATTAGACACAAGACATGTTTTGCCACTGCTTTTACAGAAGGTGTACTTTCTGCCTGCAAGGTTGGTTCTGAAGGGACGATTGTGTCTTTTCTGGTTTAGAGAAGATGTTTATTTTCTGAAGGAGCCAGGGATATTATCACCCGTCCAATTTCTTAAATGTGCAGTTTTTCTGAAGGGTCCCAAAAAGCCAGTTCTTTCACTGAAAACGATGAAGTTACAGTCTTTTCCTATTGGCACACATGACAGTGCAAAATGCAATATTTGCTGTCCTTGCACTAGTTTGCCTTGAACAATTTAAAGATGACCTTGTAGCCTATAACACTGAATTTGTCCTTAAATGTTAACTCCACTGATCCACACAACAAGGTCATGTGACAGGTCAAGAAGAGTAGTACTCGGCATGTACATAATGTTTTCTGTTCTGGCAGTGGAGTTTAAAAGATATAGGGGGTTTCAATGAAGATGAGAAACAAGTTAAATGCTGTACTGTGTAGCTTTTAATTTTAACCACTCTTTCTCATGTCCCCTGTGAGCCCCCCAACTTTACTGAAGTCACTGATTTTAACCTCCTGAGACCCTGTGTACTCATATGAGGACATTATATTTCCGCCTCTCAGACCTGTGATACTTCATTTTTTGAAAAACTTTAAACTATTAGCCAGGCCACGTCTTGTGGTGCTATCACAGCATTACACCCATTTCAGTGAAAATAAAATGGCAGGGATATTTGCAAAAGGCTTCTACAGCAAGGAAAATAGAGAAAGGTAAAAATTTATATCCAAATGTTCTGAATGAAATCAGTGTATTTTTGTACAATAACCTCTCTAGCTTGATATGGCATTAAAATTTGACACACTTTAGTAATAGCTGCAAAGTAAATGTCAATAAATGGTACTTGTTTGAGGACATTGGGATTATGTAACGGTATTGATTTTTGCAAAAAACACTTCCTTTACAAAGAAGTTTAGTTATTATACTTATCAGGTCTTACTTATCCCAAATAACATGGAGAAATAAAAAATGCACACCAGACAAAAGCTCAGGTCTCAGGAGGTTAAGGCGGTCGTTTCATGTTCATGTGTGAATCTTGTAGCCGACTCCTCTGCTCCACAGAACAAAAATGTGCATATGTTGTGCATGTGTCACTGGATGGATTGAGGGCACTTCGTAAAAGAGACCAGTTGTCTCTGTCCTTGACTCACAGTCTCTTCTTGTTGCCTCATGGATGGTTGAGGAGTCTACTTCAGTTTAACAGTGGCTTTATTCAGAACACATGTGCAGTAAGTTGTCTGTCACTTTCACGAGATTTTAGGAGTTGGAATCCTCATGAAAAGATGACGAATGTCCCGAGGTCTCTCTCAGGTGTTGGTTAAAAGTCACTTTGATTCAGAGCCCATGACATGTTACTGGCATAGTTTTCTTTCTTGAGCTTATACTTAGAGTTGTCATTTCGTTCATTTGTGCCACCAAAAGCCACAATTTAAAAGTTAACTTTGCATGACTGAATAACTGCGATTTGAGTGTAAAGTAGATATTTTTAGTGAATGAACATTAACATGTCCCAGTAGCTGTGTCTGTTCTTTCAGTTCTTCAAAGGGCCGCTCTGTGTGTATGAACCTCTCTCCATTCGTCTCCCTGTGGAAGCCGTTACAACACGCTGCTGGCCCTTTGCTTCTGTTTACTCGAGCCAGGCTCTGATAACTGGCTGCTCACAGTTGGCATAAGACCAAAAAAAAAGTCGAAAAAGGAAGGAGAAAAAAAGCTGCTGAGAATAATGAGAGATTCAGCTGCACAGTTGACGATGCTTCCCACGAGCCCGGTGGAAAAATCACAGTGTCATGTGACCTTTGTACTCAGGGATTCCTTTTAGTCTAAGTGATACGGCACGTTTTCATTCCTTCCCAATGAGTCTCCAGACGTATCATTCAGCTTCCACATGGAGTCACCACAGTCCTGTTCTGATTGGCTCACGCCGCTGTCTGTCACATCTCTCTGTCTAATCAGTGGCTGAAGCTGAAGGAGGCTGGAGATCTTTGTGTGCTGGGGGGAGGCAAGGCTCGTGGGCCTCCATGCCCCTCCCCCCTCACTGATGTCTTCATGCCTCCTCCCCCACAGGAAGTGCCGTTTTCCCACCATCCAGGAATAATAGGGGAGCAGTGCTACATGAGCACATTCCCTCTGCCACGCAGGGAGAGAGAGGCACTGCTGGAATGTAGCCTGTCATTATATTACACATGAAGAGGAGTGTGTGTGTGTGTGTGTGTGTGTGTGTGTGTGTGTTGTAGCCGCTGCCTTTGTGTTTTCATCTCTCTCACAGCTCCTGTAAATGCTGACCAATGTGGCAAGAGCCTGTAACAGCTGATGATGCCCAGAGACTGTAGGATTTTTATGAGGCCGCTGTGAGAAGGAGTTTGTCTGAGACGCATGTGCGGCCATTACAGTTATTGGCTGGCTCATGACTCTTAAAGGGATAGTTTGCTTTTGGGATAGTGAGCCTGGTTATTAGCCTGCAGGGGCAGATCAAGAGGAATGTTCATGGGGTGGCATGGAGACATGTTTATATTATGATTTAACAATCACATATATCAATATGAATCAAGATATTTAAAAAAAAACATTACATTATTGTGACATAAGTGAAACATTAGAAATATCTAAAGGTGGCATTAGAAATCAAGGAAAATTTTTGTTTCCAAATATTCAAACATTTTACAATACATAATCCTTTCACTTAGCCTGAAATGTGGCCAGAAATAATTTACGTTTTAATGCATTTTTAAAAAGTAGTCTAAATTAATGTGTAAAATTTGTGTTTGTAGCTATGCGCTATGAATAGGATAAAAATGTTTTGTTTGTCATAATGCTTTTTTGAATATTCCTGAACTAAACCCAGTAGAGAGCAGATCTCCATCAGGTGTGTGTGGTTGTTTGTGTCTCACCTTGACATGCAAATCTGCACAGAAACATTTCCAAAACACCAGCAATGTGAAGTGTCAATTTCAAAGTGAAAATCTCAACTAAAGAATCCACCAACACTAAAGTGACCTCCATGTGTGTAACAAGCTGAAACAGTTGTTGATCACTTGCACTTTATGCAGCATCACTTCATGATGTAATATCATAAAGAGTATGGTCTAGACCTGCTCTGTATGTAAAGTGCCTTGAGATAACTTTTGTTGTGATTTGGTATTTGTGATTGTGATTTGCTATGCAAATGAAATGAACTGAACTTGCAGCCCCTTGTCAACAAAGTAGTTTTAACTGTGAATCATTGCAACCATGAGAAGTCCTTGTCTTACAGCCCTAAAAGTGCACAAAGACGTACAGAAGGCATCACTCAAATGCAGTTCTTCTTGAAGTGCACACAGCATTTTATTGATTTTTTTATTCTTTTATTTTTTTTTGCAGATGAAACCAGTGGAAATGGTGTTTCATTATCTGAAAGAACGACGCTTCCTGGACATGCAGAAGTAAGTTCCCATATATCTCTGGCTGTTTCTAAATGCTAACAAATTGTTAAGGAAGATTATGGACATTCTCAGCTTATTCACTTTATTTCAAAGATTTAGATGGAAAGATCATTTTGCTTCAATGGGGGTTAAACACCAGATAATCTTTTGACTGGGTGCAGTGACTTCCTGTTTTGCACCTTCACATTGATGACAACCTGTTTCCAGCCTTTGTGCTAACTGACGGCTGGTTGGAGCCTCATAGTTACTTTTCCAACAGAAGAGTTATATTAAAAAATTATTATCTGCAAAAATTCTGAATCGTTCCTTATATTGTTAATTAACTTTTTATTTCAATTTGATCTGTTCCAACATCAACTCTCTTTTGCTATATTTTTAAAGCTTGTTTTATTTCCTTCTGAGCCACAAGGTTATTTATGTCATTTGTGTAATTTTGCCGGCTCAGATGACCGACCTTTGGTTGAATCACCACCCTCACCGCTGAGTCACAAGACCAAGAGTGTCTCAGAAAGCTCCTCTCATTTCTCCGACAGCGAGGCAGAATTAAAGTGGCTGCTCAGACAGGAGCCTGCTGTCAGTCTCCTGGGTGATACGGGGGGGCCAACCAGCAGATGTTTTATCCCTCTTCATTCACAACACTGATTGCATTATGTTTCTGCGATGCATGACCCCAGGATTCATTGTGGGAACGGAACATTTTCTTATCTGTGCTAAAGTATCAATCAGCTCTCATTAGGTCTGAACATGATGAAATGACATTATAACGAGCAGCGTCCACGCCCCTGCTACAGGAAAGTCTGTTGGTGGATGTGAGGGTCTGATAAACAAGCTGGGTGGGGTTCAGTAAACCACTGAACTTAGCCTATACTCCACTACCCATTGTTATGCACTTGTTAACAAGAAGGGTCTTGTAAAGAATATGGCTGACAGATATCACAAACAGGAAAGTGTTTTTTTCCACCAGCTGCTCGCTTCATTTTTCCGAGTTGCAAACACTGACATCATAATCCGACTGGAAAATTGAAAGTTACGCTCACCTTAACATGAAACAGTACATTAAACAGTACATTTAAAAAATACATGAGCTTTTATATTAAGAGCAAATTTGTCATTGTACTTCAGTTCCTTCAATTAGAAACTTCCTAATGCCTTTAGTGGACAAAATAAGGAGAAAATGTATGGCAATGTAAAGCAGTGCAATGATTAGAAATAGTTTCCTGTTAATATCAAAATGACAAGTGTTTACAGTAGTATCTAAAATTCCAGTTGAATTAAAAGTTATGAATTACATATTGAACTGATCCACATTTTGTAACAGCACTACAAATAAAGACATACTGTGGTACACTGTATCACATACTGTACATGTATCCGTTGATGTTAGTAGTGTAAATAAAACACATTTCCACATCAATATTATCAACAAAGTTTTAGAGTTGGGACAATGACTGAAATACAAAAGTTCATATAGAACATGTAGAGCACCATTCTCCTCCACCGTCAGCTATTTTTGTATAATGACAGGCTGTGATTGTACAGTGTCCAGATTTTCCTGTTTTATGTGGTTTTTCTACATTCATCATGGCCTCCCTCTAAACTTTTCTTCAAAGAAAACAACATTTTCTGGAATTACTTTTCACTATCCCATGAACAAGTGAATGTGTAATCCCGGAAATCAGAGGCATACAGTAACCTAAATAACATGTGTTATTCTAATGTCCTTCTCTATATATATAATACTGTATATCGATCACAGTTAAAATGTGAGTCCTGTATGTCTGTCTTTGTAATTACCACAGTTTGCTCTGTCAGTACATATTGTTCAATTTTTATTGCTTTCACTTCCCACTCGGTGAGAAGGCTAAAAGTGTCATTTTGTACCTGTTGTTTCTTCTTCAGACAGACAAGCTACAACCAAACAAAGACACTGTGTTCTTCAGGGACGGCGTTCGAAGAATAGACTTTGTGTTGTCTTATGTCGATGACAAAGATGGAGAAAAGAAACAGGTAAGTGTAACAGACAAGTTCATTGAGTACTCAGCATTTTACCGTCCACCCAGTGACTAAGTGTGTAGCTCTTGTTATTATTACACAATATGTCCAGGACAGGAATTCGTGGCACTACAAAGAGGAAGTGAGATTCACTTCCATCGTTTTCCACAGATGCGTGACGTTTGTGATCTGATGCAATTATTGAAATCAACAGATTTCAGAAAATTATCTTGCTGTTTGAACTTAGATACAGATTATTTCACGTGTCGTGTGTCAGTCACATGACAGTAGGATTAAAGATGACTGGAGGGAGAAGGAGCCATAGTTTCATAAACAGTTATGCCATTTGTTCTCTTATGTCTGTTTAGACTCACTGTTACTGGATAGTCAGACGGTGCTCAGTGCAACAACGTCTGACTAGCTGCTATAAGTTAACATGATTTATTTCATTTGAACGTAGCTATAGCAAGCGGCAACCTCCGGCGCTGAAAAATGAAGCCAATGCGAAAGTGCAAAAAAGCTGCAGTTCCTCGAATAACCACTAGAGCAGGCCGCAGAAGGGAGTCAATTACATTTGACATCGTCGTGGGGTTAGCCGGCTAGCAACAATATTTAGCATTTAACCTAGCTGGTTAGCCGTAGCTAGTTTGATTATTTCGAATAAAGCGGCTTTTTTCAGCCAATAGCGTTCATTCGACCCGCCTCAGCTCCGCCCTCGCTCCACCTCTTTGTCCATATTTGGAGTAACCGGAGGTAGGCTACCAAGATGGCTACGCACTACGATTTGCTTCATTTTTGCTCTTCAGAAACCTATGGGTGACGTCACGGACACTACGTCCATATTTTATACAGTCTATGAGCTATAGTTGATTTTTTTTTTTTTATAACGCATCAAATGAGAGTGTGAAATGAGCTGCGTGTATTAATACAGGGGAATCATCACCTGTATCCACAACACACCTAGGCTGTAGAGCTTTACAGTGAGCTTCATCTTATTGTGCTTACAGTCCAGCTCCCAACTCTGCTGTTTCAGTTCACTCTTACCACTCTCATAGCATCATTATCGGCTGTCAATGTCGTCAATGGAAATGCTTTAAAAATCCACTGACCACACTCAATAGTTAAGGACTCTGATCAGAGCCAGACAAGATGGATTGTGATGTCCCTAATTCTGTACGCTCTAGATAACTGTCTGGCTGTTTACTATTATAAACTCCTTCCATAAGTGATGTTTTCTTTCTTGATTCACAATGAACTGACTGATTGAGGACTAATCTACATTTTTTCAAACCTGTGGTCTAACTTTCATTTATGTTGCAACTGGCCTTGTCTTTGACGTTTAAAGTGTGTTTATCTCTCTGCATAGCTGGGCACTGACACGCATAGAGAAGGAATTCTTCCTAGCTATTATCATCAATCGGCTGTCTGAAAAGCCACACAATACAACCACAGCACCAAAGATCCCACTGTGCTCATAAGTTGGAGCCGTTGCCGTCGTTTATTTAACTGAATGTATATTTAAATGTTTTTGTGCAGTTTTCACAGCACCTCATATATGAACGTTTGACATTGTTGTTATCATTGTATTATCATATAGTCAGACAACACATTTTCTTCACCCTCCTACTTCTGTACAACTTTTGGAAGGGTCACTTCTAAACCAGTGCCCCGACAATATTTAACCAGGTCAGTAACTGACGGTTTACTTCCTCCTGTACCTATTTATAGGAACAGTAATTGCCCCCTAAATCCACTGGAAATTATAACAGCATTTTTATAACAGTCGTTTTGTGTGAGAGGCCACGCCCGTCACCACACCCTGCTCATGCCTCCTGTTTCATCAGTCTCCATTTGTAAGAGTTTGAGATTTCATCCAACGAAGAGTAAGATGAGAATGAATTGACCGGTATCTTAAAAGAGGCAAGTTTTTGCAGAGGCTTAAATGTCTCCAACGTGGACGGGTGAAGGAGGAAATATGTGTGTGAGTCTGTGTGACTCTTATGCTTGTGGTCTGTGTGTTGATCCACAGGAAAGGAGGAGGGAGTTTGAGGCCAACCTTGAGAAAGCAGGACTGGAGCTGGAGACAGAAGACAAATCAGTAAGAAACTCAGCCACAGAGCAGCTGCCCCACCTAGTGGACAGTTTACTGAGGCACACCATATCCACAGAAAAAAGTCTTAAAGGGATGACTCTGTATCAGACATATTTTACTGCCATGCATCCAAATATTTAAAGAAACTGTGCAAAAAAAATTTCACACATAATAATAATAATAATAACAACAACAACCATAATAATAATAAAGATAATAATAATGCTTGCATTTTTTTGTCCTCTCCTCTATTTGCACTTGTTTCAGGATTCCAAAGACCAAAAGACATATTTCTTGAAGATCCATGCTCCGTGGGATGTTCTGGCCACCTATGCTGACGTCTTAAAGATCAAAGTCCCCTTCAAGCCCAGTGACATCCCCCACGGTCAGGATGTCCCTCTGGAGTGGCTCACACATCCTTTCCGCCTGCCGGAGCACATCATGCACCCACAGCCGGACTACTTCACCTACCCTTTCGACAAGTCCAAGACCGACTTCTTCCTCATCAACGACAAGGACACTTTCTTCCCACCTTCCACGAGAAACAGAATTGTGAGTGTTTCTTCTCTGAAATCACAATCTGAACAGCCTGACCAGAGAAGACTTAGTGATGTTTTACTCTACAGTGAAAAATGTAAAATGCATTTAGCTAAAAAAGTTCCCACAAATCCAAATCCCTTAATCTCCTGTGAAATCCCTTCCTTGTTTGTTAGGTGTTCTACATCCTGGCTCGTTGTCCGTACTACAAAGAGGGTATGAAAGACAGAGACAAGACGGGGATCAAGCGACTCCTCAGCAATGGGACGTATACAGCAGCTTTTCCAGTACATGATGTAAGAGGAACAAACAAAAACATGCACAGATCAAATGTATCAAAGCACATTTACCCATTAGATGCTGGCATTTTGATTTAGAGTTTCCATTTTGTGAGACTTTACTTCTACTCAATTACAAAACTACTACTACTACTACGACTTTTAACTGTACTTCCTTGCAGGTTAACCCCTTGAGCCCCAAGCTATTTTTCAGGCCTCTGCTCGAAAATTACATACCCGTAATAAAATGAGTGTATCTCTGCAACCATAAGGTCTATTTGAATAATTCTTGTGTAATAATAAAGGGAACACTTGTAAGTTTTGTTCAGATGTGTAAATATCAGTATATATGTTACTGGGTAAGAGTAAATGAAGATGGCACACAGCACAAATGAAAAAGTTCAGGTTGGCCTGGAAAAAAAAAGCACTTTTAGGATAATAAAATGATCCAGCTGCAGCTCTAAACCTCTATCAAATCATAGCACAATATGTGAGCATTGTCTCTGCAAAGTTTGACTCTGATAAAGTGAAGCAGAACAAAACTCAAATTCAAATTCAATTCGACATGCAAGATTTGTGATGCTACGTTTAGAGTATGAGTAACCCAATTCTACATTAAGGTCACATGCAACATTAAAATGCTGCTTCTGTCTAACACATGATAATTAAACAATAATAATGTTATGTTTTAAGCAATAATGTTTTAAGTGTGGTGACAACATGAGGACTTATTTCCCATGATTTTGGTAGTTTATTTGTTCCTAACCAATGATGTTAATTAGCACAAAACTCCATCTTTTTAATTTTGTTTCCACTAATAATGAAATTATTCTAAAGTATTAATATAAAGAAAGAGTTAAAGGAATAGTTCAGCATTTTTGGAAACATGCTCATTCACTTTCTTGCAGGCAACGACTAGTTTAATTTCCAAAGATGTTTCACTCGACAGTCTGAGCTGCATTGTTCCTCTTCCTTTCAGTGTCGATACTGGAAAAGGGCGAGAAATGCTGAATGTGAGAGCGAGCGCTTCAACTTATACAAGCACTGGGCCAGATTTCTGTGCTTTTACAAAGAGCAGCCTCTAAACCTCATCAGGTAAACAAGCGACACCTGAAGGCTGTCATCTTCAGTTTTCACACCAGATCTATTTATAAATGAGCTGTTTGATTGTGTTGTTGTAGGAAGTACTACGGGGAAAAGATTGGGATCTACTTTGCCTGGCTGGGCTTCTACACAGAGATGCTGTTCTTCGCTGCCGTCATGGGTGTCATATGTTTCACCTATGGAGTGCTCAGTTATGATGATAACATATCAAGGTTAGTACCACCAGAGGGCGTCACGGAGCTGGTAAATTTATGGCAAAAAGTATATGGACATCCAACAGTTCCACCCATATGTGATTGTTCATCATCATCATCAAAACCGTGGGTATAAATCTGCTGCCACAGCTGCCTCCACTCTCATTAAGGCTTCCACAAGATTTTGAAACTTGGCTGCAGGAAGCCACAAGAGCATCAGTGATGTGAGTCAATTAGGTCTGACTCATAGTCTGCATGCTTGTTCAGCCCAAAAGTGTTGGAAGTTCTTTCACATCAAACTTTGGCAAACCATTTCTTTATGGACCTCGCTTTTGTGCCTTTGTGCTTTGTGGGAATTGTTGTGCTGAAACAGGAAAGAAACCTTCCCCAAACTGTGGTTTTAATCTCAACATTGTTGTAAATAACATTGCACTAAGAGTTCCCTTAATTGGAACTAAGCGGTCCAGCCCGAACCACAAACACAGCCCCAGACGAAAAGCACACATGTGGACAGAAGTATCCCCATATGCTCGGCCAGACAATATATTAACTCTACGCCTTAAAGCTTGATGCCAGATGGATATAACTGTTTTTAAACAGCCCACTTTCAACAAATACTGATTTGTGTTTACATGCACTATTTGACTTCATTGATGACTTTTTTTTAAAAATTACCTTTTTTTTTCTCCTTCTAGCAAAGAAATATGTGACCGCGATATTGGAGGCAGTATTGTGATGTGTCCACTTTGTGATAAAAAGTGCCCTTTCTGGAAGCTCAACTCTACGTGTCTCTCATCCTGGGTAAGACATTAAAAAGTTCAACACCATTTAAAACCATGGACTGTATAAAATATGGACGTAGTGTCCGTGACGTCACCCATAGGTTTCTGAAGAGCAAAAATGAAGCAAATCGTAGTGCGTAGCCATCTTGGTAGCCTACCTCCGCTTACTCCAAATATGGACAAAGAGGGGGAGCGGGGGCAGAGCTGAGGCGGGTCCTATGGGCCGGCTGAATGAACGCTATTGGCTGAAAAAAGCCGCTTTATTCGAAATAATCAAACTAGCTATGGCTAACCAGCTAGGTTAAATTCTAAATATCGTTGCTAGCCGGCTAACCCCACGACGATCTCTTTCCCAAACTCAGTGACTAGAATTAGCCGTGGTGATGCCCTTTAGACCGTCAGTGGCTAGTTGTCAATCAAAATGGCGCCACTTAGATTGACAGCTATGAATTGTGCATAATGATGTATGCTGTATATTTTAAACGAATGCATTATAAAAAATTTGCCCCCCCCCCCAGAGTTGTCATGGAGTAGAAAACAGGTTATGAGACTAGAGCCATGTTTTGAACCAGGCTGTAAATATGTTTCTGTCGTAAAATCGGACATTTTAACATGGGGCTCAAATGTAATTGACTCCCTTCTGCAGCCTGCTCTAGTGGTTATTCGAGGAACAGCAGCTTATTTGCACTTCCGCATTGGCTTCATTTTTCAGCGCCGGAGGTTGCAGCTTGTTTAAAACCAGCAATAACCTACGGGTATACATTACAAACTTGATTTTTACTATATAAATGTATGAAATGAGTAATTTATGTGAATATCTGCAGTAAATTGCGTCCTGCTGAGTCAGCAGTATGCCATCCTGTTCATGCCCAGCATGTCTGCTGCTTCTCTGAGGAACTTACTCTTTTCCATGTTCTCTCTTCCAGCAATCCCATCTGTTTGATAATGAGGGAACGGTCTTCTTTGCCATATTTATGGGGATTTGGGGTAAGTGTCAATCGATGCTGCTCGTCCTGTATTTAACCTGTGCAGGAGATCCAATCTACTCCCCCTCTTGTGAGACAGATTTTCACAGTCAAAGCCTTTTCACACTGAAGCACCAACCTTTATCCACACTGTCGCAGCCCAGAACCACTTGCCAGCACCATTATGTTGTTATGTATTAAGCGGTCGGATAGCTGGCCCGGCACGCTGTGGGCCAAGAGTGCCTTAAAAGTGGCCTCATGCACAGCAGTGAGCCAGGAAGTGATGAGAGTCATGGCACAGCTCAAACACATCACACTTCTTAAACCCAACACAGACGCTCTCTGTTTTCAGTCGGAGCAAAAGTCACATGATGAAGCTCATAAAGGATCTGCCCAAAAACCCAAATGAACGCACAAACACGCCTGCACAAAGACTCAAACTGTACAACAAACTCTATTTGTTCAACTTCCAAACTAAGATTTTTTACGTTTCCTTTCTTCAAATCTGTTTGGCAGTAACTCTGTTTTTGGAGTTCTGGAAACGGCGTCAAGCCCGGCTGGAGTACGAGTGGGACTTGGTGGACTTTGAGGAGGAACAGCAGCAGCTCCAAATCCGGCCTGAGTTTGAGATCCGATGCACGAACAGGAGGCTCAACAAGATCACTCAGGTGCTTCAAACCCGGGAAAAAATCATGACAAATACTTTCTGCTCTGTGGTATACGAATGATGAAGAAATAATAACCTGAGAAAACATCTTTCAGGAAATGGAGCCGTACCTTCCTATCACCAGCAAGTGTGCTCGCTTCTGCCTCTCAGGAGCCACTGTTTTATTCTGGGTAACAACGCCCTGTGCATGTTACATACAATAATCCATAGTGAGTCATTTTCCATGTCGAGCCACATTCTGTCAGCAGCTTCATATGTATGTGTGTGCTCCTCCACAGATTTCCCTGATAGTGGCCTGCATCATTGGGGTCATAGCATACCGGCTGGCCGTGTACGCTGCCTTCGCAAGTATCATTAAAGACCCTATGAGGAAGATCCAGGTGGTGGGCAGATTCATCACTCCACAGCTGGCGACCTCTGTCACCGCCTCCTGCATCAACTTCGTCATTATCATGATCCTCAACTTCTTTTATGAGAGGGTGGCCGTTTGGATCACTGACATGGGTAAAGAGATTTCATCTGACATCGGCTAACAACAGGCATGGAGCAGACATGTTAACATTCATTTACCATCTGATTGTAACATGAGGAAATCTTCTGTTTGCTTCCTGCAGAAATCCCAAAGACCCACCTGGAGTATGAGAACAGGTTGACCATGAAGATGTTCATGTTCCAGTTCGTCAACTACTACTCCTCCTGCTTCTATGTGGCCTTCTTCAAAGGGAAATTCGTGGGTTATCCCGGTGACTACACATACATGTTTGGCAAACGGAGCAAACTGAGGAATGAGGAGGTGAGTTTTACTGCTTCTATTGAATACAGTTACTTTGTGTACTGAACTGAGATGGATGCTTTACCTTCAACATTTTTCAGGAGAGCCCCATTAATCTGCTGCTGCCAACAGGAAGTGCATCAAATTAAAGTGCGTTATATAAACTAAAAACCTCTTGCCATCCTAGTGCGACCCTGGAGGCTGTCTGATCGAGCTGACCACACAGCTGGTGATTGTCATGGCGGGAAAACAACTGTGGGGGAACATTCAGGAAGCCCTGCTGCCGTGAGTCCATCAGCTCTTTGTCTTCCACTCAATTATCAATTAATTGGCTTATCATTTTCATAATTAATTGATTAATTGTTGGTCTATGAAATGTCAAAAAGATGTGAGAAGTGCTCAAAATGATGGCTTCAAATTGCTTCTATTGTCCAACCATAATCCAAAGCCTTCATTTACTGTCAAAGAAAAGCAACAAATTTTCACATTTAAGAAGTTGGAGCCAGTGAATGTTTGACATTTTTGCTGGAAAAAATGATCGAACCAATGAATCAGTTATCAAAACAGAGCTTCAATCGACTTATCGAGTAATCAGCTAATCTCTATTCTCCATGCAGTCTTTCACCTCTTTTTTATTTAACTTATGAATCACAAGAACTTTCCCTTAACATTATTATTTAACAACTAGAATCTTGGAATTTTGGAGTGCATTGATTTAATTAACTCTTTTTACAAGATGAATGAGTTGTGTGCACAAGCTCTCATCAGGTGGATGCAAGCAGAATCAGCTCCAATAGATATGAACTATAGAACTGGCTTTTTCCAAATCGTAATGTCTGCTCTTGTCTGTTTCTTCTTCGTGGGCTTCTTGATAGGCTGATGCGTAACTGGTGGAGCAGCAGAAAGGGACGGCACCATCCTGAGAACCACTACAGCCGCTGGGAGCAGGACCATGTTCTTCTGAACTTCAGCCAGCTGGGATTGTTCTATGAGTACTTGGAGATGGGTGAGAGACTTCACCGAGTTCTAGATATTAGCTGTAGCATTGGTACCGTATTTTTTTTTAAGCACCAACTCTCTCTGTCTGCTCTGTCGTTTCAGTGATCCAGTTTGGTTTCATCACTTTGTTTGTGGCCTCGTTCCCCTTGGCTCCCCTCCTGGCCCTGTTCAACAACATCCTGGAGATCAGAGTAGACGCCTGGAAGTTCACCACCCAGTTCAGACGACCCGTGGCGTCCAAGGCCCGAAACATCGGAGCGTGGCAGGAAATCCTCAACGCGGTGGCCATTTTGTCTGTTGTTACAAATGTGAGTGTTAAATGTGAAGTATGTTTGTCAGTATCATTCAGTGAGGAGTAATTGGATTATGAATTGTTTTTCATTTTCAGCATGACACTACGTACAATAACACAGACACAAACTTTTCATTGAAAGCTTTTGTGCTTACTCATGTCACAGGCTTTCATCATGGCGTTCACATCCGACATGATCCCTCGGATGGTCTACCTGTACGCCTACAGTAAAGGGGGCAACATGAAGGGCTACGTTAGCAACAGCCTGTCAATATATGACATCTCACAGATACCGGCAGACAACATGCCAGAAGAACAAGACTACTGGTTTCATAACTCGACATCTACCTGCAGGTATAACATCAAAAACTCATCATGCATCTGGCTTCAGTTTATTTTACAGTTTTGATGAGCTTTAAAGCTGCATTGATCAAAAATTACATAAGAACAGCTGGTTAAATGACAATGTGTCATAGTTACAAACCCACAGACCCCGTGGTTTCCCTCAGGTGTGTGAAGCACTTTAGCGGTTTTCAGCTCATTGTTTTGGTTTCGTTGCCTGCAATGCAACTCTTTTGATTCACCGGTCTCTTAATTTGGTTCCAGCTGCAGCATGCAGTTTTCTTCAACCTAACACTATGATAAACAAACAGGGCAATATATATAGACTTAGACTTTCTTTATTGTCATTACACAATATACACAGCAGTGCAAGTTGGGTAACGAAATTTCGATGCAATGACTTCCAACAAAGAGACAGCAACAATAGTGTCAGTCGGTGGAAATATAAAAATATGAAAAAGATATATAAATATATACTATATATAAATACGGTGCTATGAGCTATGTATAGACTTATGTAAATCAACAAGTTGAATTATTGCACAAGTTGAATTATTGCACTAAGTAGTTGTATTGACTGTAAAAGTGAATATAGATATCTAGCATAATATACAGAAAATAAATACACAGAAAATATTGCACATAACAGAAAACAGTTGAGAAATGGTGAACATGACAGCTGTTTCCTTGAAAAAAAATAAATAAATATACATATATATATATATATATATATATTAGTTGGCCCAAAACATGACTCCAAATAAGTACAAATAAAACATTGCCCTACAATTGGTAAGAAACCCATTGCTGCAGGTGAAAAGTCTTTCAGAGAAGTGTTGTTTGTCACTCATTGTTTGGCAGCAACTTCTGATCTCAAAGAAGACTTTTTGGTTTTTTTAAATCAAGTGTTTGTTTCCATTGTTTGAGCTCTCCGACAAGTATTGTTCCCCAGTATTTACTGATGTGTGCCAGCACATTTTGTTATGTTACCAGATCTTTGCTGATGATGTGTGCTTGTTGTTCTGTACAGATACCGTGACTACCGTTACCCTCCGGGCCACGAGAGGCAGTACACTCACACCATGCAGTTCTGGCACATCCTGGCAGCCAAAATGGCCTTTATTATTATCATGGAAGTAAGACCACACAGCTTCCCCCCCTACTCCTTACTCAAATACTAGCTAATGTAAGAAACTCATCATGTCTTTACTCTTCCTCTGCAGCATGTGGTCTTCGTGGTGAAGTTCTTCGTGGCGTGGATGATCCCGGACGTCCCGTCTGACGTGAAGGCGCGGATTAAACGAGAACGCTACCTGATTCAAGAGTACCTGCACAACTACGAGGTGGAGCGACTCAAACTCCAGCTGAGCGCCAGTTTCATCACAGAGCCACAGTCAGAAGTATCCTCCATGATGACAGACAAGCATGAGGTGTTGTCCGAGTGCCTGTAGCTTCTCGCTTCACACCTCCAACCAACCAAGCCAAGGATGAACATGCCGGGAGTTTTCTCCTCACTGGGAACATCCATATACAAGGGCTTCATCGGGATAAAAACGCTATGAGCTTTTCTGGCTTAATTGACTCCTATATTAGGATCTGTTTCGATAAAATCCAATGCCACATTTATCTTTGCTTAAAATCAGCTTCACGAGTGGAGGAAACATTCCTGTGCCAAACAAAGCTGTTGGAAGCTGCTGGGATGGAAAAGATTGTACCTGCAGCTTTCCCCATGTAATGCCTTCAAACTCTCCATTCATCATGACTGAAAACAATGTATGTGATGATGGAGTTAAAGTCTGTGCATTAGGTGTAATTATCCTTTCGAGAGTTGGTTATGATAATCATCCGTTTAGTTTTCTGCATGTGACTCTTCCAATGAGAATACAAGATGAAGGACTGGACTGTTTAGACAAGAACACACGTGTCAGTTGTTAAAATGTTTGAATGGTATTTGTGGTTAAAACATTCCTAACATCATAGGGATAGATGTCATACATCACATATCCTTTATCTGACATTTAACTATGAATGTAAAAAACACTCAATTTTTAAAAATATCTCACATGAAACACATCTACATATATATATAAAAAAAATAATAGGTGGTGCTTATTGCTCAGCTTCACTTTGTTTCGTTTTCAATCATTTTAATTGGTGGTTACATACTGTTTAGTTCCACTGATCTATAGCTGGGCTATAAGATTGGCAGTTCTCTTATTTGAGTGTTTTATGTTTAGAGAAAAACTCTTAAAAACTGTGCATTTGAGAACCAAGTACCTCCATCACGCTGCAGCGAGATCAGAAGAGTTGTTCCATTCATTCCAGCCTGAGCGAGCTTCTGCAGCAGTAATATGTTCAGACAGCAGCTGCAGGCTCATGTCTCATCTTCCAAATGTATTTCCAACTTGCTGCGGGACCAATTATGAGATTTCTATCAAAAGAAACGATGACGAGAAGAACATGTTGGAAGACCTCTGGACGGATCTTCTGTCTTAGTACAATCAGTTTGTGTGCGTGAGTTCAGGCCGATCGTGTGTCGGCTTCACTCCTTGTGTTACTCATGGATAATAAATGGCCTGTTTGTCTGTTTCACATTTCACATCATTTGGTGTCTCCATGTACTGTAGGTGTAAACAATCGTTGAGCTTCATTTTGGAGAGAGAGGAAGAACTGCTTGCACCCTGGTGGGGACACATGGGATTGAGAATTTGGGTGAAAAGATTGACTACGTTTTGCTGTAGATATAGAGAAAATGTTCTATTTAAATGGGATGTAGTGCAATTAATTTATTGACCTGCCTCTGCTCTGTAAGCATTTGTGTTTAGAGTTACTTCATAATCCTCTTTTTAAGATCTTTCTTATCAGTTTACTTGCAACGCCCAATTTCTGATTTAGTGTTAATTCATCACCTCATGACCATCAAGCAGTGTTAACTATATTTAATACTATGAATTACGACTTTGTGAAGGGACCAGACAAGTAAAAAAAACATCTGCTACACATTCTATGGGAGACAGAAACCAGATATTTCTTTACAGTATACGTATCATTTATCAGCTCTAGGACAGCTTTTTTAAATCTTCTTAAGCTTCACATGCATTTAGACTTTTTCTGCGTTTATACTAAAACCTCTTTGTAATGTCCACTGTAAATGATGCAGGTGTGATTCCAGTTATCAGCAAATTATATTTGACACTCGAAAGCTAAGCCTGGCTTTCTCCGATCTCAGGATTAAACATCTTCTACTGTTTGTTGAGCATCACTTGTTGATACAGTATGCAGACGTGTGCAGGAGGTGCATGATGCGTTTCCCAACAAACAAATGCCTTAAACGTCTGTGTTTACTTGTTTTTGTATGATTTTTGTAATGACAACGTTTCCTAGCTGAATTCTAAACGTGTTTCATATCATTCGTTGCTGCTGCTGCTCGTCATCGCAAAGTAGTTCTGTCTGGTTTGATGTGCATGAATTTCTCTTATGAAAATATTTTGTCAGTTACACTTTAAATTTATTGTAGCCTGTTGTACATAGAATCCATTGAAGCTGTTAATATTCACAATAAATGAAGAAATAACACGTTTTTGTCGGAGTTTTATTTGCCTTTACAACAACACAGAACAGATAACAAACATATGTCACGTCTATTCATTCTTTCCATTCTGCCCCTCTGTCTCTGCTTTCAGCCAGATTTCCCAGGTGTAGTGTAATTTTTTAGAATGCGACCGATTTCATGATTAAAATTATATTTACTCAAATCAATATGTTATGATTCAAATTTGATTATTGTTAAGAAATGCAATAAAGGAGTGCTGAAACATATATCTTTGAATTTAAAAGTAATATTAGAAGTTAGACTGGACTGATAGGTCGTGTTCTATGACTTATGTTTGTTCAGAATCAAGGGAATTATTAAAGTGACTGGATCATTTAATAACTGGAATATGAATAAGAGGGAACATATACTGGAATGAACTTGCGTGACAAATATAATCTTGTGTGTGTTTGAAATCACTCATAGTGTAGTTAGTGTGAGCACAGGCATATTTACTCAAATTGAAATAATCCTTTTATTATTTTGGAAAATGTAACAAGTAATGGTAAGAAAATAAAAGTGCGTAGCAGTAAGACAAGGAAAAAGGGAAAGCACCCCAATGGAAAATTACCAGAACTCCAGCAAAGAACGAAGAAAATCCTCTGTATGAATATTAAAAAATGCTGATTGTTTCTGTCATTACTTAAATCTGGCTCATGTAACAAAATAGTATCCAAACTTTACAATGGTATACAAGAATCGAAACAAGACAACACAGAATATATTAAAAGAAAATGGGAAAGGGAAGGAAATTTTTTGATATCTGTCCAGAGTTGGGCAAAAATATGTCAACTACAATGGGCCTCGACAGGTTCGAATATATGGCGTGAGTTCTGCTGGAAAAATATTGTGAGGTTTTTTGTTACACCTATTCAGAAACGCCATCAGGGTCATGGGGATACTTGTTGGAGGCTTTGTGGGACGAGTGAAGCTAATCACTTTCATGTCTTCTGGGATTGCCAGGTCATTAGACCTTATTGGAAACTGGTCCACGAACACATAAATAATACATTTGGTGTAAACATTGCTTTTACATGTGAAGCTATGTATTTGGGTGATATATTGTTTGAAAATTGGAGCGTTAATGACAAGATGCTACTTGGTATACTATTGGCAACAAGCAAAAAAAAAACATTACGAGAAAATGGTTAAAAGCTGAAAGAATGGATTGACATTATACATGAGGTGAACATTATGGAAAGGTTGACATCTTCCCTGAAAGTAAAGAGAAGTTTTACCAGATCTCTGGTCCAAATGGACTGAGTATGTAAAACCAATAAGATGTGACTTTACTTGATTTCACCTGTAACTAGATACAGCTCTCTTCATCCACTTTTATCTCCATTATTTCTTCAAAGTGAAAAATGACCATCATAAGCGGGCTCCCCTGTTCTGTTGTTCTTTTTCTTTTTTCTTTTTTGCATTTTAGTGATTTCAAAAACATTGTAAAAGCAGCAAAGTTGCAGATTATGTAAACAAATTATACTTTGGAATTGTAATAATTTGCTTTTCAATTAAAATAAAAATAAAATTTCAAAAAAAAAAAAATGCTGATTAATGGTGTAAGGTAACAAACCAATGAATTGAAAGGTGATATGATAATGTGAAGTGTCTTATCCTATGAAATATCTAGGGGTTTGTTCAAAGGAAAACTAGGGGTATAAAACCTGTTGCACTGGCTGTTTTGCCTCAGTGCTCTTCGGATGTGACCTGTATTCATTTTTGAACAGGGCTCCTTTATGCCGGCATAAAGTCTTCATTGCTCCAAAACTTCTGTCTCCTGTGGATTTATTTTTTATCACCAAAGTGGATTTCCAGACTAAACACTTACAAGAACTCCCACGTCCTCCTGCTCACCTGTGTTTCATTCCCCAATCACCCAGTCAGCAAACACACCTGCGGTCTAAAACATGAATGAAACAGAATGTGATTATTTACCAATCCTTTTTAACATACACTCAATTGAAAACAGTACAATAACTAAAGACAATATGTTTAATGATTGAACTCATCAACTTCATTGATTTTTGTAAATATCTGCTCATTCTGGTTTTATTTATGTTTTACACAGTGCCCCACTTTTTAGGATTCTGAGTTGGACCAGGACTTTACCCCACCCTGAACCCTCATCTGTACCTGCTTGCACCTATTTCCTGTCCCATTCCTGCTCACCTATGGATTTTCAGTCACATTGATTCAGACTTGCTTTCCATACCAGCAAGCTTATGTATCTGCATTGGTTCAATAAATCTCTTCCTGTCTGCATGTGGGTCCTTTCCCTGCTGCTTCCTGTTTACCTGCCAGACAAAACAGATGTGACAGCAATGGTTAAGAAAAAACATGATGTCGTGGACCTTCTCTCAACTTTAAGATCCAATCTAGATGCGTTTTGAGACATACTCTGCTTTGAAAAATAATTAGTATTTAATAAGATTTCATGGATTAAAAGGTGAATAAGCATCTCACAAATTCTTAAAAGCACATCAAGCTCACTGAGAAATTCAGAATCTGAGAATATGTAAACATTCTTCTGGCCACAAGATGTCTCCTACTTCCTACTTCTCAGTATTTTCCAACCCACATTTGTGTAAGTTTCATATTGTGCCATTGACGTTCACACTAGTCTGATGTCACAGAATCATCCTGGCCTGTGTTAAACTGAGAGAAACTTTCCTCCTTCAGCAGATGAAAAGATCAGTCTCTGCACAAACACCATTCTGTACACGTCAAACAAGTGGAACAACAACAATGAAAACGCAATTTTTAAATGGAGGGGGACTCAACTGATATATAAAACATGATTTAGAAAAATACACAGGGCAAAGTCAATAAATGACAATCACAAGCACAACAAAATGAAGAGAAGAATTCACTAATCTTCTCAGAATAATCCTGCAATAAAGCAAGGTGCACTGACCACCAGATGGCGCCCCATACCAACAAATGACCAGCAAGCTCCTGAACGCTTTTCTCTTCTCTCTTTTGTCCTCTAAACACACATTTAAGATCTGTGTCTTAGACTTCTCTCATTACTGTTATTATTTATCTTATTAGTAGTTGCACCCTTTTATTTTTAGGCTAAATTCGCAAACCCTGCAAAAGGACCAAAATTATATATCATGTAAAACATATATTTTTAAAATGCTTCCTAATTTTTTGTTAATGCTTCTGTGGGAAGATATGGATGAAAATATGGGGATGCTTAAATTATTGATGTGTCGAGCAGAGGAGCTTGTTGGAGGGGGGGGAATCCACTCCTGCTCATTTAGTTTCCATAGCACCGCCCTCAGGAGACCTGCAGCTTTCATATGTGGGCTCCTTGTTTTTCTGCTTTAAAGCAAAAAAGAAAAATAAAGAAAGAAAGAAAAAAGAAAAACAAAACAAAACCAAAAAATAAAAACACAGAATTCAACACAACTTTATTCAAATCTCATATATATTTTCCTGCTGTATGAAGTGGTTGCACTATAAAACACCTCCTTCTCTCTCTCCACCTCCATTGTTTTATGAATTAACCATCACATTAACACCGTACATGTGCATTAGTCGTTATATTTTCTCCCGGGCCTCCAGTCGTGCAGAGCAGCTGTCCAGATGTTGCGGGGCTGCAGCTGCTGTCGCTGACCTCGGTGCTGAACACGACGTCAGATGAACCTGCGCTCACCACAGGAGACACGAGCCGAGCCTCACTCCCCTTCTTTGATGCGCTCGAGCCGCGAACACACACTCCCGCTTTGCAAACTTTGACTTTGTTTGTTAGTATTTTTCTTCCATTCTCTCTGTGTGTGTGTGTTTTTTTTTCCATCCACGTTTCGGTCGGTTTCTCTCTCTCTCTCTCTCTCGGTGTTCACCCTGATGGCTGTGCGCGCGGCTGCTGTGCGCCAGGCTGGAGAGGAGCTGGAGCTGGATGAGGGCGCGCGGCTCGTCTGATTCACGCGGCGTCTCTTTGTCGCTTTCAGCGTCTCGTTTGTGACAATTACACTCGTTCTCGTGGATCGTCGCCTGCGTGGACTCACATTCACCAGAGGTCGGTTTGTTGTGTTTTTGCTCGTATAGCCGCTGCATCCTGCTGCTGTAACATGAAGATTAGGCAGTAAAATAATATAGAGAAAAAGGCCCTAAACGTAGAAACTGGATATGGAGGCTGTGAAGATGCGAGCCTCGGCGGGGGTGAAGGAATTTGCGGGGAAGGCCCTGGGTCATATGCACAGGTAAAAGAGACGTTTATTTTTTCATCTTGATTGTGTTAAAGTGTGATCATTGGCAGTGTTTGATTTTGCACCCCCCCAAAAAAATTGTCTTGCAAGTTGCAGGGATCCCTGGTCACGCCTCTAGAAGTGAGAAGAAAAATTATGCAATCAAATGTGTGTGTGTGTGTGTGTGTGTGTGTGTGTGTGTGTGTGTGTGTGGATGAAAGCGTGCGCACACACACATCCTGATGCAGGGCCTCTGTGCGTGAATCTCATTAGCAGACAGTTTATACAGGACGTGCAGGCCACGCGAGACTTTTTTTGGGGAGGGGGGGATTCATTCATAATTTATGATGCATTTTAGATTTTCTTTAAAAACCGGTGACGCACGCCTGATGAGGAACGCACAGCCTGAAGTGTCTCATATTAAAGAATTTATGTGGGCTTTCTTTGAGACATGTTGCCAGTTTCTGCATTTATTCTGCATATTATTTTCCCTGTGGGTTCATATTTAACGTCTTTTTAAGCATTTTGGGAGCATTTCATGTTTCATTCGTTCAAATCTGAAATAGAGCTGCAGTAAAAACAGATAGAAAATTATTGTGATGAGCTTAAATTCGGGTTTCTTTGAGGCTTTGAGGAAATCGCAGTTGCTCTTTATTTTGAGGTTGTAGCTCAAAAATCAGGCCCTTGCTTTCATTGCAAGCATCACATTGATATTTATTTAATTCATTTCTTTTTCTTATAATCTTTTATTGTTTTTCATTCATTTGCAGACGTGAATTTAAGTGTTTAGATTTTGATCCTTTTTTTTTTCCATCCTGAATTTGGACAAGCAGCTTTTGGCCTGTAAATGTGACTCTCCTGCTTCCTGGAGGAGGAAAAAAAAATGGAAGGAGTTTGAGGGATGCCCACAGATGTGTGGATGTGTCTGCAGGCTCCACGCTCGGTCCTCTGAATGCTAATGCGTGTGAGAGAGTGAGCAGGCTGCTGCAATGCGGTACAGTCAGACACATGTTCGCAGCTCCACAGGCCAAGTTTGACAGCATGTTCTCATCCTCTGATTTTCTTTAATTGTAAATGCAGGTGAACGTATTTTGGATTTGATTCCTCTTGTTTCTTGAGTCTCATACATGATGCTGCTTGGTGGAAATCTCCAGTCAGAAAACACAGTATGGAGGCTCCCACATAGAAATAGCTGTTTGATTTTGTGGTGATTCTGCAAGAAAGGTCCTCCTGCACCGTCTTCACTGAAATGATATAAACCTCTTATAGATGCACAAAATTTTTGAAAAATCAAAAACAGAAATGGGCCTCCTTAGAAATATTTTCATTATAGGAGCAATGTGAGGGTGCATCATCTCAGGTGGTGATACGTCACTGGGGCACACTCATAGACACTGTCCCCACCCGGCTGCTGCAGGGTGATGGAGAGGAGGCAGAAGACCGGGGAGGTGATCGAGCTGACGGAGGACGGGCGGCCCCGGGAGGCCGCGGAGAAGAAGCCTCCGCTGTGCGACTGCAACTGCTTCGGGCTGCCCCGCCGCTACATCATCGCCATCCTCAGCGGCCTGGGCTTCTGCATCTCCTTCGGCATCCGGTGCAACCTGGGCGTGGCCATAGTGGGCATGGTCAACAACAGCACCATCCACCAGAACGGCAAGATCATCATCAAAGAGGTGGGGCGGAGAGTCCCCGCAAGCCTCCACACACACTGACACCTGCTTCTTATTATGGCAGCGAGAAGAATAAAGAAGGAAGATGAATTCATGCGCACGTGGTTTATAGAATAAGTGAGGCCTGGTGTCACATTAGGCCTCAAGCTTTTAATGATGCCCAATAATCACGCGTGATTTTTTTTCAAGGTGATATTTGTGCATGAGAAAACCTTTAATTGGCCCATGTTATTTCAAAAGATGCCTAAATTATTAAGACGTTATTCTGTTTAATGATTCCCTTTTTTATTGCCTCCACTTTTTCAAACGCATCCATGCAAAGCTCAAATCATGCAGAAATTTAGGCCAAATTACAGAAGACATTTTTAAAAAAAGTCACTTCCTCCACAGCATCTATTTGCATAATTAAAATCAAAAGCCACATCTCAATACTTGAGTTCACAATAGCAAAAATGTAATTTAGTAAAATCGATGCATATGTTTATATTTATGTTTTAAGTCAAATATTAACCAAATAATCTCATTCAACAACACATCAGCTCATGAGTAGTTTTAGTTCAGACACTGCACAGATGAATGATTTTGATGATCAGATCAATGTCATTTGATCCTAATAAGCATACGGGCCTTTTCACTGAAACAGGCCTGGATTCACATAAAACCACATTGAGAATAAATGTTTTTCGTTTGGTTCAAGAAATCCTCCTGCAGAGCTTATTTAACAAAACTCAATATCAGTGTCCCTCTCTCTTTTTTAAATGTAGTTTTGTTCTTCTTGTGCTCCACCAGAAAGCCAAGTTCAACTGGGACCCAGAGACGGTGGGGCTGATTCACGGGTCTTTCTTCTGGGGCTACATCGTGACACAGATCCCGGGAGGATACATCTCCTCCCGGCTGGCAGCAAACAGGTGGGCGGCTCCTCCCTGTGAATCACCGCAAACACAACACAGGAAGCAGGATGAGCTTTATGTTTTATTAATATATCTGGCCTGTTGCAAAATGACTGAAGCTGACTCTGACTTCATTTCTTTATTTTGAATATATGTAGAGAACGAAAATGAGCACATGGGCACTGGAATAAATTCAACCAAATAAAAAATGCAAAAAAACAAAACAACAACAACAACAACAACAACAACAACAACAACAAAAAACACGCAAAGGCCAGATATTAAAAGATGACTCTCATTTGAACCATGACTTGGATGAACAGTTAAGTGTGAGTGTACCTGAAGGCAGCACAGTCTGTTCTGAAGTGATGCAGGGCTGCAGGAGGAGGAGGAGGAGGAGGAGGAGGGAGGGGGGGCAGCACCGGGCTGGCAGGCCTGCAGCCCCCGGTGTCAGGGCTCTGTGCCACCTGTTAATGAGCTCCCTGGAGGGAGGGGAGGGGGGGGCTCCCAGGGCCTGGAGACCAGACCGGGCTCTGTCGCCAAAGGCTTTAATTCACATGAGCACTGCCAACACCCATCACCCATCATAAGCACTATTTATTATACAGAGGTTAATGTGCACATTTTAGACTCTGAATGTTTATATATAATATTACTATAAATTCCTTTTTTAAAATTTTGTATTATCCTCATAAAGGCAAAACGCATCCACTTATAACTCAGGGCCTAAATCTTTGCAATAAACGTTTATAAATCAAAAGGAAAAAGACACTATTATCTATTATTAATAATAAAAATATACAGCCAGTTTTAAATCAAAATGTGGGCCCATCTCTCTCTTTCTGACATGTTTATTTCTTGGTGGTCTGGACTGTTGATTGACACTAGGATGTAATAGAATCAAACGGTCTCGTGCCCGACAGCGGTCTGAACCGGATCAGGGCCTGACCCCCTTCATACAGATGAGAGGGGCACGTGACACACATGAGGAACAGTCCAGTGTCTCTGGACGACCTGGTCCTCTGAGCCTGAGTTTGCTTTCACTTTCTAAACAACAACAACAACAAAAAAAAATCTTCATTTCTTCTGTCATTAAGGACGAAAATGAAGACGAAAACGAAGTGTGTGTTTTATAATTATGGTCATAGCGCAAATGTTCTAAAAAAAATCCTCTATTTGTTATTTCTTATGAAAACGTCGTGACAAGCGGTGACGAAGTGAAAGTGGTTGCTAAGCGACATGTGCGTATCGACGTTAATGGGGCGTTGCTGATGAAATATAGCTCACTGACGTCAGAGGAGCGCATGCGGTGCAGGACCAATCAGAAAGCGAGGACGCAACGTTCCAACAGCTTCGATGCGTGATCTTGTTTTCAATGTGACAGATTTTCTTTTATTTCTATAAGGAGATATAAACAAAGTGACTTTAAATTGTCTTTTATTGTGAAATATAAATCAATTAAGTGTCATGGATATTTTAGTGCAAAGTGTGATAAAAAAAAATTAAGAGCAACAATATTTTACATTTTTCCTCAATAAAAAGAAAGAGATATTTAATCTAATGTGATATTTCAATGCAGTGTTTGTTTTCACCATTCACAAACCTAAATTAAGTGATGACAGACACTGGATTCAGTTAAAATAATTTCAAGGGCTTTATATAAAAATGCTTTATTTAAAATGCATCTGATCATTTTCAGGGTATTTGGAGCAGCCATTGTTCTGACCTCAACTCTCAACATGTTCATCCCCTCCGCTGCCAGAGTGCATTATGGGTGTGTCATTTTTGTGAGGATATTACAAGGTCTGGTGGAGGTAAGAGACTATTACCATCTGTGTTTCAGCATTTTGTAAACCTTTATTTCCTTTGATAAATAATTTGAATGTCGTTCTCACTATTAACAGAACACGAAGGTTACATATGTCTGATGTGAGTTTCTTTTATGGCTATGAATAGCTGGGGATTTGCAATAATACAAAGAGGCTTCCTGCAAATTTTTGTCCACAAGAAAGCAAAGGAAGCAGAGGAAATGTGAGATGAGCTGTATTGATCCAGTCCACTACAGCTGAGTGTTTGTGGGATAGTCCTTTTTTTTTTAGCCATCACACTTTGTATCCTGCACAGTATTGGTGCACAGATAGATGAAAAGGAAAACGCTGATAGGCAAAAGCACACAAATCTGCTTTGTAGTGAAACATGACACACTTCCTGTTGGAGAGCAAATCTGGGCATGTTGATGAAATGTTTGTTGGTTGTTGAGTGAAAAATAAAGAAAGATGATACTTCTTGTACAAAGATATAACAAAAGAAATTTGTTTGTGTACATCAGTGTTAATAACTGGTCGAGGGTTTTCCATCTTATTTTAGTATTTCTTTCATCAGTGGTCCAACATGACATGTTGCAAAAATTTTTTATTGAAGGCTAAATTATAGTTTTTTGAAGAGTGAATCAAAACAACCTATTCTAATATTTCATCTGTAAAAGACAGGAGGGACGGCGCCTCTCTCCTCACAAAGTGCATGCAGATTGTATTTTATATCAACTCAGTTTGTTCAGATTAGCGGCTGATGAACATTTAATAGCTGCAGGGCTGCTTTGCTCCATGAACAGCTCATCAGTTCCTCTGTGCTCATGGCTCCTTGCAATTTGTTCATGTCAATTACAGGGGTGAAGATGTTAATTTTTGTTAGTTATTCTATTAGATATCTGTTGGTTCGTGTTCATAGGGTATTTCCTCGTGGATTGTTAATACATCCTACATTCAAATAATGCATGTAAAGCTTTATAAAGCCTCTTTAATGTTTGTAATGGATGTGTAAAATGGGTTTTGTTTCTATTTATGTGTGAATTTTGAGAATGGGACAGGCAAAAATACAGCCAGCCTATAATTCATTACTTGTACAAACAAAATTATGTATTTATTTTAAAACATCAATACACAGGTTTGATTTGAATCAAGCTCCTGAGAACACGACCACTCTTATTAAATTCAAACATTTCCATATATCAAGAAGACTGGATGCTCAAAACAGGCAGCTCCAGACAGGCAGAGTTCCAGACTGTTTCTCCACCATGAATTCATACAGACTGTTTCTGTGCGCCTTGTGTAGGGAGTGACCTACCCAGCCTGTCATGGCATCTGGAGTAAGTGGGCTCCTCCGCTGGAGAGGAGTCGTCTGGCCACCATCTCATTCTGTGGTAAATGCTTATCTCAATTTCTCCTACTGGCATTTTAAAAAAGGGTTGACGTGTTGCATGTCTGGGTCAAGAGATCTGATCTTCTGATTGTCTTGCTTGTCTGTCAGGCTCTTATGCTGGTGCTGTGATAGCGATGCCTCTGGCCGGGATCCTGGTTCAGTACTCAGGCTGGTCCTCAGTGTTTTATGTCTATGGTAAGATCGATTGATGTGGGCTTACATGTGATGTGTGTGTGTGTGCCAAGCGGCAACCTCCGCCGCTGAAAAATGAAGCCAATGCGGAAGTGCAAAAAAGCTGCAGTTCCTCGAATAACCACTAGA
>JBBMOC010000129.1:159242-181951 GCA_037975185.1 Centropyge bicolor
TATTTAGCATTTAACCTAGCTGGTTAGCCGTAGCTAGTTTGATTATTTCGAATAAAGCGGCTTTTTTCAGCCAATAGCGTTCATTCGACCTGCCTCAGCTCCGCCCTCGCTCCACCTCTTTGTCCATATTTGGAGTAACCGGAGGTAGGCTACCAAGATGGCTACGTACTACTATTTGCTTCATTTTTGCTCTTCAGAAACCTATGGGTGACGTCACGGACACTACGTCCATATTTTATACAGTCTATGAGTGAAATACATTTTTAGATATACATACATCTTTTATGCAGATCAATATGTAAAATTAGGAAGTAAAGCATTTTACATGTAACATATACATGAAACATTTTTAACAATAAGTACAAACACAGCAGTCATATCACAAAAACAGCAAAATAATCTGCAGTTGAGTTTTTTGGGTGATGGATCCTTTTTATAGCAATTTCCTATTACCTATACATATATTCAATCTGGAGTTGCACCGCTTTAATGTGATAAAACTTTCCTCATTAATAACAATATTATCAACTTCACTCTGTATTTAGATATTTCCATATGTAATTAGTTATGAAATCTTCACAACAACAGCGAAAAGCAACCTAAACATCTGACTTTGAGAACTGCAGTGCATCCTGGGAATTACTTCCGCAGAGATGATTCAGATAGGCCGAGTTAAGTGCACCTATGAATGACTTTAACCTTAAAATAAAATCAGTAAATACAACACGTTTCTGTCTCTCTCTTTATACTTTCTACACTGTTGACCTCATTATGATGTCAATAGTTTTGTCCAGTAATGAAGGTTTCTGAGGATTTTATGACATCACTGCTGGTAGCCAATCATGAGCCAGTACTCAACTTACACAAGTGTGATGCAAAAACAGCAGGGCACAGATAATGAGAATGGACTTTAGAGTGAAGAGGGAGACATCTTGCGTCTATAAGTTGAATTCAAAACATTTGCATTTACATCATAGATTCTGAATTTTGTCTGGATTGGACACAGATTGTTATTTCAAGCAGCCATATACAACACAGTGCACAGTAGATAAGACTGTTAAATCTCCTGGAGCAGGTCTGCTCATCTCTCTCCTATCTACATGTCTATCTTTAAAGTCATCTTCCTATGGATTCCTGTACTCTGTAGAGCAGAATGAGCCAGGTCAAATTCAGACCACATTCTCTTTCCGAACATCACTGACGTCAAACAGCTCTGCAGGAGCTTTGAAAAGCCCAAGGTGACACAGAGATCAGCGTCTGATTGATGCACAACTTCTGGATCAGGCCGTATTAAAAACATGTTTCCTGTCCCTCTACCTTTGTCTATGCATGTGTGTGTGTGTGTCTGTGTGTGTGTGTGTGTCTCTGTGTGTGTGTGTGTGTGTGTGTGCTTCTCTGTGTGTGTATGTGTGTGTGTGTGTGTGTGTGTGTGTGTGTGTGTGTGTGTCTCTGTGTGTGTGTGTGTCTGTGTGTGTGTCTCTGTGTGTGTGTGTGTGTGTGTGTGTGTCTCTGTGTGTATGTGTGTGTGTGTCTCTCTGTGTGTGTGTGTCTGTGTGTGTGTCTCTGTGTGTGTGTGTGTCTGTGTGTCTGTGTGTGTGTGTTTGTGTGTGTGTGTGTGTGTGTTATTGTGACCCTTGTCCCCGGCTCAGCTCATTGCTTGTGTTAATTTGACAGGCTCAATAAATGTGTCACCAGCCACCCATAAATGGTATTTTCTCACAGTCAACCAGCCAGAACCGTCATCCTGCCCCGGTGCAAGCGAGGGAGGCGACCCATAACCCTTTGTGACCGTCAATCCACCTATTAACACAAACCCCGCCCCAACCCCTCCACACCAAAAAGGTTAAAAAAAAAAATCATCATCAGCGTCGGCGTCTGCGTCTTCGTGCAGGACCACGTCATCCAGCAGCTCTTTAAATGGCTGCTTAATGTTTGCATTTGCATCACATATATAAATATAGCATGTGTGTGTGTGTGTGTGTGTGTGTGTGTGTGACAGCATGGATGCTAAATTGAGAGAATGCGTGCGCATATGTTCAGCATCTTAAATGGCTGTTCAAATGTGGGTGGGGGGCAGGTGCTGCTCCGGCCTCGAGGGAGCCAGGGGGGGGGCTGTGAGAGGAGTGGAAGTGGATGCCAAAATCACTCTTTAATGACTTGGGGGCTGTGCTGGTGTTGTGCTCGGGCCCCTGAGAGCCTGTGTCGCTCATAAATAAGCTCCTGATTTGCACAATGTGCCTCCAGCACTTCTGAGCGAGTCACAGGATGATTGAAAGTATGTGTCTTTAGATGGGATATTGACTTTAAGACCAACACATGAAGATCACTTTGTATCACCGGCTTTTTCACCTAATGAATTATTAAAGCTTTTGTGAATCACTCATCAGTTTTGGGAGTTGCTTCATAAACAGCTAGTTGTAACTTGCAGCCTCTCCTGCTTCCTGCAGTCACATACATCCACACGTGAGCTGTCCATGGTGCTCAGTGAGGGATCACTGCGTCACACCACCATGGGCGTGTTCACTCACTTGTACATAGACATGCAGATTGCAGATAAAGCACAGCGCAGACCTTAGATGATCCTGTTCTATACGTCGCACTTCTACCTGAACAGGCTCTGGATCAGCGGCCATTGGCTCTGAGATCAGCAGCAGGCTCCTCCCCCTGCACGAGTCAGGAAGTATGATTGGTTGCACATGCCAGCCTTCAGCACTACACCACAGCTGGTATATATTTAGCTGCCCCCCCCCTCAACTCCACCGCCACCACCTCCTTCTCCGCCCCTCATACGCAGCCTCCTACCACCTTGTCAGGAAGTGCGTCATAGGCTTGTCAAGGGGGAGCCTCTGGGGCGAGGCACTCCAATATTACCAAGTCAGAAAGTCTCCTTCAGGATCACACACACACACACACACACACACACACATGCAGAGGAAGACACTGATGATGTTCCTGGAGCGGAGACATCTGGAGATATTTGTATGTTTACAGCTCACATGCAGACAGACATGATTATCTGCTGTAGGTCTTTGTTTCTGAATGAAGGAAAACCTGGAAGAAATCGACAGAAATAGAAAGAAAGAAATTTTTTTTTCAGGAGGAGGAATCAGTTGTACTAAAATACTTTAAGGATGCTGCTGGTTTGATCTTTAATAAAACAGTTTTTCGTACAAGCTCCAAGAAAAAACTAAGCAGCTATAAATAGTCCTTTAAGTGTATCTCAAGGTTTTAAATTGTGAAGGCCCTATTGTAACCCTTAGGATTTTTTTTTTTCTCACGCAAATTGCGGGCACTCAGCTTGAGATAAACGCGAACACGCCTAGCCACAAAATTCAGCCCTTCGAGAAATTTCATGAATCCAGTGTCCGCATGAAAATACGAGCTCCATAGCGCCGCATAGGGGCCTGAAAATCAGCCAGGGCAACTGGCTTGGCCTACGGGCCTGAAAATTGGCGTGCAGAACAAGCGTTGCAAGACCAACAAAAAAGTCTCTTACGACCATCGTGAATTCCGAACAGGAAGTTCGCAAATTAGCGTTGAAATTCCGAATTTAGCGATTTTGCGCTACGTGTTTGAACGAACTCGTCCTAGGGTTTTAATCGGATCGGCTCCAGATTCGCAGGGTGTGTACGAGACAAGTTGACGATTAAAAGGTATTGAAAGAATTTGCGTAGCTCAAAGGGGGGCGTGGCCGCGAGGGCCCGAATTTCTTTTTCTGTTTTTTTTTACACAAACAGGAATAACTTGTTGCTTTATTTTCTCTTCTCCAAATAAAAATCCTGCCTGTTGTGCTTCCACAGTTTGATATTTAGATAGAGATAAAAAATCAAAGAGCTCAGTTTTGCAGCGCAAGTCGATGCTGAATTGAAGATAAGAACATGGGGAACATGGGAGAGGATTGAAGGAAGCACTTTTCCTCAATTAATGCAGCTCAGGCACCTGGACTGAAGTGTGTGTGTCTGTGCATGGACATGCATGCGTGTGTGCCAATACTTCCTTATTCAGGCTCGCCTCTTAATGCCCGATCACCAGATGGGAGCTGCAGTAGATGTGTGTGTGCGTGTGTGTGTGTGTGTGTGTGTGTGTGTGTGTGTGTGTGTGGTTAGGAGGGGGGTATTTCCCAAAAAGCCAAGCATCAGGCCTCCTTTTGTCCTCTCGCCTGTCACCGATGGCTTCACAGTGGGGTGACACACACACTCCAAATCTCATTAAAAAGTGAGAGATGGGGGGGGGGGCTTTCATGTCTAATAGGACTGGAGGAAAATATAATATAACAACTTGGTGCAAACAGTGTTGTTTTATGTGAGCTTTTAAAATACAATGGGAATCATTTTGACAGCGTTCATATTTTTTTTTTATAAATCTCCTTAAATACAACATATTAAGATTGATAAAATAAGACAACCAAAAACGACTCATAGAGGTAAAACACGTCCTTGGATGCTTTATGGATTTCACCACTACCTGTCCATCTGATTTCATTAGCTGCAGCGATGTGACACGTCCGATAGAGAGAGAGAGAGAGAGAGAGAGAGAGAGAGAGAGAGGGAGAGAGAGAGGACGATGCTATCACCGTCTGCCCTTTTGTTCTGGTGGAGAGAGACGGCTCAGCACACACTGACCGTGATGAATCAATTCTCTCCATCACTCACTTGTGTTAAATAATGACAACCCTGACAAAAACACATGTCAAACAAGCTTAATCTCAAGAACAGGTCTTTTATCATCTCGTGTTAAACCAATTGTTGTAATTGCCTGTAAGAATGGAGCGACACCAAGCCCCTGTTCAAACCCTGCAATTTACCCATTAGGGTTAGAAATTGCTTTGCAATTGCAGGCAATTACTCCCCATCCAGGCCTGCAACCACACACTACAGCGCCTCAATTCAAAACAATTGCCAAGTCCATTTCACTCTTTGTTATCGACTTCCTGCAGCCATTTTTAACGAGGACTCGGCGGCATATTTGCATTGGGCTAATGGATTTTGTTTTGTGTCACTGCGGTGATAAAATATTGATGCGCGGTGCCTTTAAGAGCCGAGCCTCAGAGAGACGACACCTCGGGACGAGTGTGTGGGAGAAAAGGGGCCAGACAATAAACAAATAGGATAAAACACACAGGAGACGCTGCCTCTGACATTTGCTTTGGAAAGATGATGGAAAAAATGAGCAGCTTGATATTTTTGCATGAAAACAGAGAGCGAAGGCCACAAGTCCCATTAGTTTTATATCAGAACTGGCAGAATTACATCAAGATGGTTTGAATGGTTTATTAGCTTTATTATTTCAGATTGTATTTTTTTACTGGGTGACTGAAATCACCAGAGAATGACCTCATCTTCCTCTTCCTCATCTAAAGTCACATAAACTTGTTAAATACTCAACAGCAAAAACAAAAAAAACCAAACACTATTGTTGTAATATTAACTGTGACCTGCACTTTTACATCTCTCCTTGTCTAATATTATTTAAACCACATGTTGACCATTATCCCAAATTTTAAAACACCCACCGAGACCTCACCTCCCATGAGCTCTAGATTGACACAATATCAATCCTACGACGACTGAAGTGAGCTAAGGGAAGGCTGCAGAAAAGAGTCACATGAAAAGGATCAAGATAATGTCATGATCTTTCTTTCATCATATCAGCTTCCTTTGTTATGTGCTCTTTGCCTTCCCCCCTCTCTCTCTCTCTCTCTCGCTCTCTCTCTCTCTCCCTTCCTCTCTCTCTCTCTGTGTCTCTCTCTCTCTCACTCTGTCTCTCTCTCCCTTCCTCTCTCTCTCTCTCTCTCTCTCTCCCTTCCTCTCTCTCTCTCTCTCTCTCTCTCTCTCTCACTCTGTCACTGCTGCATGGTGACTCAGACACTGCAGAGACGCTACATCTGAATGATATATCGGATGAGTCACACACCAATCGGACACTGTCCATCCCTGAAAAGTTTTTTTTTTTTTTCCACACACTGCACACAGACACACTGGCAGGATTTTAACCTCTGACAGAGCGTCCACACTCACGTCCACTCAGACTGTGAGCTGCCATGATGGACGTATCAAACACAGCTTACTTCTCCTCCTGCACCTACGCTCCTGACTAAACAAACAAGCTGGTTTTAATGGTGCTCCCTTCACACCACCCTGACTGCACACACACACACACACACACACACAGTAAATCTGTCAATCCGCTGCTCCACAGAGGGGCAAGGTTTTTCTTCATCCTCTCGCTTTCTCTGTCCATCTGTCAGTCTCTCTCCCTGCTGCTCAGATGGAGGCTCCATTTCTCCACTTGGCATTTAAGTTTTAAACCACTTACACTGTCAGTCCTGACACACACACACACACACACACACACACACACACACACACACACACACACACAAAAACACATGCAAAGTCTTTGGTCCAACAAGTCAGTCAACCTCAACAACTCCCTGTGAGCACTGGTGTAAAACTGAACACACTCACTCTAGTACTGAGGTGCTTTACCTGAGTACTGAACAACCTTCTTCTATATATAGGTAATATTGTATTTTTTACATTTATTGATGGCTATTGTTACTTTTCAGATTGAAATTTAAGACACAAAACATATGATCAGTTTACAAAACCTGATGCATTGTTAAAGTCAAGAGTTCATATAGAAGCTCCAATTAGCTCCACCTCAATTAATTGCAACATTAAATTGCAACATTTTAAATAAAATTCCTCTTATGTAGTATTTACAAGTTGTATAAGCATGTTTAATAAATGCTTTATAACACACTATAATGTAGTTATTAATGTATTTTTTAACAACCATAAATGCCCATAAATGGATGCTGTGTATAAATATCTAATTAAAGACAACATAGTAAAACTGTCTTCATAGGAGAAGTTATATAATATATAATATTATATTACTAAACACCTAAAATGTCCTTATGTCCATATAGTAAATGTTAATACAGTAAACATAATAATGATAATAGTGAATTTCCCCACTGTGGGAAAGGCTTATCTTATCTTATCTTATCTTATCGTATCTTATCTTATCTTATCTTATCGTATCTTATCTTATCTTATCTTATCTTAAAGAAGAATTCTCTGGTTTGTTCAAACTGCTCAGTGTCTAATCCAGGAGTGCATCCTCGCTGATTCACAAATGAAGGCACGGACTGAAGGTGAAAGAGATTTTTAGAAGTTCACAGCTTGTTCGTCTGATCACAGAGAACTAAAGCAGTGACTCAGTCAAAGCGAGAATGAAACATCTTGTTGCTCATCGGGGACTTGGCTCGGATGCATTCGCAGAAATTAAAGAAAGAGAAGTTGAACAAGTGACATGACAAAGCATCTTTATTAGAGAGAGAAGCAGAGTCGTTTCATTGTGATGTCAGTGATGTCAGTGTGACGAACCAGTGTCTCAGGGACATTGATATCAGATCCCTCTGTGACAAAGGAAACAACAGTATTGAATGGTAATATGCATTTGTCAGTATCACAGAGTAAACACAATATTTTTGATCCAAAAATGATCCAAATCCAAAACATTGTTTCTGTGTGTTTTAATCCTTTCTCAGTGTTGAAAGGTGGAAGTGTGCTACTGATGTTTGTGTGTCTGCACACCTGTGTGTGTGTGTGTGTGTGTGTGTGTGTGTGTCCTCCCAGCTATGTGTGTGTGCATGTTCTATTGATTAATGTGCGTCCACATGTATTATTTGTGTATGTCCTTGCTGATTTTTTTTTTCTTTTCCTGTGTCTTTTGTCCATGTTTCTAAAACTGAGACGAGTTGCTATGGAGACTGGGATACTTGTATAAAAGGAAGTGGCGAAATAGAGGAACGTGTTTGTCAGGAGACACTCTAGGACCATGAGGTTGAGGCTGAAAGAGTGAGCCTGCCGTGTAGGTGTGTGTGTGTGTGTGTGTGTGTGTGTGTGTGTGTGCATGTTTTGCTATAGTTGTGAGGACCAACTCTTGACAAACAACCTTTCTTGTGAGGACATTTTGTCTTGTGAGGACATTTTGTCTTGTGAGGACATTTTGCCTGGTCCTCACAAGGATTATACTAGGATGCCTTGGTTTTAGGGTTAAGGTTACAAATACAAAAAGTTTATGGTTTGGGTAAAGGTTGGGGTTAGACATTCAGTTGTGATGGTTAGGGTTAGGGTAAGGGGCTAGGGAATGCATTATGTCAATGGAAGGTCCTCACAAGAATAGCAAAACAAACCTGTGTGTGTGTGTGTGTGTGGATGCAAGGTTGAGGTTCAACAATGAAGCACATTAATATTTCTATCTTCTAAGTCATTATGCCACAAAAAGATAGAGACACAAAGACAGACATTCACCCATTCATCCCTCTGCTGCTTGCAAAAACATTAACCAACACAAATGCTCATATGTGCTGATAAAGCCATTGTTCATCAGCACACAGGGAGTGAGGGTGTGATCCTTCACATGCTGACAGGAGTTAAGCGACTGGCCAGTGATAATACAGCTGTTTCAGGCACTCCATCACTTGATAATTACATTACACTGGTACTCCATTGCTTCCACTCGCTCCCGGTAATCTTATTAAAATCCCAGTGATTGGAATCACAGTGACAGACGAATGGCAGCGAGGCAGCCGGCCGTGGAGCCGAGCCCTCAGCATGTCTGACTGAATGTTTTGAAGTGCATTATGGAGCCTCACACAGGCTCTGAAATGCACTTTTAAATGCAGGTATTGCGTTTTTGCTCCCATCAAAGATCAGTGCAGTGCTTGTTTGCAGGGCCTCCACAATATTGCTTTAATTTTCTTGCTTTATTTTTCTTATTTAAAAGGAGACAGACGAGGACTGTACACAATAGCTGCACCCACCTCATTAAAAGTAAAGATGGCTCCTCTTTTTCCTTTTTCACTTCAGCATCAGGGACTGGTTATTGAGCTACTATGCTGCCCTCTGGTGGCCATTTATTAACACTCCATATAAACACTTTTGCTCTCTCATGATTTTCTTGTTGATTCGCTTTACATAGACAAAATTATGGAGATCATTAGTGTAAATAAATTTGTTTTTCATGTGCATTTTATTTCACATTCCCTGCTATAGACTCGAAGGTAAAGTAGAATCATCTTCTTCATCTTGTTCCAGACTGGCTCCACATTTAGAGGCTCAGTGTGACAGGTAGTTTAATTAAAGGAAAGGTCTGCCCTGCAGCTAGCGACCCCCTGGCCTGCCAGCCTGAGCCCAGGTAACCAGTCCTCATTTGTCATGTGCAGGACCGGCTGACATATTATTTATTAGTCATCTATATGAAGGGCCCACAGCCACAGACTGCAGGCTGCGACACTGAAACAGGCTTAATGCTTTGTGGGAATGATCAGTGGTAATTAAGACGATGCAGTGGTGTGATTTAAATCACTATAAATTCCTCAGTGTATTTCCTCACTGGACGAGCTATGATGATAGCGGCACATTTTTATCAGACATTGAATGCTTTAAAATCACAATTTATTGAATGTCTGTCAAAGGTAGTTTATGTAAGACATGAAGGACTATAGGACTGTTGTTAGTGGTATTTACAAAGCAATAACAACAACAATGTGAATGTTATGTATAAAAAATTGCACGTAAGAAAATAACCTGGCTCCGTTTTTCTGAATTACCATCCACGTCCCAGATTTATTCAACAGCTCAAACATAAGTAATGATCAAGTAAATAAAATGTCATAAAATCCAAAAATGCAAAAATGGTAATTGTTAAAAGTTTAGTTTTGGGCTCAAAAGAGACACATTTAAAGAAAAGAAATTTGATGCATCAGATCCAGATCTTCGACACTTGTATGCAAAAATACTAGATACTAATAGTAAAATACTAATACTACTCCTAGATACTAGATCCTACATTTCTCGTAATGGAAGCAATATTTTTGTTACACCTGTCAATCAGCCACACAAGACTTCCCTCAACTGTTTTCACAAGCTGAGAAGTTCGTCTCATTTCAAGCTTATGAGTAAAACTAGTTTAATTCCCATTTAAATATGAATCTAAAACAAGTGTTGTCAGCTGAAAATGATGCTCACATGTGGGAAAATTAAAAAGACAGATTTCTGAACGAAGGAATGTAATGAGTTTGAATTCACATTTCTATAATAGACACCTACAGAGTATGTGCAACCTGAACAGAAAACTGACTCACACACTGGCAAAAAAAAAATATTCACTTGCATGAACGCGCCTCATTCCACCTCAAAATGAGATCTGCTTTAATCTGACAGAATGATAAAACACTTGTGAGTCTCTAATAAGTGTGTCCCCATCTGATGGGCCTCAGGTCCTCTTGACCCAGGGGACCAATTTGAGTGGTGCACAGCACATGGTGCCCCGCGCTGAATTATCGACCCCCACCTCCACCTCCACTGCAGAGGGGGGGGATAAGAGGGAGGCGGATTAGGGTTCAGTCGTCTTGGCAGCCTGAGATGCCATCTGTCATGTGTGTGCTGATCCACGTCGTGTAGCTGAGACATTGTTTTAATTCAATCATTTTCTCGCTGCCAGACAGAGCTCCTGTTAAAATACATGTCAGCACGTATTTAACAAGAAGGGTGGCGTTATAAAACAGTCATTAACTGAGTAGATGGTCTTTATAGGGGACTTTAAAACACACTGACATTGTAGTTCAATCCTTAAAGCAAAAAAAAAAAAAAGTTCCATTTTGGAAAATTTTTGTATTTTGTAGAACTTTTTTGTATGAAGATTGATGTAACTCTCAGGTATGTCTGTTCAATATAAGACAACATCCAACAGCCTGTTAGCTTAGCTTAGCATTGAGACTGGAAACAGGGAAAAACATTATGTCTCTTTTTTTTTTTTTTTTAGATTCGTTAGAAACGAAGTGTAAAATTGACTGTTTTTCTCCAGTCTATTCTGGAAGAGAGCAGTGGATTTTGTACAGATTGAACAAACAAGATGTAATGTGTTAATTAGCAAACAAACATGCTCTCAATTAGTCTCAATACTTTCTGATTTTCTGATTGCCCTATCTACGACTCTCAGTTTGTTCCTTGAGATGTTAATCATCAAAAATGGGGTCAAAATTACATTTTTTTTTTAAAAGTATCAGTAGTTTAATAAAACAGCTGTGTGTTGTTTTTAGCAAATGTTACTCAAGCTAGGGTCGGCAACACCACCAGCAGGACAGTGGATGTTTGATATACCTCTTGGTAGAATCAGTACATTGTTGGTTTTGGCCTTTTCACAATAAGAAAACTATACAACACCAGTAGCCTTATCGTTGAAGTTTTGCCTTGTGAGAAGGACATAAATAAACCTGACTATGTTGTCTGGCTTCTTTTTACAATCCAGGCTGCGTTCCAGAGGCTGAGCGACTATTTATTAACTCTGTGGGTGCTTCTGAGTCATTATTAAATTGCTTTAACAGGTCTTTAAAACATCATCAGTATGTCCGTTGTGCCATACCTGCTCAAAGGCACATTGCTTCTCTAACAGAGACAGGATGTGATTCACACTCACTTTAGCTCTCGCTGCCTCAGAAGCTTCTCAAAAGCAACAATTCAATGAAGCGGCTCACTGTGTTTGTATTTTGGGTGAGTGGGGGGGCGTTCAAAAACTAGAAACTTTTTTCATGATATCTAATCTTATATGCATGTTGCATGAAGTGAGACTAATGCACCAACAAACACCCTCATTAACATTAACAGTAGCATAGGTCCAAAGATTGGTAACCAGTGCAAATGAGTGGGGGGGCGGGGGGCAGGAAGAGGGGAGGGTCTGATAGACGTGGTGACATGAGGGACTTGTCCCCTGGGAGAGGGCTGCAAATGAACCAGCAGCCACACCTGAGACTGTACCACACACACACACACACACACACACACACACACACACACACACACACACACACACACACACACACACACACAAGGTTTGAATACTGGGCTTAGCTTGTGGCTCCCTCCACCTGATTGATTGAGGCCCTGAAGCTGCTTTCTGCTAATATTAAATAAGAGGAAAAAGACTTTATCCTTTTGAGAAAATGTAATTAACACCCACACTATCCTGGCAGCAGTCATCAAACTATTAACGAGCGAAGAAGAGACATTAGTTGTCAATACTGAAATTGCTTTGCCCTTGGATTTTAGTCCGGCACTTTGAAATGAATGCTGACTGTGAAAGCACATTATTGGACAAATAAATAGCATTTTTAAAATAAATGTCTGGAATGAGCTCAGCAGATAAGATGTGATCGAAATATCTGATTATGTGAAACACTTGTCTAAATGGCATATCAACGATAAATATCAGCGTTTCCACAGCCACAAATTTAAAGTTGCTATGTGAAAAATTTGAAAATCCCTTACTTTGGTGCCACCCGGTGGTGAAGTCAATAATGACACCATCAATGCAAGCTGCTATACTCGTCCCTATCACAATAACTTCAGAGATCCTACAATTAGATGGTTTTTGCACAGCATAACTTTATGAAACACATGACACAACACTTGCTGTATGTTAGGTGAGTATTATGCTCTTTTTTTTGGTTTATCTGCAAGGATCTGAAAAGCCTCTAGGGGGCACAAGAGCTGAAGCAAGGACCTGAGCTTCACAAAAACAGGCTCAGACTGTGGCTCAGGTTTATCTAAAAGTCAGACTTGAGGTAGACGTCTACATTTATCTGTTGCACGAAGCTGCCTAATTCAACATCCTAAGTAGGACTAATTGGCTATGAATTCTGGGTAAATTATACTATTGAACAAAAACAAACATGGCTGACTGAGCAACCATTTGTGCAACTAGTTTTTTGCTGTCTGGATGAATTTCATCACTTACAAGAATATTTTCGACGGGCGGAGACACTGCAGCTTCCTTCATGCTCAGTATTTCTGTTACCTCCTCAGTCAGACTCTGATAGTTCACAGGTGCCCCTTTTCAGCAGGTGTCACTGATTGAAATCATGAACATGTGACTCTTTGTCCCCCAACATTTCAGGCTTAGAATAAGTCTATCTTTTTTTTTTTTTTTTTTTTTTTTTTAACTGTCGAACTAACATCATTAGTCTAAGAGGAAAATTAAGACTTTTCTAAAACCAGACATCAGTCTAAAATCTCCTTGTGAAACTGCTTCCTGGTTGCAGAAAAACATGGGATTTATGTGTAAAAAATCAATAAAAACAGAATTGTCCCTGAGCCCATGTAATAATCTCCTTTATATAGTCATGTGTGTTGACAAAGTGTTGAACCTCTCTCCATCCCTGCTTTTGAACGACTGAGTCTTTCCAGGATGAACCTTTCAGACCCAATCATGATCCTCTCACCTGTTACCAATGAACCTGTTTACCTGTGGAAGGATCCAAACAACTTTCACAGTCTTTTGTTGCTCCTGTCCCAACTTGTCTGAAACATGTTGCTGCCATCAAATTCAGATGATATGCTCTCATTTCATTCCATCAATCTAGTAAATTTTGTGAATATATACATACACATTTACAAAATCTATATGCAAAAATATTTAAAATAACTTTAAAAAACACTTGTATTGTAATTTACTTTTATTCATTTTTTTACCCTTCAAACCCCTAATTTAGAAGTGCAGCTAACTTACATTTTAAAAAATGAGTTTCCATGTTCCATTTGATATTCACAGCTTTACTATATATATGTTTTGTTTTTTTTTTGTTTTTTTTTAAATCCCACTTAATTAAACAGTTAACATCATTAAACATAGCCAGGGAGTCCAGGCACAGAGTTCCTACATTACAGTGACATCAGATTGGACAAAAATATTCAACAAAAATACTGAAAAAATATGTAAATTCAGTGTTTCGATGTACTGCTTTAAATTCTTAAAACATTCCTACTATATGATCATTTCATTGCAACTATAATTTGGAGTTTACTTCTTGTTACCTGTAGACGTCAGGAGTAAACTGCCAAAACAAACACATCAATAAACTTCAACACAGATGAGTGGTTTTATTCGACACATGCTGACACTTACTCACAACAGGTCGGATAAAGTTTTCTCCTAAAACAAGACAAGCCTGACACACGAACAGTCCGCTGCGCTGATTCTTGTAAACTGACACCTCAGACCTGCAGGCGGGAGCTAACAGTGACGGCAGCCTCTGCTGGTTCCTCTGCTGTGTATTTAAACTACATGAGGGCCGGGAACATCTGGACCTGAGGGATGTGTACAGGAGAGGAAACATACAGGCGAGAAGATACTGAGGAGAAATTTTTAGGAAAAGGGAAATCTTTTAAAGAATCCTGCTGTTACTGTTTGTGAGTATATTCTGAATCATAAACCTACTATGCACTACTTTTTTTTTTATAAGAGGTAGGAATGTTGCTGATGTTGATAATGATAATGATGAAGATGATCATGGTAAAGAAACTATTTGTCTCATTAACACAGATTATTTCCTCTACAAAGGTTTTTTTCACCCTTATGTTGATAGTGTTTAGATTTATTGTAGTAAACCTAACTTTTTTGTAATAATGTAAAATGTTATTATCTTTTTGTTTATAAAATTGTTATTCCATGTTTTTTTTTAATTGGGATTTAACACCTATATCATCATCTATATATTTTTATTTTTATTTTTATATTTTCATAATTTAACCCACAATTTTAAGCACTCAAAGTTTTCTCTTTTTGACCTGTGAATGTTCTAAAGAATAAGCAGTTTAAAAAAAAAAAAAAAAAAAAAAGCAAACACTATAATTTTGCAGTGTAGACAGAAGTACAATATATGTTTGAATGTGACTTTTGAAAATGAGTTCTCACACAAGAGCTCATTATATCAATGCCGAAATGAATTCTCCAACATGTTCATGGCGTTTGACCCTTCATGGCCTCCGTAGCTCAGTCAATGCTCTGACTGTTCTGAGGCGATCATTGTTTATTTGATTAACCCCGCACTAATATAACCAATGACAGATATTTTTAAAATCTTGGTGCCAACTTTTGATTGTGTTTCACTGGATCTGGGGTCCCGTAGCTCTCTGCTGTTCAGGGTGCGTAAACAGCAGCAGGCGACAGACCTTTCCATCCTGTGTTGATAGGAGGTTTATTTAGTCTGGAAGCAGCTGAAGGAAAGTCATGAGGCGAGAGCAGCTGAAAGCTATACCTCAGCTTTGTGATTGTACGAATCCAATACCTGCTATTCATTCACTAGTTTTACATGACCTCTTTTAAGCTGTTACAATCCTACAACTGACACCTGAGACAGCAGATCATTGACTCAGAGCTCCTGCTTGAAGTTATGAATCTTGATACTTTATGAATAGTTTTTTCAAAGAGTGAATGCTGAACAGACTCTGAAGACAAAAGCCTGCAGGTTAAATACTAACACACTGAAATTCATCAAACACATGCTCCTGGCTGAAGAGATGATTCTTTCTGTGACAGATCTGCCGCCTCAACCCCCCCCCCCCCCCCAAAGTAAACACGAGAGCTGCGCCCGTCATGTAAGGAAACAGGATTTTGTTAACTAGTTGTGAAGTTAGTTGTTTACCAGACAGGCGCTTTGGTTTCATTCTGCGGAGACACCAGTGTTAGACCAACAGCAAATCATCCATCACCCTGTCATCTCCCATACATACAGCACACGTTCAGGTATTCAGGCTCGGGATCCGTCATCTCACACACACATTTTTTTTCAGGTGGGCTGGTGTGTAATTTAAGCTGTTACCCGCTAACAGCCAGTTAGGCTGTGAAGACTTTTATTGAGAAAACACAATTAAAGGCTGTGAAACTGCACTGGAGCAAATCCTACTTTGGAAACATTAAAGGTTGTGCAGAGTCAATGAGGTGCAATAGAAATGCTGATACATGCATGGGCCTGTGTGTGTGTGTGTGTGTGTGTGTGTGTGTGTGTGTGTGTGTGTTTACAGACAGCGACCCTCAGCTCTGCAGGAGTATAAAGGCTACTTGTGTGTGAGAGCTAGGCCAGTAGGTGACCTTTGCCTCGTCTTCCCAGCAGAGGCATCCTGTAGCAGAGGTGTGAATATTGCACCTGGATGTTCATGCCCCGATGGTCAACCTGTAAACCAGCCTCTGACTTGGCAGGACGCCCCCTCCACATATACCTGTCCCACATCCGCATGATGTGTTTACACAAGAGCCTTTTCACTCTGCTCAGTCAGAGCTGTGTAGTTACATTCACCTCACGCTGTCTGAGCCAGGATTCACTGAGATATATCTGTCTTTGCCCTACTTCTCTGGTGTGATTCGTCAACCCACTTTTTGCTGACGTGAGACAACTTCACCACAAACTGCACTCGACACAGGTGCTTTAATGCAAAAACACAGGTGGTATACAACTGTAAATGAGCTCAGGTGGCTGTGATGCTGCCTGTCTGCGTCCCAAACAGCTGCCCTCCAGATGTGCTCTTCTACTGAAGTCTTAGGTAGAATAAAATGAAGTCTTTGTTAGAGATGGGATTTTTATATGGCATCGTAGCGGGACGGCTCATGGGACGACTCATTCAGTCACTTCAGACTGAAAAATCTCAACAACTTCTGGATGGACTTTTTTGGATGAACTAATGGATATTTTGCCATGAAACTTCGATGCAGTAACTGCAATAACTTTGGCAACCTCTTCTCTTTTCTCTTGGTGTCATCGAAATTCTCATCATCCCATCTCAGCTGTGCATCACGTTTATTGGTAATTAGGAAATGTGACCATGCTTACATGCTAAACTACTGAACTAAAATTAAACTAACTACGAAATAATCTCCACAATAACTTTCCGGTATTGTAAAATTCACTTACATGACAAACCCATAGACTGAATAAAATATGGACGTAGTGTCCGTGACGTCACCCATAGGTTTCTGAAGAGCAAAAATGAAGCAAATCGTAGTGCGTAGCCATCTTGGTAGCCTACCTCCGGTTACTCCAAATATGGACAAAGAGGTGGAGCGAGGGCGGAGCTGAGGCAGGTCAGCTTTGTCGCCTTCAGTGTTGCTCATACTGAACTTCCCACATGGTATTTCCTCTCGCCCTCATCATCTCAGCCCATATTTTCTCTCTGAATGCCCGCTTAGTCTTTGCTACTTTACAGTTTTTTCTTTAAAGCTGTCTCTACTGTATATGAGCCAGCGGAGCCAGTGACCCGCTGCATGTGTTGTTGTCTTAATTCCAGCTGATTAGCAGCGAGTGTTACTGGCAGTCGGAGCAAGTCTCTGCATGGGGCTGAGCTTTATGACGGAGGCTGCTCTGGGAACAGGACAAATGAGCCATGTAGCAGCACCAGGAGACCGGCTCGGGGCTGTAGCTATACATCTTATTAAAGCCGGCAGTCAGTCAGTTTAATCCCTTTGATTAATGATTGTGTGTATTGTTTGTACTATAAAGTCTATGTGAGGAAAGCCAGTGTGTGAGATTAGTTTCAACACGTATTGTTGCTTTTCTTAAGGTACAAGACTTTCACTCCCGCCTCAAAAACCATTATGCTTTAATTATTTATTGCTTTCCCAGAACACTTTTTTTTTTTCAAGTCTGCCTGAAAACACCACTCACACGTCCAAACCTTTCACCAACTGTCAGACAAAGTGTTTTCAGTAATTCCCTTTTTGATTATCCTCCGTCACAGCTCAACAAGACAACATGTCTGAAACAGAAAGAGGGAATTTTGCACTAAAATAACTTTGGAAACTACCCACTTGATTTGACTGACTCAGACTGCTGAAGTGTTAGATTCTTACATTCTATACAGTCATACATGCAAAGGGTTAAACATGAACAAAACATGAAAGAATGTAAAGGAACATGTCTCCCATATTTCAAATATTAATATTCACCAGACTTACAGGTAATGTTGTGCTTACAGGTAATGTTCAGGACTGTCTCGTGCACTGTGTTGGAGATGGTCCTGAATGGTTTCATAGTAAAGATGAGTAAAACTTCTTTGCCTTGTTGTGGTGGACCACACTGATTATGAGCTCATTACAAAACACCCACTAGGACTTGACGGGGGGTGAGTACTGCAGTTGTGGTGGGTGTTTTTTTGTCCCCCAATGGTCAATTCAATTCAATTCAATTTTATTTGTATAGCGCCAAATCACAACAACAGTTATCTCAAGGCACTTTACATACTGAGCAGGTTGAGAAACCCGACAACATACAGAGACCCAACAGTTCCCATCATGAGCAAGCATTTGATGCAACAGTGGCGAGGAAAAACTTCCTTTTAACAGGCAGAAACCTCGAACAGAACCAGGCTCAGTGATGGACAGCCATCTGCCACGACTGGTTGGGTTGAGACAGAGAGAGAGAGAGAGAGAGAGAGAGAGAGGGAGAGATGGACAGAGGGGGGTGGGGGGGTATAACAAGCAGCAATATAATCCACAGGCGTGTACATATTGAACAAGGGGCAACACCAAGCCCATCGTACACTTGGAAACAAACTTCAATAAGTGGCACAAAGATGAGATTTACACTTTAGCTGAAAGATTTCCAAACAGTACTTTTCAGTTTTACAAGACTTCAAAGACCAAACCAACAAGTTGACTTTGGTAAATCTGCTTCCTCAGCTTCTTCTCACTTGATGAGACAGACTATTGCAAAATGCCGAAATCAAAACCTAACAAGAGCATAAAAAACCCCTCCATCTATCATTTGATCCACCAGGGTCCGTCAGAGCCGAAGCATGGACAGTGAGGTGGAAGCGCTGAACACCAGCCTTGACAGTCCTCTGAGCTCGATACACCTGACCGGGCTGGGGATGAGCTGTCTTCTCAGCCAGAAGTACAGACACTCTGGGCCCGGACTCACCAGTCCTCAGGAGTACAACCAGTGGCTGCCTTACCGCCACGACGCCAGCCTGCTGCCCATGAAGGAAGACCTGGCCTTCTGGCTCAACTCCCTCATGGGTGAGACAGTTTTCCTTCATTTTAATGTAAATGTTAACTATACTGTGCAGAAACACCAACACCCGCCTTCTCTATAATCATATATATCACAAAATCACAATATCACTTCAGGTTCTTACAGTTTTCTACAGATGAAAGACCCTTGACTTGTTTGGAGCTGGGGCTTTTATTTTGAAAAACAGGTGAAAAAGCTACAGTCACATTAAAAACAGAGACACATTAACCTACTTATTATCCCAAATCCTTGAAATACCTTTTCACGAGGGGGAGCTGCGGCGGTGACTCCCACTTTACTGCATTGTGAGGAGAAACATAAAGGGTCTGCACGTGTCACAACCTGTTGGAAGATGTCTGGAAAGTGACAAGACTCCAACAGGATGAGTTTTCTGATACAAGAAAAGGGGGGAAAAATTGTTTATCGGCCCAAGAGAATCAGAAAAGAGGTTTGTGTTGAGTCTAATACACTGAAGCTGATTTTGCCATTTCATAGGTTTTCTCAGACAAAGCATTCGTGTTGCTATATTTGGTATTTTGTTTTTGTTGTTTTTTTTTTTGAAAATTTTTGAATTTTTGAAAAAGATTATTGAAATTGAAACAGGAAACAAAGTTGTCTTCCTCTTGGTATTAAAAGTGTATATGTAGATGTGTGTTAACTGCAATATACATGTAGATTATATTGTGTGTGTGTGTGTGTGTGTGTAATCCTTTGCAAAAAGCAACATGAGACTTGAGTAGTAGCTAAAAATGACTCTACACAACCCATTGTTTGTGTGTGGCTCCCCAGGTGTGGAGCTCACGGCAGACAGTCTGATGGAGAGGTTGGATACTGGCGTCCTGCTCTGTCAGTTGGCACAACTGCTGCAGGAGAAGATGATCCTCACCAGCAATGGCAAGGTGCTGCAATGCACAGTCACACACATGTTCATAGACACAAACACTGAGTTACAAAAACACCTCACCACATCGTACAAGTCAAGTCATTTTACCAAACGACTGAAGCTCAAAAACAGCCTTGTTTTGGCACAGTGACACAGGAAACTGTTGAGTCGGCGGATGTCACAGGTAAAAGCATGAAACCACTTCAGGTCTGAGGTTGGCACTCTCATTGTCTGGTGGTGCATTCAGTGGTCGTCCGTGTCTGTTCATGTTTCCTGTTACTTCCTGTCTCACCTCGCACGACATCAGCTTTTGAAAAGTTCCTGATTTGTCTTTGTCAGGGACCAAGCAGTGAGGCAACGAGGAACGCAGGTGTTGGTTGAAAAGAAAGGGTTTTATTCACCCAAAAAGAAGCAAATAATATAAACCAAGTATTCAAAATCAAGGTCTATAAAAAGAGGTCAACAAAACAATAACTGTACTCAAACTACAGCAACAAAAATGAGTGCTCACAAAAACTGACCCGACACAATGAAACAAGGGAACATATATACTGGTCTGGCCAAACCAATTAACACAAAAGGGAGAAACAAAATGGACGCCAACTAAAACTAATACAAAGGAAAACCTAACTGAACCCGAACCCCCCTCTGACATGGCTGGACATGGTCCGGCCTAATGACCTCGCCACAGGATTTGAATGGTCCAGCCCCTTGGCCATGCCTTTTGCTTCCAGCTGACGCGTCCCCACAGGCAGCACGGTAACTCAAAGAACAAAGAAATGATTAATATAACAGCAATAAACAATATACTTATACTGACTTTGCAGAAAATGTGTGCACGGCATTTAAACAGTGTAAAGCCAAATGAAAAATAAAGAAATTATAAATCAAGGAAACTGTGATGTGGATTTGAATTGTATAGTGAAGAGTGTTTGCAAATCCAATAAACCTGTGTGGTGGACTGCAAATTAACATAACATGTACTGAAAGTCAGGTGAGTGTGTGCACCCTACCACCCAAAACTGTCTTCCTTACGCACAAAACACACAAACTCTGTTCGATCTGCAGAGTCGCTCTCAGTCTTTAAGAAAAGACTAAAGACCCAGCTCTTCACTGAACACCTTGGCACTTGATAAACTCCTATAAAATGAACACACATACACACACACACACACACATACACACACGCAAAAAAAAAAAAGTCTAATTGTATGTTGAAATGTATGCCCCCCCCCCCCACTGCCTGTAGGCAGGCCCTATCTAACTTGAACCTTGATTTTATAATTAGTATTAATCCATCACTGCACTCACTAGTTCAGTGTTTACATGTCTGTATATGTGTTTTTATATGTGTGTGTGAAAACAGTCACAGCCCTTCATGAGGAGAGTGATCCACTGGCGAGCTGATGCAACCTCCGGATCCTTTTTCGCTCGAGACAACACGGCCAACTTTCTCTACTGGTGTCGAAAGATCGGCGTCGATCAGGCTTATCTCTTTGAGTCCGAGGATTTGGGTGAGTCAAGTGCGGAGATTGCCATTACCATTGAAGGCCTAAAGTGAACGTTTGTAATTAAATTAAAATCTTTTTTAGTTTCACTTCATTGAGGCAGAAATAATAAAACAAGTCACAACAACTTTCTATCTGCTGACAACAATAGTCTATTAGTTGTGTGGTCCTTATGTTTCTTCTTCAGTCGTTCCTGCTCAATCACTATGTCTGAATAGACCCATTATAATGTGTCTTATGAGTCAAAAGGTATTAAACTGTGCATCATGTGACTTGTGGAAAAAGAAAATAATTGGCCTACATTCACTTTCATTTGCTTTCATTTGTTTTACTATCTTATTAATTGTTATTGTTGGTGATATTCACACCTGTAGAGGAAACTAAAATAGTGCAAAAGAAAATTTTAGAGCAGGTGGACTTAATTTGCTTATGGGATGTGTTGTATTATTTTTTAGCTCGATCTAAAAGTTAACGGTGATGTTTATAACAACATCCAGAGACCAAAAGGATTATGGGAAATGAAGAGTTCGAGATGAGTCACGACGGTCACGCTGAATGTGACGATGTCAGTGTGAAGCTGATGCGTCTCCTTGTATCATTTCTCACTCACACCTTCTGTTCTGTATGATGCTCCTTGTGCCTGAGGTGAAGACGACTTCAGTCAACAAGGGTCTGTAACGTGGTTCTCGGGCATGTCCACGCAAGGCAGAGGATGCGTGAGAATGATAATGTGCAGGTTAATCCCCACCAACAATACCCCCCCCCCTCCCCCAGGCTGACTGACCTACTTCTGACTTCTTGACTAACTGAGTGGCGGTGAGAGTGAACTCACTGTACTTTGATGAAGGCACAGATGATTCTTTCTGTCTCTTTTCTCTCGTCTCCTTTTCCTCCTGCAGCCATGATGTAATGGTGGATCTCAAATACAGGTGAATGAAAAAATGATTATTGATACTGACATTCTCTCTGCTCATCACATATTTTTTTTTTTTTGTCGTACATAAGTCCATGCATGCTCAACAACTGTCATCTTAACAAATGAAGTAGCAAGGGGCTTTTTCTGGTCCAGACCAAGCGGCAACCTCCGGCGCTGAAAAATGAAGCCAATGCGGAAGTGCAAAAAGCTGCAGTTCCTCCAATAACCACTAGAGCAGGCCGCAGAAGGGAGTCAATTACATTTGAGTCCCATGTTAAAATGTCCGATTTTACGACAGAAAAAAACATATTTACAGCCTGGTTCAAAACATGGCTCTAGTCTCAGAAGCTGTTTTTCTACTCCATGACAACTCTGGGGGGGGGCGAATTTTTTTATAAGGTGTTCGTTGAAAATATACAGCATACATCATTATGCACAATTCATAGCTGTCAATCTAAGTGGCGCCACTTTGATTGACAACTAGCCACTGGCGGTCTAAAGGGCGTCACCCCGGCTAATTCTAGTCACTGAGTTTGGGAAAGAGAT
>JBBMOC010000129.1:196442-264565 GCA_037975185.1 Centropyge bicolor
GAAAGTGCAAAGATTCAACAAGACACTGAAGATACAGTTTTCAATCATGCCTCAGTTAATTTTCCTCGACTTCTGAAAAGTGGTAGCCTCATGAGGAGGTTAAATGGTGATGGTGAAAGGACTGAACATCACACACAGTGTTGTCAATACACATTATAACACCTTTTTTTTTTTTTCTAAGAAAGTTATTTGACATAGCTGATAGAATATCTCATGACTCATCTCCAGCAATCGACATTTATAAAAACTTTATCACACATGGCTGTAATATTCTCATATCATGAAGTTGTTGTGAGCTTGAAAATTTTCAAAATAAATTGGTTCTAATGACAGGATAAAAAAAAAAATTATGTAACAGAAAACTGGCTGCTGTGTTATTATCATCCACAAGCATCACAGAGAGAGTTTCTCTTTTTTCCACTGAACAAACTTAAGTCCTACCTGCTGCACTCACACGACCTTGTCCCACATTACACACTATGAAGTGTATTTTTGTAGGTCAGTACACAGAGACTGGCATATTTCACTGATTTAAAGAAACTTCAAGGTGAACCACACATCAATCAAACCGCTAATTTGAAATAACAAATCAAAAAAATTTTCGAAGAATTTTCTTTATTTTTCCTGTTTTTCTCTTTTTACTGGAACTGAAATGCAGCTGTTGCCCATATGAACAATTCATGGCAATCAGCCTTTAAGGCTTAAGTCAATTTAGTCTGGATACTTGTGATTTGAAGTATACTTCATTTTGTCATTTTCCATGTGTGAGCACACTACGATCAAAACACAAAATGAGTATGTGGTGAGTATTCAGAATAAAGCTTTTAACGTACTTAGTTGCGGTCAAAAGTCTTTCTTTACTAGTACTACTAATTACTATTTGTGCTTTTTTCAACACCAGATTTGGAGGTATTTTTTTTTATCGATTGAATCAGAAAACTGAAATACTTCCCATGTTTCTATTGCATACTACAGAATATACTATGCACCATTAGGAGCTAGTACACAATAAATATGTATTTTACTGACACAGGATGTCTTCCACACATCAAACTGAATTTGGAATGTAACTGTCTTTAAAATCATGTTTCATGGACTTATTACTTCACATTTACCTGTTTTCTTTATATTGATTTTGTTTTGTTTTCCAAGCCCCCTCTGCAACGTCCATGTCTTTTTAAAAATAATCATCAGCGTTAACAGCTTCTCCATTTCCTTTGTGCATTGTGGGACAGTGATGTTACATTTCGTGATCCATTATCTTCCATATTCTGCTTGTTTCCTTGTTTGAGCTGTTACAGAGCCAGATTTTAGTCAAGACCTGAATGTCCTCTACCAATGTGTGATGTTACTATGTTACTGTACTCGGTGAGGATTTGGAACGCAGCTTGTGCTTTTTGTATTTAGATCACTAGATTCAGATCACTGACGCTGCATTTTTTTTTCATCTAAAATTGCTTAAGTTGCTTGTACTACACAAAAAAAAGGCTGACCAGTATTGAGGGTAAACAATAGAGCGATCAAATGCTTCCTCCACAGTTTGATTTTTTTTGCTCTTGTGGGGTTATGACTCAGCTGTCAGTCACCGTCCTGGTCGGGTCTGTCCGTTTGGTGCCACAGAATACCTTAATGTACCCAACAATGGATTCACATTCCCGGCACCATCCCGTATCTCTTCATCGTCTCCAAACTGTCAGCCATCATTACCTCTAAACAAACAGAAAACAAACATTCGTATTCAAAATCTACTTTACACAAACGATGATCTGGATCTACATAGAGATGCATTTGTACATATAGAATCTTTATAGAAGCATCAAACAATTTGCTTTTGGATGCAAATTTGCTTCTGTGTATTTTATCGTACTGACCACGCTGCTAGATGCATCTTGTGCTCTGCAGAGGCTGCAGACGTTACCCCCCCCCCTCCCCGGGGCTCATGTTTGATATCAGTTAGTGTGCGACACTAAAGATAAGCAATGGGCAGTCAACGCCAGAATTTTTTTTTTTTTTTTTCATTACGAACAATAACACAGCACACATCACTCGACTGAAAGAGGAATGCTGACATGATGCTCCGGCTTGATGTTTGTGTGTTTGTTTCTTTTGGAGGATTTCTCCCATGATTCATCTGGAGTAATTGAGCGTGTGTGGAAAAGAAGGTGCTGGTGTGTGTGTGTGTGTGTGTGTGTGTGTGTGTGTGTGGGAGAGTATGCGGCTTTATGTATTTAAGAGAGCACCATTTTAAGACAAATTCTCTTTAGAGAATACAGTCACCTTTAGATCACCGTAAAGTCAGCATGTCGAACATCTGAACCAAAAAAATGTCTTGTTTGTGCTATGAGAGCCATGCCCCAGACATACGGGACTGTGGCTGTTACTCTTGGTGTTCCTGGGCGTCCCTCAGGGAATTTTTCAGATTAGGTGCGTGACGTTTGTCGGTACTTTTCTTCCTTCTCAGGCACACTGAACACGGACGGGGGGATGGCGATGGCGGTGTGAGATGGTGATCAGACAAAAACAGTTTCAGAGTTAAACATCAAGGTTGGAAGGGTGTGGCTTGTGCGTTCGGTGGGTCGGTCGCTTCGGACGCCTCTGTCACACGGTTCCGTTCTCCTGCCTCGGCTTGTGGGTCGTTGTGCGAGCGGGCGTGCTCAGGGAGGGGGCCAAGGTGCAGAGGAAGCCAGCCAGCAATGTGAGACCGAGACCCCCCCAGGCACAAAACATGGACCAGCCATAGCCATGGCTAATGTCCTCAGGGAGGCCGTACATGTAGCGGGGGTAGCGGGACAACTCGAAGTTGATTCCTGCCACACATGTGCACAAGGAGATGATGCAGCACGTTCCTGTGTGAGCACAAGAGACAAGCAGTGATTTAAAATGGGTCCAGCTCGATTATGAAATCACTATACGTGCTGTGCATCTTCCTGCAGGACAGGGATCATGTTACTGCAGGACATTGATCTACTATTTCATGTTAACCCAAAGATGCTCTCAGCTGTGACCAAATAAACAGAGAAATTGAATTAGATTGGATTTTGTCGGCATGTTTGTGTATGCATGTGGGCATATGTGCTCTCACAGTACCTCCCATGAGAAAGAGTAGCCCAGCTACATATTGCATGAGGTCATGCTGCTGGCAGCATCCCAGCACTCCAATGATCCAGCCAAAGAGAATGATGGACACAGCCATGCCCACGAAGCCAGCCGTCATTCTTCTTAGATCTGCAAGCAGAGGCAAAAACGTCAACATGTAAACCATACAGTAAAGCATGTAAACTAAAGACCATTGTTTAAAATGGTCATTTGTCCTAAAAGGCTTAACGTAATGGACAAACCAAATCCAAATGGTCACAGCATGCTGGAAAATTCAAATATTGTCTTCATATTTCATTTGTAAATGAATTGAATTGAAGCTGAAATCTGTCACTCTGTCAATCTGCTACACTGAACTACATCACATCACAAACAGATCAGGCTAATGCTATGGTTTATATTTCTTTGCTGCAACTGGTAACAGAAAATCAGAAAGGAACAACTTTAACCAGAACCTGCAATAAACTCCAGTAAATAATCATTCTTTTTTTTTTTTTCAAATTAGAGCTTTATCCTCCTTCTTTGCTGAAATGTATGCCTATATAGAGATAAATTTCAGATTTTATTATTACAGTTAACTTAGCTTAGTGAATCAGCTGGCGCTAAGAGTAGCTAATAATATAATAGCCATGCTAATAACTTAGATTATGTTTTTGGTATAGCATGTTTAAAACAGAAAATATAGCATAGCAGATTCACACCAACACTGAATTTCAAACAGAAAAAAAAAATTAAAAATGCAAGATCGCTACTGATGCACTCCAAGGTCAAAGAGCTCCTTCAGTCGATGTTTTTGAACAATGATATCGAGTAAGAAATACAAGCCAGTCCAAATGTTTAAAGGAGAGATTTAATAGAAGACACTGATCTGTTTGACTTAGTGTCCTCAGATAAGCCAGTCTAAAGCCAACAGATCCCTAATAGTGATGACCTGATAACCTGGAGTCTGAATGTGGGACAGAAGGGCTTATTAGGTCAGTGATATGTTCAGGAACAAGGCGATGCTGTGCCTCAAATCTGATGGCTATAATCTGTCAAAAAATGTAGATATTAAGATGCAACCAGTGTAAAAAGATTAACATTATGATGAAATGCTGCAAGTCTGCTGCTGCAAGTGTAGACAGATGATTGACAGCACAGGGACTTAATGGCATGAGATTTTTTTCACTAGGCTATTTTCTACACGTCTTTGAAATGGTAAAAACAAGACAGAAAACAAACTTGATTTATTTTTTAAAATTTGATTGAAATTGAAAACAAAACAGGGCCCAAAATTGTGCCTTGAGGAACGCCAGATTTTACATGTCCTTAGAAAACTATGACAACTAAATCCCTAAAGGTAAAGACAGGTTGTCTTGAGGATAATGTTTTTAAATGGTTCCTGAACAAGGACAGTTAAAGTTAAACATTCTCCATTATTAGATGATTGATGACGGATTTTCTCAACTTTTTCTGCTTATTGTTTTCTCTCTTTCTTTCTCAAATAGTCTGTTAACGGAAGAAACAGAAAGCAGAAAAATAAATGTGGCTCAACACAAAAGACGCAAAGAACAGATAACTAGATAAAGTATCAAGTTCAAGCAACTCCACAAAGACAGACAGACACTTGAAGACTTACGGAGTGCATGCCACTCATCCTGTCGAATGGTCTTTGTGATGTTGATGGGTAGATTTCGTGGTAGGATGGACGAAGAGTAGTGATACTTGACTGGGGTACATCTTTGAATTATTCCTGGCAGAAAGGAAAATGAGAGAGACAATTATAACTGGAGTACAACTATCTTTAATACGAGTCGTGAGAGGTGACACAGGAAATTAAGTAAAAATCTTATTCTGAACCATCGCCCCACTTGTGGGATTATGAAATAATATACACACATGGTAGAAAAGCCTCGTATTTATTTTACACCCTCACTGAGTTTTAATTTACTGAGATGGCCTTATTAACCTCGTGTTCCCATCCATTCCTACATTGCTATTAAGGGGGGGATTAAGAAACAATATGAAATATGGATTATTCTTCCGAAGGCTACATAAAGAACCTTAATTGCTCCCATTTAAAGTGAATCTCTTCACATTGACTTGATGGTCAGTGCAATAAACTGCATTCAAAGTAAGCATTTAGTGTCTGGTACATGGAGATTTTGAAAGACCTTGGAGCACAACAGGCTTGTAGTCCAGCTCCTACATCATATGGCAAGACATGCAACAACTTTATGTTTCAGATCCTCTGCAAATCATCATTTTCAAGTCATTTCATTTTAGGAAAGAACATTGAACAAGTACTTTACATGTGTCACAACACGCTAGAATCATGACATATTTCTTTTTGTACTAAGACTTCAATGGCTCAATTACAGTTACACAAAATTCTCATAACTTCCGTCAAAGCTTTTAATCGAACTTTGTTAATCTCTGTTTTTTAGGCATTTCCCTCTGAGAGTCAGGTCTGTGATCTTCCAGGCTTTGATTTGAATGCCTTTGTTGAGGCACCCACAGCTACTACTGAAGAAAGAGGTTTATGTGTCACAGTGGCATTCTGGGCCAAGCTTCTAGTGTTTTCAAGCTGTGGTATGTACAGAAAAGCCAACACATCTTTGGCACTTCTGTGAACATCTCACCTCAGTGCCTCACATTAAACTGATGTATGAAATTGAAACTATGCATGACACCCTCAACTGCTAACATGACATCTGTTCATCACATCCACAAAGCATTGACACTTTCATTAGGACAAGCTGCTTTGAATGCAAAACAAGCAGAGAGGAACTTCACATCTAATGTTAAGGAACATTTGACTTTGGCTATGTGTCAATGCTCAGAAGAAAGTCTGTTTTTAAGAACAATGCCTGACAAAATGGTGGCTACATGGAAGCATTTTAAATACACTGCAGACCTATGGTTGATCCACACAGGTGACTGTAATTGTTGTGCCTGATTAGAGGACTGGAGGACTGTGCTTGATTGACACCTGCCTGACACTCCTGTTAGCTTTGTTCTTCCTACAGGGGCGGGACAAGCACTTCTCTTCAATTCTTATTGGTGACTTCATGTAATTGCCATCTGTGCTCACCTTTCCTTTGAGCACAGGTCTAATCAGCCACAGTAAGTGAAACCACCTGTGTGGGCTGTGAAAGGACTGTGTTAAATTGCAGTCTAAACCTGTGTAGTATTAAATAATGTTGTATTGCACACATGCTCCAAAAACACTTTTGAAAACCTAATAAAATGCGGAGATTAACAGTCAGTGAAATTTGCTGTACAGGTCAGGAACATGTGTTGAGTCCACACCAGCAGAAATGATTGTCCTGACATCATTGTCATCATGAAGACAGAGATCAGAATCACAATCACAATTAGCAGTAGAAAATAATTCAACACAGTTTTGTTAATGGCATCACTTGTTTGTCTGTACGTGCAGTGAGATACTGTAGCTTAAAGTCAGGATATCCCACAAAAACCTGTCTGGGTGTTAACCTCTGACCTCCATTATGTATTAAAACTTGGTCATCTGGCTTTTTTAAAAACTGATGGGCATGATCAGAGGTAAGCTGCTTGGATAGATAACAATATGCATGGACCATTACAGCTCCGAAATGGCTTTTTTCCAGAACTGTTCTGTTGTTCAATTTGGTCTATTTCTGTGTGTTTTACATGTCACATCACTTTGATATTTGTACCAGCTCATGTACAAATGTATCTTCTATGTAGTGAACATGGGTAATGTAGGAAAAGTGTATTTAGTCTTTGTTTCACAGTGTCTCAAACTTCTACTACACGTTCAATAATCCCTCTGTAAAAGTCTCTTTCAAACCAGTGGCAGACAACACATGATCTGTGAAAACAGTATAAATATATGATATCAAATTATTCCGATATTCCCAAAACATAACAATGAAAAAGGAATAAATATGAACATAACAATCAGGCATGGCTTGGTAAATATCATATGTTCACTTGCAGCAGATTAGACACAGTGTTTACTTCTGTGGCTACTAAAATAATAGTAAATAAATTCCATAATGCCAAATTTGCATCTGCACCTCCATTCTGGACACTTGTATGTTGAATAACACACAGGTGTAGGAGCTAATAGTGGCAGCACATAAAGTCACTGTAGTCATGTGACCAAAAATCACTGAGTAGTTTGTCAACACATACAGTATGAGGTGTGGATATAGTATGCACCGACAGTACAGTCACACTCCACAAAGCCTTTGTGAGGCTTGTAATATGTTCATTTTTGCTGATGCTATGTAAAAACACTCAGATGTATGTTTTGGACTGTGCCTCAAAATGACCTAAAATCAACACCTTTCTGCGACAATATCAGCAAAAACAGCGAGACAACAGGCTTCATGAGGGCAGTGTGTGTTACAGAGGTGATGCACTGGAGTGATGTGTTCATGCTAGTTGACCCCGGCAGGACTGAGAGATACAGTGAGTTCAACAAAAACATAACCCTGTGCTCATTATGTGCAAAGTGTGTGTGGATGTAAACACATTTCATTCACATTAAAACAGGACTGAATCTGTTGTCCTGTAGGTGATTTTGATCTGGAGCCTTCTGTTGTTCACAAGCCACATAAGTTGCAGATTTCAATTGTTAAACTACAAATTCATTCTACAATAGAAATCAAATATGACTAAACAGTGTGTTGTGGTTGACAGATTTTCAGTAAGCTGCCACTAATGTATACTGGTGTAAGAAAGTTCATTTATTTCTGCCTTGACAGGAGCAATCACAACAACACCTTGTGACACCCATGCTGTCTAGACAGGAAGAGACCCCCCCTCCCCCCTCTTCGTGTATCTGATCAGTTTTTGGGACCTGATCTGAACCAGGTAATGAAAAGAGAAAGAGAGAGAGAGAGAGAGAGAGAGAGAGAGAGAGAGAGAGAGAGGCCTGAAATATGGCTTCTCATTGTTGTCCAATGAGGAGGGCTGAGGCCTAACATTCAAACCAGCCCCATCACCAATTCTTCTTCTTCTTCACTACGAAATCATCCTGTTTTAAAAATATAATAACATGAACCTTTACAAGCTGTTGTTTAGTCTGTGATCGAGGCAAAAGGAGAAGACCGGCCATTATGTCAGAGAGGAGGAGGAGGAGGAGGAGGAGGATCAGCACCATGGACAGCGACATCCTCACGTTCACAAAAAAAGACATAAGCTTTAAAAAAATATCTGGTTTCATAGCATTGAAAATCTAAAATGAGACCTGAGAGAGAGTGGGCCTGTGAAGCAGCCTGTGTTTGGTGAGCTCGTGGCTAAACATCAGGGCCTGGTGCGCACAAGGAAAAAAAAAAAGAGAAGGAAAAACAGCAGCCTCCTCCTCTGTTTACCTTTGTAGATCAGGTCCTCGGTCTCCAGGTCGAAGCCCTCCCGGTGACACTTCCTCCACAGGCCCGAGATGGTGGAGTTGAACTGCCGGCTGCAGTGGGACTCCATGGCGGACGCGGCGGCCAGAAAGTGCCGCTTCCTCCTGATGAGCGCCCCAGCATCTGGGCCTCTCCTCTCCAGGCTCTTTGGAGGCATCTGGAGGGGGAGGTTGTGGTTGGAGATGTAGATGTAGCCCGGGTCGTTCCTCTTGTTGGCATAGTTTTTGCACCTCTCCCGGTGTCTCCGCGCGTCGGTCTCGTACCAGTAGTCGGTGCAGATCGCCATGGCGAGCAGCCCGAGCGCGCAGAAAGCCAGGAAGAGCCCGGTGCCCGTGAGGATTTTCATAGCGGCCATCTTCCCCGCTCGATGGAGAGCCCGAACGAGACGGCTCCTCCGTGGCCGCGGCGGTGCTGGAGGTGGAGGTACCGCGTGCGGTGAACGGCACTCAGAGCCCCACGCAGTCCTGCACGGGGCGCATGATGAGGGTGGTGCAAGGCCAGCGCTGAGTGGACTGGAGGCTGCGGTCTATTGTTGTGGTGCCCGGTGCATGCAATGTTGTTCCCACCATCTGTTATGGTACAGGAGGAGAAGGGGATGGATGGCGACCAACGCTGAGAGGAGGAGGAGGAGGGAGGAGGAGGAGGAGGAGGGGGGAGGCAGGGGTGTAGTTGCGCGCTCTCTCCTCCAGGTTGCTGAGGGAGGACAGGGATGGGGGAGTGGTCATTTGTGATGCTTGGATGGTCATGCAAAAACACAGGTGCAATGGGAAGTTGGATCGTGTGCAATTGATCTTTGGAATCAATAACTATTCATGTTCCTGGCCCCCCAAAAATATGCTTTATTGATCAGCTACAAAAAACTGGTTTTAATTTTTTTTTTTTCTCAGCCAGATGAGTGCCAGCTTAGACTATTGCACATAGGCATTAACATATTCATTTAATTCAATTCCATTTTGTTCATACACACAACAGAAGGAAATAATTAGACATCATGAATTGAATGTGATGAAAAATACTGGCCATGTTTTCTTTTGCGAAAAGGAAAGTGAAGATCAACAGTCTGGTGCAAGAATATATATAAAACACATATCTGATGAATATTTTTGGCACATGCTGAAAGAATGTTCAGTTGTCTGAACATGCGGTTCAGTTCCATTTCAGTTATGGACAACAGAAGCTGTCTCAAGGCATATTTCACATAGAGCAGGTCTGTAGATAAATACAGACAGACAGACAGACAGACAGAGTACTTTATTAATCCCTTTGGGAGGTTCCCTCCGGGAAATTGACATCTCCATCATTTCTCCTATATTGCACTGTTTAGAATACAAAATATAAAGTAGAATATAAAGTAGAAAAAATAAAAAATCTAAGAATAGACACAATAAATTAGGCAGTAGAGATAACAGAAGTTTGAATGTGTATACCTGAGTGTGTACAAGGTACAATAGCAGCAGTGGTAATGCTAATACTATAGTGCATTATGATAAATATAGTCTAGTAATATGGCACTTTAGTACTATAATAATAATACAATATAAAACAATACAATATAGCATATAGTAGTAGTATAATATAATATAGCATATACATTGTATGACATACATGTACATGTATAATATAATGATATAGTAATGTAATGTTATATATACTACACTCAACTACATATAATTATAATAGTAGTAATATACTACTACTAATAATAATATTATTAATATTAATATGTGGTATAATAATAATAATAATAAATTATTCATGTGTCATGCCGAAGGTTATCACATGAGCTTCACTGACCATATGAACCTCACCACTACAAATAGTTCATTCATTTTACCTTTGTTTGTACAGGCTGGTCCAGTGAGAGACATTCACTCTGTTTTGCTAGGGGACCCCGAGCACACGGTCCAATAAAAGAAAAAGTGCCACATAGAGCAAAGAGACAAACATTAAGACAAACACATAAAGCTATAGGTAACAGAGGATGAAGGAAAAGATAGAGGAAGGACGTCAAACCAGTAAAATGGTTCCCAACCTGTTTGACTGTTGACCCCTTAAAGCAAAGCAATGGCTGCTTCTGATCTCCATATAATCCAATTTAGTTCCCCCCCCCACATAAGGTTATCCAATAATTTGCAAGAACAAAGCATTTGAGGAAAAGTCTAAAAAAAAAAAAAGTGAATCAGATTTGATGCAGCAGAAACAGTTTTTTTCTACGTTAACATCCTGTCAATAACCTCATGACCCTCGAATAACCACTAGAGCAGGCTGCAGAAGGGAGTCAATTACATTTGAGCCCCATGTTAAAATGTCTGATTTTACGACAGAAAAAAACATATTTACAGCCTGGTTCAAAACATGGCTCTAGTCTCATAAGCTGTTTTTCTACTCCATGACAACTCTGGGGGGGGCGAATTTTTTTATAAGGCGTTGGTTTAAAATATACAGCATACATCATTATGCACAATTCATAGCTGTCAATCTAAGTGGCGCCACTTTGATTGACAGCTAGCCACTGACGGTCTAAAGGGCGTCACCCCGGCTAATTCTAGTCACTGAGTTTGGGAAAGAGATCGTCGTGGGGTTAGCCGGCTAGCAACGATATTTAGCATTTAACCTAGCTGGTTAGCCGTAGCTAGTTTGATTATTTCGAATAAAGCGGCTTTTTTCAGCCAATAGCGTTCATTCGACCCGCCTCAGCTCCGCCCTCGCTCCACCTCTTTGTCCATATTTGGAGTAACCGGAGGTAGGCTACCAAGATGGCTACGCACTACGATTTGCTTCATTTTTGCTCTTCAGAAACCTATGGGTGACGTCACGGACACTACGTCCATATTTTATACAGTCTATGGTTGGGAACCACTGGTCTAAGAGATAAAGACTTATTCAGCCTTAAAGATATGAAGTCTCTCAGGTCTGTTTCATGTTTTGTTTGTGATAATTAGTTTTTCTTTCTTTCTGCCATGTACAGATGATAGAACAATAGTTGTGTATTGTATTGTATTAACAACACCATATTCATCATACAGCTCTGTTCATAAGGTGAGGTACATAATTATGTTTGTTTTTATGTTGTATTCTTACTTTGTAAAATAACACTGTAAACATTATACAACCCGCTTTGGTAATTCATTACAATCATGTCGATTGTGAATGAGTATGTTGACTGACAAATGGAGCCTGTAATTCTTCTAACACCTGCACCTTTAAACCCTTATTTTTTTACTGGATTCACACTAAAACGAGACTCAGCCACTTTATATGAGAGACCATCTGTTAGCGAGCTGGCTGGAGCGGATTCCCGATGGCACAGGACCACGCTCCAGCCTCAAACACAGATATGACTGTTTGTTTTCATGTGCGTATGACATGTAAAGTCTGACTCACAGTTTTGGGTGTGTGACATCTTGATATTTTACTGACTTCAGCGCAGGCTTCGAACCAAAGAGCTGATAGAAAATTTCAGCATTTTGTGAGCAGTGAGTCAGAGAAGTTTGCTCTGAAAATGACAACTGTTGTAAGTTCACTCCTCACTACATGTTAATTGAAGGTTTATTTACAACAAGCTGGAGGAGGGGTGGGGGTGGGGAGGATTATGCTCATTCTCTGCAAACTGTCATATTTGCCATCTACAAGATCAATCGGATATTTTAATCCATTTAACGCCACGATGTTACGAGAACTCATCTGAGCATCAATGAAAGATTTGTCACTCGCGTGTTTGCAGCGTTTGCACCACAGTGTACATAGTGCTTGTTTGTTGTCCTTCTGTGCTGTGACTGAGGAAGGCTCCCACAGACAATAGGCTGCTCGCAGGCTCATGACTAAGGAAGGCAACCCGCCGCGGAGTCATTATGGCAACAGAAGCTTGCCAAACAGACTGTGTTGAAATTGGACGAGTGTGAACACACAATCAATACCCCCTCTCCCTCCAGCGCCATATGACATTTTAGGCATAGGATCTTTGCAGTAAAAATACGCTGGCAGTGGACATTTGTTCAGGTCACTTCAACACACTGGGTCGTCTCAGCACCTTAACACAGGTCTACCGATCAATATCTTAATCCCACATATAACCCCATCCTGGGTAATACAACTGACTGTTAATGTGTGTGCAACACACCAAATCGTGCAATACATATTCGATATATAATTCTGTCACTGCGGTTGTCATATAGCACAGTATAGTATATAATACTATATTATGCCACATATTACCCTTATATATTATTATTAGCATATTACTAATATTATTATTATTATATATATATAGGAGTGTGTGTAGCATATATTACACTTCCGTACTGTTATACATGTAGGTTATATACTTGTATATTATATATTACTATTTTGTTATTAATATCATTATTGCTATTATTACTATACTACTACTATTACTTCTGTCACTGCTGTTGTTGATATTGATGCTACATAGCACAGGGCAGTATAATATATTATTATTATTATACCACATATTAATATTAATATTATTATTATTAGTAGTATATTACTACTATTATAATTATATGTAGCTGAGTGCAGTATATATAACATTACATTACTATATCATTATATCATTATATTATACATGTACAGGTATGTCATACAATGTATATGCTATATTATATTATACTACTACTGTATGCTATATTGTATTATTTTATATTGTATTATTATTGTAGTACTGTAGTACCATATTACTAGATTATATTTATCATAATGCACTATAGTATTAGCATTACCACTGCTGCTATTGTACCTTGTACACACTCAGGTATACACATTCAAACTGTCTGTCTGTCTGTCACTGAGATCATCATAAGGCCTGTGTCTCATACAGCTCTGCGAGTATGTGTGGTCTGCTGAAACTCATGAAGCTGAAAATAAACAGCAGTCGTCCTTTTTTTTTTCTCGATTTAAATTTATTTGCACACACTTAAGACTGCACAAATCCACACAATGTGAAAAATAAAGAGACGTGTCAGGAGAGGTCAAGAAGCCACAGTCAAAACAGACAATAGCAAAAAAAAATAAAACTAAGCTAACATAATTTAGGAAAATGCAACAACAAAAAGAGGCACACAAAATGAACAGAAAACGTAACCAATCAGTAGACGACAATACAATAAAGAAATGCATGAAACACAAAACAGTCAAAGAAAGAAAATGACAAAATATATATATCTTGTATATACATGTCAAGAAATAATCTGACACCATGAATTGAATGTGTGGAAAAATACTGGCCGTGTTTTCTTTCAACAGTCTCATAATATAGGAATGAATTTGGAATTGAAATTTGTCGCTGAGCTGCTAAATGATGATGGTAGAAAAGAAGAACATATATTTATATAAAACCCATATCTGAATAGTTGAATCTGAATAGTTTTGTCATATACTGAAAGAACATGAGATTTACTTATGAAGATCTGATGTATTTGCCCAAGCAATATTACCATAAATCAAATAGGGACAAATTCTGACATAATAAACAGTTAATGAACAAAAGACATTTATTGAAACATAGTAATGTTCCTCAGTTCTTTTTTATAAACATATCTATATATAGTTTTCTCTTCAGGGCTGGAAACTTTCACCAAGAGGCTCATCAACAACTCAATGATGTCATCCGTCCCTGTGGTCTCACTAAAGTCTGGCTGCCAGTATAAGTCTAAACTGAGTATTAACAAACAGTACCAAATCTTTTTTCTTCAAATAATTTCAACTTTACCACAAATACTTATTCGAACAGTTTTGTGTGAGCACCAACTTGTGCTCAAAAGGTGCAGATTGTACTGTGGGAGGAAGATACAAAACAGAACAAAAAATACTTTGGTGTACCTGACACTAGTGTAACAGACCATCCTCACTTCGTGTCACAACAAGAACATGAAGCTTGTGTTGACCATTGCTATGGAAATATACACTGGTGCCTTTTATTCCATGGTATCGTCTAGTGTGAGGAGCTGGTGTCTGGCTGTAAACCCCAATTATGGTGCAGGAATGCAAAAAGGTTGGAGGTTAAAAAAGCTGGAGCAGAAGCCCTCCACTGTCCACAGACTGGACTGATAACACTGATGATGCAGCACTTGCACTTTCACAATATATACAATATTGCAAGGATGCCATTACACCCGAAAAGTCTATCAAGGTTTTCTCCAACCACAAGCTCTGGGTGACCCTCAAGTGAAATGAGCTTCTTAACCAGATAAGTGTTTGCTCGAGTCAGGTGGAAGCAGAGAGAAAAGAGGTCACTGCAGAAAAAGATGAAAAGCATGGTTTAAGGTTGCACATAAACACAAATTAGAACATGTTTCAAAGATGATGCAACAGTATGACAGGGGCCACAAATAATGAATAATCATATATCAGACATGTAAACTCTCACGAGGTTGCGGAGCCAGACAACACATGCTGCAGGTCACTACAGGCCTGTGTGTATCAGCTGGTGTGGCCTGTTCTGGATCCGAACCAATTTGCCTACTGGGCAGGAAAACGTCTTGAAGACGCTGAATATGCTGCTGAATATGATTCATAACATCTATGAGCATCTTGAACACACTCAGGGCCTGGTCAAAACTGTGATTGTAGATTTAAACAGTGCTTTCAACACCATCCAAAGTAGGCAAATTGGTGGATCTTGGGGAAAAATCCAAGTGTACTGTCTGGATTAATAACTTCATTATTGACCTCAGTCCCATTCTTTTTTTAGCTTATCTCCCTACATGATTAACACAGGTGCCCCTTAATGTGCGTTCTCCCATTCTGTACACTCTGTCAAGCATACGCTTCAGCTCACGCCTACTTTAAATATGCAGATGACACAACATTGGCAGGGTTTAATAATAATATTGAGGTCAACATAAAGAAAACGAAAGAGTTGGTCATCGATCTGAAAGGAATATAAATGACAATTGTTTCTCCCAAAAAGATTAAGAGTGAATTATTGGAGCGGGTCTCTACCTATAAATATCTTGGAGTTGAAACTGATGACCACCTAAAATTCTATGAAATTCAGAGGCTGTTCTCAGTGAGGAGACTGAATCACTTCTGATCATCCAGTTGTTCTACAAGTCTGTTCTGCAGAGTGTTCTGTCCTTTGGCCTGATCTGTACCTTTGGAAATATGCCTGTTCAAGATCATGCCAAAGCACTATCAAGACAGCAAGAAGGATCACTGGGGTTGATCAGACCTTGATCAGACCTTGTTTTAAATAACAGAGTGATCAGACCCTCAATGGTCCGACCCAGCAGCAGGTCAAACGGCAGACTGCTGCAACATTGTCTATACTCTGATTGAGACTGTATATCGTGTATGATGTATATTTTATAATGACAAACATTGTTCAGGACATTCACTGATGTGTGTGTTTGTACATGTGTGTTGTACCTCTGTGTTTTAACGGAGATCTATATCTCTAGTGATGATAAAGTTTACCTTGACCTTGCTGGTGATGGATGTCTGACAAAACTGTGTCTTGCTTGTGTCTTTTTCAATAAATATGCCGTGTTGTGGAAATCTTAGATTGCAGCTACATCAAGAGCAGAGGATGCACAACAGTAACAATACAAACAATGTTTCAACATTTTAGGGTTGAACACATTTTAAAGAAGGAGGTCCTTGCAGAGGTCCGATGACGACTGCTGTTTTAAGCAGGTACATCAGGAGTGCCTGTGTAAATGTATGTGCAAAACAAGATGATTGTCTGGAGAACAATTTAAGACAATTTGGTATCAGATGACCTCACAAACCCTCTCGATTCCCTCAATGTTGAAGTCTGTTACACTATAAAATGTGCACACAAATGTCCTGTCGGCACATCTTCCTTTCAGTCAGTCATCCATTCATAAAGTGCCGTTCTTTTGTCAGATACTTTTGTCAGGTGTAATCTCCCAGTCCAGATGAAGCCTCCATGAATGAGACATATCAGATATGGGGGGGTTAGTGTGGCAGAGAATTTCCTCCATGTTCAGCCAACAATGGCGGAGAGCAGAGCCATGACAGCCACACCGGAGAATATGAGCAGGATCTGCAGGAGGGACTGCCTGGAAAAAACAGCAAAAAAAAGTTTACAGATTCAGACAGATTCAAAGACATTAAAGAAATATGTCATCTGTCTATTTTCACACCACAGAGCTCATTCACACAAGATACACCAAGTTTGGTTTGCCACTAAAAGCCTTTCTTATTTTGTCACTATGGTTCAACTCCAACAATACAAGAACAAATTAAAAGGTAACCCATGGAGTTTTCGGCCACTAGTGGCGCTATTGAGTCATGTTTTTAGAGGAGGGTTTTGTTTGTAATGTGAACATTTCAGTTACAGGTGTGAAATTGTGGACCAGCATGACTGCATGAGGAACTGAAGCAATGTCCAAACATAAACCAGTTTAAAAAGCGGTATAAAGACTTCATCTTTAAAAGGTACAGGGATGAGGAGGGGTGTTTATGGAAAGAAGTGCGAAAGACTGTGTGTAATTTCTGTCGAATGTGTTGGTATATATGGGTCTCTGTGTATATGTGTATACATATGTGTGTGTGAGTATATATGTATATATATATATATATATATATATATATATATATATATATATATATATATATACACACACACACACAAACATATGTATATGTATATATATATATATACATACATATATATCTATATGTGTGTGTTTATATGTGAATATGTATGAGTGTGTGTCTACTTGTATATAAATATGTATATAGGTAATTTAGACACAAACTGTTATATAGGGTACACAGGGTGAGGAAAGGCATAATTAAATAATGTTCAATGTTTGAAATATAGAGAAGGGGTAGGATTAAATAAGTGTATACTTCTTCATACTCCTTTTCAGGCATGTAAATATGTACGAATTGAGGCAACAATGAAACGCAGCTCTTACTTTGCTTGCCTAATTGTCTTGCAATATGGATATGCTGCTTGTTTTGTTTTGTTTTGTTTTGGTTGTTTTCACATGTCTGAAATAAAAAGTTTTCATTCATTCATTCTTTCAAAAGTGCATCAAATCCTGCCGTTGCTTTTAATGGTTCAATGGTCAATAGTAGTAGTGTAAAAGAAGACTGCGAGCTAGTGAACAGGGATGTTAACGCTGCAGGATTTAAAATATATTTAAAGGAAATGCATTCAATACTTAAGTTAGACCACATCCTACACACCTTAAACTGGACTCCTGCAGCAGGTCAGGCACCACATTCACCAAGGCTATGTAGAGAAAGCCTCCAGAGGTGAAAGGTAATATCCAGGCAGTGGCGTTCTCTAGAAATGGAAATGAAATGAAATCTAGTAAACAATAAAGAGTATGATTATACTGCATGTATGTAGAGGTTCGGTCCCATCTTACCTGTGCCCTTTGGTGACTGAGCGCACAGAGCGAAACAAGCTCCAAAGATCCCCACCAGAGCTGTGTAGAGCTGCATACGAGCAGCACTCCAGCGGTCGAAGCCGGCTCTCAGCAAAATGGCAAAGTCTCCCACCTGCAGACGAGGACACGGCAGAGGAATGGCTACAACATTCAGCCTGTTTACAAGCACTGCAGCAGTCTGACTCATCCTCTGTACATTCAGCTACATAAACACCGAACCTCCAAGTAAACCTTCAAAAGTGTGTAAAACATATTGTACAAATCAACCGAGATCTCTCTCACCTCGTGAGGAATTTCATGGAGCAGGATGGCAAAGGTGGTGAGGAAGCCAACCTGCAAGACAAAAATCTTATTATTGAAAAGAAATGTGCTCTGTAGTATGAAAGGGAAAATGTATGACAAATTCAAATGTTTATTAGAGACTTAGGAGCAGCTGAGTTGAGTGCTGAGCTCTATGTATTAAATGTAAAAGATAGAATAACAACTTTAAGAGCTGCCTAAAGTTTTTAAAGGGCTTCATAGTCCTACATTAAGAGCATGATGAGACCTATCAATTGTGTTAATCAGAATGATTTCAGGGGTGTAGTTACACACACATCTCATGTAGGTACAAGGCTGTCAGATATTGGCATCTTTTGTTTTAAGGCACTTCAGCCAACTCAAAGCGTAACGCAGTTATAGTAAATTATTTTATCAATGAATTACAATTAGAGCTATATATCTTTTCTTTGAAACATTAAAAAATAGCCAAAGTGAAATTGAAAATTAAATTTTTATAAAGCCAAAAATGTTTATCAATACATAGTGAATAGCTCCATTTTAATAAATGTGAAATGTGTGATGGAAAAGCTCAAAAGCTCAAGCAATCAAAATTATAATTTTCAATTTAAAATTTCCTCAAATCAGTAAGGTGGGGTAAAAAAAAAAAATCTGAAAATGAATATAACTAAATAAGGTAATGTGTTTGTGCTGTAAGCCACATAGACCCAGCAGTGGGACTGGTACAAAATAAGACTTTAATGAACTGACTTCACTAATTTACATAATGTTGATATCCTTAAGTGCTATTTACTCATAAAAGATCTAAGTTTAAAATATGTTTATCAGCCATTCAAAATGAATAACTGTGAACTCTGACTTGCTCATGTTTCATCAACACTGTGTTGAAACAGATCATTTGGATTGTGACAAAAGCGCATGAGAGTAAACAGAAACACCGGTGGGATATCTTGTATGTGTATGTTTGAGACATCTAGTGAACTTCCTCTCTGGCACATTGGTCCATAGTTCATGCTGCTAGCCTTATGTCTATCCAGCTGGACTCTCTCCTTCCCACAGCCACAAACATACAGCAACTTACTGAGGCGACACAAATACATGTTACTGCAGTTTAACGTGCACCTTTTGCAACAAGCCTGAAAGATCATAGGACAAGAACGAGTTTCAAACAGAACGAGGTTGTCGTGTCCTGTCTTGAACGTCCACCGAGTGGTCGACTTCAAGACCGTGGGAGTGGTACAACAGGTCTACCGCTCTGCCAGTGAGCCTGAACACGCTGCCAAACACTGTACTCACAAGGAAGGTGTTATACATCCCAATTTCCCTGTTATATTTTTGTCCTTCGTTTTTTTTTTTATTACAACACTTCTCTCTCTCTCCTGAATAATACTCAACTTTTTAAGTGCAAGCATCCAGATTTGTATCTGTAATAGCAGATATTTAGTCTGAAAGGACATTTAACAAGAAGAATTCAGGGCAGAATTTTAATTTCCCCAAACCAGTGATTCACATCTGGTCTGGTTAGAACTCTACCAGTACCTCACCACACAGTTACATTTCTTTATCATTAAAAATTGGGTGAATTTGTGTTTTCTCGGCCGAAGAAATAACAATTGTGGGGTCATCAATGATGTCAGGAACCGCTACTTGAAACTCCATATCTCAAGTATTTTAACTGTCCTAGGTCAGCCAGACAGCCTCACCATCGCTGTCAGTTCAAGCTCGCATGCTAATTTGATCTGCAGCAATTTCACCGTGCAATTTGACTTAATGAAAACCTAGAGTTCATGTATAAATCTGCACGCTGAGAAGTGAGTGTGAATGCAATCACTTTCTCACACAGGAGGAATTTGCTAAATCACTGTAGTTAGACATGTACACGTTTTCAGCACAACACTCTGCTTCCACAGGGTTGATAGCTGAAGTCCCAGACTTATGACTGCAGTAAACTTTTTCTGTTTTGAAACAAAATGTCCTTCCTGGTGCTTTTGTTTATAATGCAGGCAGTAGGGAAAAAAAGCACTTTCTTCACTTGGAAATTTACTGTTGAAACTTTCAAGGTTGGACTGTGAGAAAGAACTAAAAATGAATTCGATATACTGTGTTCTGAGACTGTCAAAACCTTATTTGAATATTTAAGTATTGATGTAAAACAGATTTTATTTTAAAGCTCAAATTCAAAACTCAAAATTTACCCAAATAAAGACAAGCAATTTTTGTGATCTTCATACTACATACATATTACATATAACATAGCAGTGGGTGAAGGAACATGGGTGCTCTCATTCATTGGTGCAACAAATCTTAGCGTTGGAGCGAAACCATAGACTGTATAAAATATGGACGTAGTGTCCGTGACGTCACCCATAGGTTTCTGAAGAGCAAAAATGAAGCAAATCGTAGTGCGTAGCCATCTTGGTAGCCTACCTCCGGTTACTCCAAATATGGACAAAGAGGTGGAGCGAGGGCGGAGCTGAGGCGGGTCGAATGAACGCTATTGGCTGAAAAATTATTCGAAATAATCAAACAAGCTACGGCTAACCCGCTAGGTTAAATGCTAAATATCGTTGCTAGCCGGCTAACCCCACGACGATCTCTTTCCCAAACTGAGTGACTAGAATTAGCCGGGGTGACGCCCTTTAGACCGTCAGTGGCAAAGTGGCGCCACTTAGATTGACAGCTATGAATTGTGCATAATGATGTATGCTGTATATTTTAAACCAACGCCTTATAAAAAAATTCACCCCCCCCCCCCAGAGTTGTCATACTAGAGCCATGTTTTGAACCAGGCTGTAAATATGTTTTTTTCTGTCGTAAAATCGGACATTTTAACATGGGGCTCAAATGTAATTGACTCCCTTCTGCGGCCTGCTCTAGCGGTTATTCGAGGAACTGCAGCTTTTTTGCACTTCCGCATTGGCTTCATTTTTCAGCGCCGGAGGTTGCCGCTAGAGCGAAACAAGCTTCTTACCTTTTTGCTAACCAGGAAACTTCCTGCTACCGCCAGTCCATGGGTGAAGTTGTCAATGCAGTTGGCCAGTAGGTTTAGGTATCCACTTGTCTGTGACGTAAGAAACATAATGCCACCATTACGCTCATTATTTTTAATCAGAAGAACAAGGAGTATGATCAACAGGAATGCAATTATCTATCAATCACAACAATCTCTTAAGGTTGAATTAGATTAGCTGCATGTTGAAATTTTAGACCTATATAGATCTTCTGATGTGAGCTAAAGTTACTCCCAGTCCCCTCCTGTAGGGTGATCCCAGTAAAATAAGGCTGTAGATGCTTTGTTTCACAGAGGAAACCTGGAATTTGCGTCCAGTGTGATAAGACCAAGAAAACCCTGGCAGCTGCTGGTGACATACCATGGATTTCTGGGACAGTTCTGTTGTGTGCTGGGGGAGGCTGCAACCCTCAACAGGATAAGCAGGTAAAGAAAACAAATGGGTGGATGGAATTCTCAGGACATTTTCTTTTAAATCATATGTTTCATTCTGTGGATGTCTCCACTCAAAGGGTAACAGTTAGGTTAGGTCTATGCTATTTGGTGTTATGGTGTGCAGTTGACCCAGTTGATCTCAACTGCCACGTTTACTTGTGTTTGTCTGGTAATGCTAAAGTTGTACTGGAATGATTGGTAGTTTGGCTGACCAGACACTCAAATGAACTAGATATCATGTACTCAAAAGATTTTGGGAAAGTTTCTATTTAAATACATTTTTTTTTGTTAATCGTGAAGTCATAATCTGATTTAATCAGTCCTTCTTTTCTGAGTGGCTGTTTTAATTATTTATTATGTACTGGTACTAAAACCACACTGAGATGTGCTACTTGGGTGGACTGTTTCTTTTTGCATTATTTAAGCCCCTCTCTGCTCTCTGATTGGCTCAATATTGATTATCTATGCATATCTAAATTCTAACTAAGGTGAGGGAGGCTCAGAATTAAATATCCCAATAATCTGTGATGCAAATAACCTGCACATTTTTCCAATGGCCCCTGTTCGTTAAACAAACGAATTCCAAAGTGGCACATCCATTTAAATAGACAATTTCTGTATAAAGGATTCAAGGATTCAAAGCTTTCTTTGCACATACACAAGTAACATTTCTGGTGAAATGTAACATAGCGTGCTCCTCAGGCTGTGTTGAAACTACTCGCATAAAAATAAGGATTAGTAAAAAGAGACATTTAAAAGGATATGAATAGAAAATAAAAAAAATGAATACATTTAAAAAGGTGAAATCGCAATATGCCACAAGTGCAAAGATGCAGTGTGCAAGGCTGTTCAAGGAATTTCCTGAAGACTGCTCTAGACAAGGCTGAGGGTATACAGGGGTCACAGTCTAAAGGTAAAGAGCGACAGCAATAAAAACATTTTTGTGTTGTATTAAAAAAATGTGTGAACAGCAGGATGTACTGTACAGTTTTAAATGGCGAATAAACTGTAATAAATTTATCCTTTTGGTTTCACTGAGCAAACTTAGTTGCTTGTTAAGACTAACTACATAAATCAGTTTGAAGGACTGAAGAACCCCCCCAAAAAAATGCATCCTTACATAAGCAACCCATATCGAGAACTCACCCTTAGTGGTGTCTCTTTAAAAAAAAAAAAAAAAATTCTGTCTTTTTTGTTAACTGGAAAATGTTTTGGTTGTCAGCATTACCTTGATTTTCTCTGATCTTTCCTGCAGACTCTGTTGCTTGGAGGATTTCCATGACTCAGCATGGTGCCCATTTCTGAGTGATACCACTGCCTTTCCATCGAAAACTGAATTAGACTGTGTCTGTGGAGACGAAGAAAAACAAGGCAAAAGTGAACATGTTGTCCTCACTTGCACCATAACCCCAATCCTGTCTTTTTAAACTTTTTCAAAGTTTTTATAAATAACCTCTATGTTGACGTTACCATTCAGTAAAATGCCATTAACTTGTCTCTCCTAAGGAAACCACTTTGACCACTAACACCAGTCTGACTAAAAAGATTAAGTTAATTGTAGCCTGAATTCCTCAGTACAATAAACAGTCATTTTATTGTTGCTCCCACTGTGTGTCAAAGGGTTCACCCACCGCCAGCAGAACAGCTTTTGAAAGAAGCCCAGATTGTTTTTCTACATATGCAGCAATGACCAAAAATTTGTACTTCTGCTTTATTTTTCCAGATATAACAGATGACCCATAAATTCCACCACTGTTCAAACATGTTCATATTTTGAATACTGAAAATGAGACCAATTCGTCTGCGTCCATTTCCTCGGTTTTCCGAGAATAGACAACTTCCTTGTTCCCTGAATCAGAAACCACTTATGCTGCCATTTAGACTGATAGTCAAATTAAGTGAGAGCGAAATAGCCTGCTGTCATATGGACATGGCAAGGAAATATTAGCCCCATGTCTATGATTGAAGCAAGAGGAAGTAATAAAGTATGATCAATTTTCAGAGCTATCAATCTCCTGCTGCTGTAAAACAGATGGGAGCTAAATTGCACCTTGTATGTTTTGTTTAATGAGAAATTTGAAATGACCTAAAAAAAGAAAGCGATAAAATCTCCACACACATGATGCATGCATTAAAAACGCTGACCCAATTCAAGTAAAGAGAAGCTTGTAACAGGTGAGATTAGCCCACACACAGTAATTTAAAGAACAAAATAAGTATAGCTTCTCTCTCTGCCTCTCACACACTGTCACACTCTGTCCCTGTCTATTGTTGCCTCTGTCTAAAAGCTGAGTGCTCTCCTGTGGACGATGAAATGGCTAAAGCAGCTGCTTCACCCCGTTACTATAAATAGACACTAGTGGAGGAGCAGAGCTGTGGATTCCAGTCTTCTCCCTCACTGGCAAAATAAAGACAGGAGGGAGGATGAGACAGCCTTTATCAATACTGCAAACAGCCATTCATTGTTTGCAAAGAGGTGCTGTGCTGTGTCAATCTCATAAGTTAAAATATAAGTTCTAAAAAGTAAAGTTCAACTTTGATGCTGATTGCGGCAAACAACTCATTTTAGCATTAATCAATGCACTATTTAAACTATAAATGTGCACTCAGTAGAGTGCAGATCTCTGCCAGGCTGACAGACAAGATGGCAATGAAGATAACAAAACGGATTAATTCATCTTGTATCGTGCCCAACTTTAGTTGATCATAACATATGGGGTATGGAATTAATCTGCAGATGCCCCAGTCAGATGCTCAGAGACCAATACTTTTCTATGGATGTCAGTTTTTGAGCCACTACAAAGGGAAATTAAAGCCGCAAGCAGCGATGATCGGACCCTCACAGCCACGCCCATTGACCTACGAAAATTCTTTTAATAACTTTTCATCGTCAATGTGTCTAGTATACACCATCCAAATCTGGAGTCGATCCGATTGAAAATCCTCGGAGGAGTTCGTTCAAATGCTAGCCTTAGAATCGCCAAAATCGGAATTTCATCGTTAATTTCTGAACTTCTTGTTTGTAATTGACAATGGTTGTAAGAGACTTTTTCGTAGGTCTTACAATGGTTGTTATGGACAAAAATTTTCAGGCTCGTAGGTCAAAGTAGCTGGAGGGGCTGCAGTTTAAAGCCACGAGAGGGCACTATGGAGCACATATTTTTGCGCAAACAATGGATTCATAATTTTTTCGCTGTGACTGACTTTTGTGGCTAGTCGCGTTCGCATTTATCTCAAGTTGAAGGCACGGAATTTGGGGTTAAATTGGGGCGAGAAAAATAATAGTTTCGCCCCTTTAGTGGGCTCAGGCCCTAAATATGGCCTGCAACAGACTAGGTAAGCCTTAGTTTTAGTCTCGTCAATTGAGAATAATGCCTTTTGGCTTGTCGTCAGTAAACAAGACTCCAAATTGAAGCAGTAGTTGATTACTACTGGGCAGTGAAGGGAGTGAGAAGCCAACAGTCAATGATGATAAAAGAGTAATCAATAAAAGAGGTTGACAAAAATTGTGAATCACAGCAACCACAAGAGGTCCTTGATCATACAGGCATAAATGTGCATTAGGCTGATAGGTCCAGTAGTATGCAAGATGAGTTGTGAACAGATATACACATGGAGAAAAACAGATGATCCCTCCAGGCTTTCAGCCCAGAACAGAGGAGACACAATATTTCACATAGTTTAGTTTGCTCATTGATAAACATCCATTTCAAAATTAGCTTAGTATAAAGACCAGAACCAGGAGGAAACTGCCTCTGCTAACAGAATCCATTGAAAATTCACAAATTCAAATGTTCATATCTTGTTTGTTTGATTTGTACAAAAACATAAGTGTAAAAATGACATATTGTGGTTTATGGGGGTTAATGTGTTACACTATTTCTTGGCCAGGTGCAGTCACATCCCACAGTTGCCACTGGCTGCCAGGCAAACTCACAGTGATGACAAGACGTGGCAGTGATATTTATCTTTTCATCAAACTCTCTGCAAGAAAGTGAAAATGCATATTTCCCAAAATGTCAAATTATACCTTCAGACTCTGTCGCTGTTAGAAGAGATCTGTGATAGGCCAGTTGTGCAACAGGCCATCTAATGTTAGTCACCAAAACACTGAAAGAAATATGCAGACGAAGCACTAACAGGGGTCTGTACTCGGCCTAGCTATGAAAACAAAAATATGTGAAGGCTTGTGTTGACCTGTCTGAGTGCAGTGACACTCCCATGTAGAGCAATAAGCAGATTCTTCTAAAAACACACTATTTCAACTGAAATACTCACAGCAGAGTTACAATTCAGGTCGGAATCTGGAGTGGGATCCTCTTGGCTGTCCTGGTTTGGAAACATCTTCTCCAGGAGTAGGAAGGCCAACAGGCCAATGATCACCCACAGGCCCTGGCTCATGTAATGGTTTTGTTTCCCAGCTAGGTTGAAAGCAGAAAGATTCAGTGAGACAGCAAGTGACAACCAAGCTGATGCAGAATTAATATACTTCAAAGTTACATCATGTCTCAGGAACTATCCCACATTTTCAGCAGTAATGCCACCATTTTATATTACAGAAGTAAACATATTGACCAGTGTTTACAAGAACCATCTTATTCACATGTACTAGGGCTGCACAATTAATCGAATTTTAATCACGATCACGATTTTGGCTGCCACGATTAAATTAAGATGATCGCCGGCGATTTTAACATTTAAAAAGCGAGCTCTGTTGCATGTGGTCAAATCAAGCACTTTCTCAACCCAATAGTCAGCCGACCACCAGGGGGCGACCCATAGGTTAGGGCCTCATCATTACGCTGCCTAAACAGCAAGCGAGTGAAACCTGCAGCAGCGGCAGCCTCAAATGATTAAACTGTGAGAGAGTGCAATGTCGGGAGCAGCAGGCAGTGACAGTGAGGAGCCGCTAGTGCCTCGTAAAGGAGAAACATCTACTGTTGACCCTTTTCCACTGAGCTGGTGCTAGTGCTAGCTCGGAGCCAGTGCCTGACTTAGCAGTGTTTCCTTAGTGTTTCCACCACGTAAGCACCGGCTCCAGGTGCGAAAAACACCAACTCTTCGCTGGTCCAGAGCTAAGCACAGACTACGTCAGGGGCTGGGGGCGGGGTTATTGTTAGTGCCGGTAGCCAGTTTCCAAATCGCAATTGCGACCGGCTTTCGGGCTGGGACACACAAGCGGTAATTTGAGTTTGTTTTCGCTAGGACGTCCCTGGCCTGATCGCAGATATATTGAACTGACTCCACTAAATCCCTGTCTGTGTCCAGCGCCAACCCAGACAACCATAACAGCAACTCTGCACCGGGCGACACCGTATCCATCCACCTCTCAAAGACACGCTGAAATAACGGATACAATAAGGCCGGTTTTCTGTTTGTTTGCACTTTATAATTGCATTTTGCAATAGCATATTTATTTTTTTCCCTTTGTCTTTGGGTGAATTTTAGTTTATTGTTTGATCTTATTGTTTGATGCCAATTTCCCGGAGGGAACCTCCCAAAGGGATTAATAAAGTACTCTGTCTGTCTGTCTGTCTGTCTGATCTATGATTATTTTAAGTTTCAATTTGAAGACTTTTTTAAAAAAGTGCAATAAAAAGGTACGTTTTACCTAACATAATGAATAATCGTGATTATTAATCGTGATTACAATATTGATACAAATAATCGTGATTATCATTTTGGCCATAATCGTGCAGCCCTAACATGTACATATAACAGAAAAGAACTGGTCAAAGAAATAATATCTACTTCAAATACAAAGACCTACCTGAAGAGCCAGAGAGCGCCCACACCTCAGGAAGGAGGTGAAGGAAGACATCGCCCAGAAGGCCACCAATAGCAAAGCTCAACAGCTGCTTCAGCTTCTGGCATCCAGCTGAGAAAACACAGAGAGCAAGGGAAGAAAAAAAAGGCAATTAATGTATAGTGTGTTTAATAAAGATGAAAAAATTAATTGAATGTGATCTTTCTTTCATTTTGTCTTGAAATCACTTGTCCTCCTCCTCTCTCTCTCTCTCTCTCTCTCTCTCTCTCTCTCTCTCTCTCTCTCTTTTTTTTTAATGGCACCCTTTCTACTGATTAATTCATAATTTTTTAGCAAGTACGTGACACGCATATAAATCCACAAAAGTGTCTCTGGTTCAGGATACTAATACACACAGTGATTACTCATGTGTTCCACACAATTCTTTTTTTAATGCTTTAGGACTTCCCTCAGTAATGACTACCCCTCCAGTCAGGACTGCACTTGGAAACCCACGGCCTAAAATACATCTGGAATGCCACGTTCCTGTGGGTGGGGCCACTTCAGAGGCCTCAGGCTGACCCAAAGTAACTTAGGCCTGCTCATTCAAGCGTTTCTGCTCAGGATTTTTTTATGAGCAAATTCAAAATGCACATTAAACAGGTGAATTGAAGAACACATTCTAGTACAAGTTCAGGAACAAACATCAACCAAATGGAAGTTCTATTAACACAGACCTGTTAAAATAGGAACTCTATCACTTGTACTGGGCATAATCAGTGTATTTTACTGTCTGCTACAGTGTCTGACCGCTATAACTAAGACTAAAACAGCAACTATTAAATGGACTGGCTTGGTCTCCAAACGAAGAATGCTACAAACTCTGGTGGTCGTCTGACTTAGTGCAACCAGCAGGTCAAAGTTTTCACATGTCCTCTAGCGGTAGCTACCACACATACTGGCATAAATATTTGAGCAGACATTCATCGTCCATGGTTCTCTCGTACCATCATGTGGTATTGTCTCACTTTGGCAGATTTATACTAACAGGATAACACAACCATGTTCCCCTCAGGTTGAATTGTAATAACTTTTCATTCAATCAGGTCACATTTTTATTTCGTCCAATATCATCAATAAACACCATAAAACTAGTGACATTCCGATCATTCAGCTGTAGTTTGCGTTTAGCTCTACTTAGCAAATGTTAGCATGACTACACTAAGATGGTGGGCAGGGTAAACATACCTGCTTAGCGTCAGCATGTTAGTATTGTGAGCATATAAGCAAGCTGATATTTGCTTTTAGCACCACTGTGCTTCAGAAAACCCTCCTCGAGCTGCTAGCATAGACTCTTAGCTTTGCTTAAGATACAAATTCTAGGGGTGTGAGACACATTATATATATTTTTCCATTCAGTTTCAGCTGATGTGGAACTGGGTGGCCTTTTAGATTGATGTCAAAAGAAAGTTTTAAAGCAATATACATCACTTTCTACGCAGTCTGCTCTCAAAGCCTTCAGTCTTATTGCTACTTTAAGGCTTCATGCAGAAAAACATGTAATGTAGTTCATGAAGTCACAGCTAAAGATGTTCTGTTTTCCAGCAGACTGCAGTTTTCCAGGAAGTCCAAGCGCCCAGTTCATGGAATCTTTAAAGCATAATCTACAATTTTAAACCATTAAGAAGGTGCAGCTGGGTCTAGGACCAGCTGACAAAGACTCAGAAGAACTACTTGTTTGTGTGGGAATCGCAGCTGTCAGGGCAGATGATGGCCTGTCTGGAGTTCCTGCGCCGGATTAAGTATGGACCAAGAACATGATACATTCTGTTGGGTTTATGAGACAGAGCCATTTCCTTCTTTTACTGCAGGTATCTGAACCCTGACCTCTTCTGCTTTCAACACTTCAGTCTTTAGTCAGTTTATAGATGAACCATCTGTGTTCATGTTGACATGTGTTAAAAATACTAAACCATTTTTTAAGTCTTGAACTCTCCACAATGAAATGCACTTCTATAGTACATGACTGATTCCTGCTTCCATTTGAAAGGTATATTTTCTCTTCAGTTACACAGATATCGTGATGTATCACTGATGACTGTCTTGCAAAATGTTGCATATGACAGAACTGTCCATGTTGTGTTATCATTACTGTCAGAAGTGAAATATTGTGATAGTATTGTGAGTGACCAAGCAATTTACAGGCACATTCAGGTAACATATTGCCATCTCTTACCTTCTGTTTTGAGGGCAGCTCCAGCTTCAATGGGAATGACAAGCAGGGGGAAAATCCCACTGAGGCCTACAGCAACAGAGCCCACCAGAGACAGGAGCCAAACATGAGCGTGTTCACTGGCTAAGAAGTCTGCTACCGCCCGGAGGCCTGGGAGGTCATCGGTCAGGCTCGGGCCCGGACCTGCAGCCGTGGCTGTTGCATGAGCCATAGCTGCTTGTGACATCTTCTGGCTGCTTGATGCCCCCCTGGAGGTCAGCATCAGCAGGGTAACTGGGATAAACAGAGCGGCTACAGCCCAGCTGGGCTTCCTATAGCTTCCACCTTTCATCCGTCCCACGGTCCAAAAAGCACTTGCAACCAGTAATGCTGAAAGAGAAGCACACGTTCAGACAAACAGGCCCCTCCTGCACCTCTTCAGCAACGTGTAAACGTTTCCAATAAGCGTTAAATCATGGTTGCAACTAACCAGTGTCAGAAAATTGTGAAAAATTCCTGTCACTATTTCTTAAAGCCCAAGGTGGTCTCAAAATAGCTTGTTTTGCCCGTCTGAGATTCTATCACCAAAAATATTTCCTGTTTCCTATCAAATAAAACAAAGCAAAGCAACAAACCAAATGTTTATTTACATTTTCACTTAAAAAAATGTGTGAATTTCCCCACTGTGGATGAATAAAGGCTTATTTTATCTTAAAAAATGACTTCAACTGTTAATAGATTATCTAAATAGTTGCAGGTTACTGTTGTGTTAGACAACTCAAAAAATGTGTTAACAAAATATCAGCACAAGTTTTACAGCTGAAAAATAAACGGACAGAAACTAGTGAACAAACTATGAAATGGAAAATGTTTCCACAGCATCTCAGTGACATAGCTTGGATTTCTGTTCATTTTCTTGTTAGCTGTTATGCATCATGTAGGCCAATACTGATATATCTATGATCTGATTTATTAAGCTCATCTGTCTCTTACAGCTATTATGGAGCTAAAACATTCACAAATCACAAGTTATACTGAACAGCAGAAAGTTGCTGGAAGTCACTTTAACAACTTTCTTATAAGGAAAAACTAATTATGAACTCAAACTAGATGCAGTTTGTTGTCCTCTACAAGCTGCAGTAAGTTGGGATGAAGTGAAGCTGTGCCAGAGAAGAAAACTCCAGAAATACCAGACTCAGTGTTTTCTTCCTCTGAGCAGCTGTTAATGAATATTTGACCATGAAAGTTACTGCAGCTGCTGAACAGAAAGGTTAACAACACACTACTTATGACTGTAAAAGCATCTAAACATTAAACACAGACGAAACATAAGTTAACTATAAAAACAGTGATATAAAATATACAGAAAACAAAAAAGTGCAAAGCAGGCAAATGAACGTTAAAATGAGAATGAGCTTATATTAAAGACATGCTGAACTAGCAAGCTAACTCTCATGCCTGTGAGTAAAAGTTAGCAGGCTAATGTTAGCTGATGTTGCTAAACAGATTAGCTGCGACACACGCTAAATCACTGCTAATCAAAGCTAACGGTTAAAAACTGCTACTAGCATCAGTAGCAGTGAGTTAGCGCTAATTGCTAACATCTAACAACAACACGGTCGAGATGCTTCGCGGTGAAATACCTTGTGTTGTCGGCTGTCTTTGCACCAGTGTGTCCCTGCCATCCAGGCCGACTTGATGAAGGCACAGTCCCGGCTGAGGAGGGCATGAACCCGCCGTCTGCAGCCCACTACTGACGGTCGGTCCTTTCCCAAAACAGCCACGTATCAGGATCCTGGGGTTGGAGGGGGGACAAGCAGGAGGACCGGGATCAGGATCCTCCCCCAAAACACACACCAGGAAGTCCCTTCAGTTCAGACCCCAGAGACTCAGAAAGTTTTTCCTCATGCAGGAGACAAACACAGGGAGGTTTGTATTGTTGAAATAGTGGAGGAAAGGCCCAATAAAGAAATCTATTATGTTCAAATTAGGTGATAATAAAAAGGCTGATGTTTACATTTATCGATTTAACACACAAAAAACTTTATTATACACACAACACTACACTACAGCATAATGATAATAATAAAAATAATAATAATAATAATAATAATATTTTTCCGCATACTCCATATTTCTATGTTTGCAATTTGTAACATCGACCTTCTGTTCTATTTTTCAATTTTGCTGCAGTAACTTCTGAAACAATCTGGCAAAAGAATTTCCTTCAGGATCAAAAAAGTTCTGTCTTATCATGCCTTATCTTATTTTATCCATTTAAAAACACGTAGATGAAAGATTCTTAGCAAACACAAATGGGAAGCTGAGTTAAAAAATGGCAATAAAAAACACACTAACATAGTAACACTGATGGACCTTTTGCTTTTTTTCCCCATTAGATATTATAACAGACTGCATATAGGACTACACCAGTGTATTCAGATGAAGCCCTTGAGGATACTTCACTTTGTGTGTATATACACAGTGATGTTTATTGTGTCTGCTGTACAGGCATTAAAATGTCCTTTCAGAACAAAAAAAAAGTTGTATCTAACCTACCAGTGCCTTTTCCACTGATTGTATTTAAATATGTCACAGGAAAAGCATAGATGTAAATATTAAAGTGAGTGAATTTATTTTTACTTTTTCAGTTTCAGGGTCCTGATATTGTGCATGCCGGTGCACTGTCACACTTTCATAGCTTTAATGGGACACCTGACCAGACAGAGCCATTGTTGGTGTTATTAGTAACATGTTTTCCTGCTTTGGAGTTTCTGAATTGGAAATCATCATCGTCCATCTTTCTTAAATCACATACAGTTATAAAATTCTAAAAGTAATACACGTAGTTCTACTATTTTCCCTCAAAGTCTTACACACATCAAAACACACAGTTCCCCATTGAAGCAATCTGGGTTTCACTACCTTACTGCCACCATCAACCAAAGTGGATGCAGTCAAGGCCAAATTTCACTTTTTACATCAGTGACTCCTGAAAATGAATCTGTGTTGGACTGCATTACAGATCAATCAGATTTAAGATGTTTAATGTGATATACGTTACTGTCTTCATGTGCAATCTTCTTGGCCTAACGTAACCACGAAACACCATATGTAAAGCTACATAAGTCTCAAGAGAAACCTACCATCAGATGACACTCACTGAATAATCACACTACATGCTGTTAGTTAGGATACAGTGTAAGTGCATCAGAGATAAGCCAGCAAGTTTTGCCTGAATTGATTGTTTTCTCCAGAACCTCGGCTCAGAAAATCTGTATTAACCTGCAACTGAACCCTAAAAACTCCACAGTGCGTGTTTAAATAAAGGATGAAAGAGAATTTGCTGCAGTGATCAACTGTATTACGGCTTTGCCTGGTACCAGAAAGAAAAAGACAAACAGAATGTAGTCAGGAAAAAAAAATATTGGCAGCATAAGTTATAGCTGGTATAAGTCAGACCAGCCTCACAGCAATTTCCTCTCTGATATAAATAGAAACCGGAGATCAGTTAAGATGGAGAAAATGGGGTTTGTGAACAAACTCAACAGGCCTCAGGTTATATTTGGAGTTGACAGAAATCAGGGGTGTGGCAAAGTAATTACAGACCCTACACCAAGAGGTGACTGTAGAGGCCCTCGATGCTTTCCACCTATCCCCACATATCCACAATTCAATGACATCTCCGAACACAGTGACTTTTACAGTGATAAATTATCTCACATGCTTCTAAAAGTAGTGTTTCAATAACGCCCACAGCTCAGTCTCTGTCAAGGGAGGATGGTTTCGTTGTGGCCTACACAGGAAAATCTGAGATACTATCAGTGGTAGAAAGTACACTGCTCAAGTATTATGCTTAAATACAATTTTGTGTGATATGTGTTCTTTACTTAAATATTTCCATTTTATGCTACTTGTTACTTAATGATATCAATGATATTGTATAAAAATTTGATAAACTTAAAAAACAGGAACAAAGAAGCAGTGTCTTGTTAGAGCTCTGGTTATGTTTTAGACGTCTATGAGTTGTTTCAGTTGTTCCACTAAACAGACATTTGTCCTCTAAACTTTACACATTGTTTCATTTAAATATTTGATTGAATAGGGATTTGTGTCGCAGGACTTTGTCTTTTCTTCTTTCCTGCCCCATGAATGATCTCATAACCCTTCAGATTTATCTGGGCACACAGGTTGGGAGTCGGTGAGTTAATCTAATCTGTAGTAAAACAAGCTCCACCTCAAACAATAACATGCTGCTTACACATAACTGCATCTGTATTCATTATTTAATATTGCAATATATCAGAACATTTTTTTCTGCAGTATGAGTTAATTTCTGAGTTTTATTTCTCATTCAGGACATTTATTTGTAGTGGAGCTTTTTTTTTTTTTTTTTTTTTATTAAATCATGCATTGTTAGTTTCACCAATGCTAAGGATCTGGATACTTTTTGGCTTTACCCTGTCTTTCAAATAAAAGCACTTCTAAAATAGAGAAATCAGTAAACGTATTGTATCTGTTTTTAAATATACAGTCTGTTTAAGTACCAAGTACTCTGTGATGGTTGCTCTCATGGTTGCGTCCCCACCTGACCTCTGGCAGAGCACAAAGGTCCAAATGTACAATAAGGTCTCTTAATAAACTGCCCCACCACCAGGTGGTGCACCTGGCAGGAGTTTACAACAGCCAAGGATGAAAAAAATCTCATTGTATCATCGCAGCAATTCTACCTTCTGCCTCAGACTGATCTACCTTTTTAAACTTGTTTTTGCCTTTATGTACCTCCTGAATTCAGGGACACCTTGTCCAGCTGTATTTCCCCTCTTTTCATTTCTGCGAAACTTCTTTACCTAACTTTTCTTTCACTTTCTCTCAGCCTGAGGCATTTAAAGGGAGTTGGAGAATCAACTACACTGGTCTCCATTTTCATGTACGTACACTTGCCACGATCATGATGAATGACATAAAATGGCTTACGTGTTCAAACGTGTGATGAAGAACAGCCTTAACTCCTGTCAACAACATGTCACAGGAGCCAAACTGTCCACATGCTCTGTAGGGATGTTGTTTTTAACATTTAACAAGTCAAACCAAACTTTAAGTTCTCAGATTTTTAAAAATAGACCGGCTAACTGCGGCTCCGACAGGCCGACTTAGCAGAGTGAGATGTGAAGATAACAAAAAAAACATGATTAATATCCGCACTGAGTCATCCTTGTCTGACTTGAGCAATACATAAAGAAAGAGGAACTTGGTTGTTTGGTGGGATAGGGGCCTGAAGCCTTTTATGGGTGTATATGGGTGAATGTGCGTGCTTGTGCGTGTGTGTGCGTATGCGTGTTGAATTAATCTATTTAAAAAAAGATAAACTCAAATGTTATTAAAAAGATTAAGACATCAGAGTTTGCCTTCTACTGCAGAGTTGTACTCCAGTGTGTCATGTGAAAAATAACAGACAAAAAGTACCTTTCCACTGAGAATGGTTTTGTGTGTGTGTGTGTGTGTGTGTGTGTGTGTGTGTGCGTGTGTGTGTGTGTGTGTGCGTGTGTGCAAGCCTGCGTCCATGCCTTGTGATTCACCCTTGTCTAATAATACCCACAGCCTTGTCTCATAGTTGAATCTTGTGGAGTCCAGAGAAAATGAGGAATCAGGAATAAGAAGTGAGAGGGCTGGATGTCCCCTCGCATGCATGTCAAGCGACCGTTCCATGTCATTGTGAAACACATGATGGCCACTGAAACCTCTGCTGACTATCAGCCAGGAAACAAAGGCCTTCTCTGTGCACTGTCCACCCACAGAACTGAAATTTTCAATTTTGTACTCATTTGTTTTTTTTGCAGATTTCATGAGATTCAGGTGTCAAACCGTGTCCATGTTAGGAGACTAATGCAGCTCTGCAGACACTTGCTGGACTGGTGCTGATGATGTTATGCCCATCGAAGGGTTAGAATCAGGTTGTGCAAAGTTGCATGTCAAAGTGACAATGCTGTCAGTTTGCTGGCAATTTGTGTCTCACAGTGTGCTGAGCCCTGCAATGGTGCCGGTATGTAATAAATCCTTCAACACATGTACTTGTGTTTTTAAAATTAAATTAAATCTTCATTCATTTCTGTGCTGGAATTCAGTTTTTGTTGTTATCTGTCCGAGGTTCATATCACAAAACCACATAAGTAAAGTATATAAATAAAAATGAAGTATACAGTTACAGTGTCTTGGTTGCAACTCCGTGGTGGATTTTGTCTGATATAACCTGGTCTGGATGCTCTTCACCATGGTAGCAGCTGCCCTGCTTTTCAAATGAGCTCCTCTCATTCATTCACTGAGATCAAATGAAAAAGAATGAGTGGATTTGAATGCTTTTTGTTTATTCCACCTTTGTAGGTCACAGGTGCGCCGCCGCTGCTTTGACACAAATTATCCAGAACTTTTGTACATAACCAAATGCATAAGTCATTTCACAAAAAAAATGTCCTGTAAATACATGCTGAGATGCATGTGCAAGTGAAGTGCAACCTGGAACACTTAATTTTTGTTAGAAACTGTTCACACTTTTTTACCAAAAACCTGAAAACGAAACAAAAAGATGGCATTAAATATAGATTCTTAGTGGACATGCAGTGTCAGACAGACAGAGTACTTTATTAATCCCTTTGGGAGGTTCCCTCCGGGAAATTGACATCTCCATCGTTTCTCCTATATTGCACTGTTTAGAATACAAAATATAAAGTAGAATATAAAAAGTAGAAAAAATAAAAAAATCTAAGAATAGACACAATAAATTAGGCAGTAGAGATAACAGAAGTTTGAAGCGTGTGTGAGTGTGTACAAGGTACAATAGCAGCAGTGGTAATACTAATACTATAGTGCATTATGGTAAATATAATCTAGTAATATGGTACTACAGTACTACGATAATAATACAATATAAAATAATACAATATAGCATATAGTAGTAGTATAATATAATATAGCATATACATTGTATGACATACATGTACATGTATAATATAATGATATAGTAATGTAATGTTATATATACTACACTCATAACACATATTGGTTGCTTTCATTATGTCGTTGTGTTTTGGTGATTAATATCCAGTAGGTTCAAAACTAAAAATAGTCTAATGGAGGCCACAGGTTTTAGACTAAAGATGTCAAGACGTGACTGAATGAACTGAACTCATCAGCTTCAAGAGCTGACACTGGACGTACACACTCTTCAAAGCGTGTTCAGTAGGAAGAGTTTGTCACCTTCTTCTTTTAATAAGGAAGGAGAAGAAGGAGAAGAAGAAGAAGAAGCCTTATGGTACCAACCTAAATTGGTAGAATTAAGGAAGTTTTTAGTTCCCCTGCTAATTCAGAGATATATAGAAAGCCTGCATTTTTCAACCACCTTTGGCAATTTGCTTCCAGTAGTTCAACAACTCTCCTGTGGACACCTTTACAGCTCAGCCGTGGATGTTGTTCGGAGGGCGACGGTAAGACGGTCTGCGGCAGACTGTGGGCGTATCCTGACTTTTATGACTATCCTTATACTCACACTGCTTTGAGATGGTGTTTTAGTTTTACTCTGTGTATTACATTGTTGACTTTATGAGCCGATACATCTGGTCAACAGCATTTGTCATTTTAGAACTGTTTGTTTATTTTATTAGAACTGTTAATTATTTTCTTTATAACTAATAATTTGATTTACGCAAACATGAACATAGATAGTGAGACATTCAGTCTTCCAGTTTTATTCTATATTATCTCTAATGTTTGAGCACACAGATGGGACTTTAAATGCTTTACATTTTTATGTGTATGTGCTTAAGTTTGTTTCAGTTATTTAGAGGTAGTTTTTTAATTTTTTAAACTTACTTGATATAAACTTTATGCTGTCTTGGATGATTTACTGTTTTCTGATATTCACACTTAGGTAATTACTTGCATGTATCCAGTATAGAGAAAAGCACCGCCTGCCTGGGGGATTTCTTTCTTTCTTTCTTTCTTTCTTTTTTGGACAAAAACCTTTTTTTTTTTATTCAACTGAATTGCTCAACATGCTCAGAAGAAATGGTGAGCGAAGACGATTACGAAATCAAAAGGAGTTACAGAGTGTGGACATCAACCTGCAGTCATTCTGGTCAAACTGATGTTCTGCAGAAGAGGAGTGCAACACTTCCTGTTGCGACGTACCCTGTATCCTGTTTTCCACAGTCAGTGGTCATGCGTGTCATTCCCCCTCTCTGCGAGGCTGTGTGGGCACAATCTTGTGACCCTGTGCTGTGAATCTTCTGAGACTGAAAAGACAGACTAAAAAACTCTGAATGTCAGCAAAAAAAAAAAAAAAAAAAAAAGTATAACAGCACAATAAATGTTTTCAGGTCTGATGGGAAATGACTGTGAATTTAGTTTAGCTTGCTAAAAGTTGATGGGCCAGGCCACAGTAAATAACAGACCTACCTCGTCGTCTAATATCTCTGATCTGAAGTGTTAAGAAAGCTGCACCATTTGTACCATTTGATAACTAACCGACCGTATTTCCTTCAGAATATTAGTAGCCTCTTAAAATAAGTGCATACAAAGATAGTTGTGAGAACATTGACACCTCCGCTCGACAGGCCCAAAGACTCCAGGGGCCAAACTGTGTGGCTGAGTATTAAGAGGTGCCAGTGTAACTGTTTGTGAGCTCTAACCATCAAAGATATGTATCTTGTGACAGGCTTCAAACTGAAAACTGTGAAGTGCTCAGTTACACCCTGTGGTCGGACGAAACCAGAAAGCAGCACTTGGTCAGAGCTGGTGCAGGTCACAAGTATGTAACTTCACAGTGTGTCACTTAGAAAATATAACAACTGTGTTTTATACAGCACAATTTTATTGGACATGTTTGAGTCACAATGCTGGTGGACACAATAATGCGAACACCTGCTCAGTGTAAGGCAATCTAATGCATTTGCCCTTGAATAGTTTTCAGGGCAGAGTTTGTGTTTTTGTATTGTCTTGTTATTATTCTGTACTGGTTAGCTGAACTTAGCACAAAAACTGAGACTAAAAGCTATTTCAAAAGTGACAAAACTCGCCCGTCAGCAACTGTAAAGCTCACTCAGCCATATGTCACTTCACTACATCATGCAGTCATCGATTTGTTAACATGCTGCTCAGCAAAAATTACACAGCATCACTTTAATCAATTTAAGTATTATTGGCAAAGAGTAGTTAAATTATCAAAAGGAAAAGTACTCAAAGCAAAATGGCCGTTACATAGTGCTGATGCTTTCGTGCATAAGTAGTATCATACTCTTGAAGTTGGTCGAAGCAGCGCTAATAATAATGTAATAATAATGATTACATGATATTGTGAGGCTTTTATGTTGTTTTGTCAGCTGTGAGCCGCTGCGGGTGAATAACTAACAGAGCTGATATGAATCAACACATCTATGACACACACTTAACTAAAACTGGACAATGTGTGAGAATCACATGTTCTGCTTTCTGTTGGAGTTCATTACATTTTACAAGTGTCCATGTTATTGTAGCCACCACTGTACAGAGCCCCTTAGGGGACATGGAGGAAATTTTTTTGAAGGGTTAAAAAAAAAAAAAGATCAAGTTTTGCGAGATCTCGCAAAACTCCTTTTTGCGAACGTTGAACACAAAAAAATCAACACCGGTACATATAAGTCAATGATTGTGTCTATTGTTATTCCCGGAAGAACATGCTCCTAATATAAACTTTTGCGTGATCTTGCAATACTTGATCTTTTTTTTTTTTTTTTTTTTCAAAACCCTTCAAAAAATTTCCCCCATGTCCCCTAAGGGGCTCCGTACCACTGTGCTATATAAACATAAGGGTAATATAACTGGAGGCCTGGTTTAATGGTTGAACTGAAAATCCACCAGTGGTGTTTTACACTGCACTACCAGGCCAATTTATAAGGTACACCTATAAAAAATCTATGTAATCCAACTGATCTAACGGAAGTAAAATTCAACCTTTGTGTTCAGTATTTGCCTGGTGTTAATTCAACTACATGTTTATTACTGAGGTTGCAGTTTACAGCGGATTATACTGGACTGTATTATGTTAAAATGTGCTATTAGAAACACAACTGCAAGCTACAACCTCAATCATAAACATACTGTTAAATAATATATAAATCCTTTCTGACATCAAAACTGAACTTTATGATCTTTGTAAAGGTTCATGGCTGAGCTTTGGTGTTGCATTAAATTTTACAGGTGCACACACTGAAGCAGTCACTGAGTGTAAGTCGAAGCCACAGAGAGCAATAGCAGTAATAGAGTAAGTGTAAAATCATGCACATGACAAATGGAAAAACAGTTTGGAAGCACAGCGCAGGGCATGTGATCTGTCGCGGTGATGCCGTGCGTGGCCTTTTTGTGATGTTGCAACGTGTCTGTAGAACGTGAAAAATGAGTTCGATAAAAACACACCCTGGCTTTAAGATGATTCAAATACGTTTCCTAATAAGCAATAAAAATACAAGAGAGTCAAAGAGTTGAGAGTCTGTGTAACTAATTTCTATTCTTGGTGCTTTGTATTAAGTTTTGAGGAAATGATTTTGGTGTAATAAAGCCAAAGGTTGGATCTACTTTCTTGTGTTTCCTTCAGTTTCTAAGGCGTCTTACACAATAATGTAAATCGTATCTATATACAACAAATGCATACACACTGCAAAAACTCAAAATCTTACCAAGTATATTTTTCTAATTTCTCGTCAAAATATCTCATCACACTTAATATAAGACACAATCACCTAACGAGTAACAGTTCAGTAAGATATAGTAACTTGTTTTTAGACGGTGCACCTTGAATATCTTGTTAAGTGAAACAGTCTAAAAAACATCTGGTTTTGAGTCCTGTCTCAGATGAAACAAGCTTTTTTGCCATAAGGTTTTTAAGCTGCTGTGCTGTTTGTAAAAGATGAATCGTCTTGTTGCAAGTTAAGAGACTTAACTTGAAACTTCACAATACAACTCAAATATAGCTAAGAATGAGGTTTTTCCAGCTAATTTCAAGATCATGTTCGGCTTAACATATTGTCTTATATCAAGAAATCTTATCAAGACAATTTTCACTTGTTCCATTGGCAGATTTTTTCACTTATTACAAGCAAAAACATCTTGTATTATTTTGTTTTTTACTTATTTTTGGAGGGGCCTTTTTTCCAGTGCACAGCTATGTTTTGTATTGTACACCTACATAACACATCGTTTTAAAATGTCTCTGTTTTTTCTTGTGAGATCTGGTAGAAATTGACACCTTCAGTCGCTCCTGCAGATGATGACACAGTTAACTGCAGCACCTGGAGCTGGTGTTGAGTCGGTGTCTTGTTGACATGTCAGCAGGCAAAACTGCATATCGTAGGAGAAAGGGTTGCACGGACACTGTGGACTCAGATTCAGAAACTGTGGATTAATTTTGTTGGTATCATCTCACACACAAATCAGAGGAAAAAATGTGCTACACAAGGCAGCCAACCCCTCCAGAGGTCTGGATCATCCTGACCATACGACACGTAACTGGATTCATTTAAAGGCAGCCTTCAAGGAACTGAATCTGAAAGACAAATTCCCAGTTCCTCATATGTCACTTTTGGTGTGCATGTGCTTTTCTGCTGCATGCACTTCATCTCTCAGGCCACAAGGAAGACAAAGAGACTGAGACTAGAACAGCTCTGTGTATAAATCCAGATTTCATGGAATCTTGAAAGCAAAGCAAAGTGGAGCACTGAACCAGATCGATCATTCAAAGACATTTTACATTCAAATAAATGTTAATGTTGAGTTTGCATTAATGAGATGAGAGAGATACAATTGATGCACTTTAACAGAACATCACTTGAATTAAATAGTTTTAAATTACACTTCAGCAGCTGCAACATTTTTTCTCAATACATCTTATTTTGACAGTCTCTTCAGTCATTACCTCTACAGACCAACACCAGGTGAAACAATGCATTCGTTTAAGCTGTTGTGAAAAATGTATTGCATTTCTCAAATAAAGTACTACACACAGCAATGTTATTCTGTACTTTGAGTGAAAAAACAGAAGTTCATAAACAAACACATAAAGGTAGCACCTCACCTCTACAGCCAAACAATCAAACCCAGACAACACACTGATTTCAGATCAGTGTCACATCAAGACTGTGAAAGATACAAAATTCTTCTGGGTAACCACCACAAGTCTGTGACTCATTAGATGGTTTTACTGCTAAAATAAAGGGTTTCATATAATATATATAAGTTCCAGTTTGATTTATTTCTCACTTGAGTATTTCCATTTCATTAATCTTTATACTTTAACTCTAATATATTTCAGATACTTATATTGTAATTTTCACTCCACATCACTTTTTTTTAAACTTTCAGTCACTGGTAACTTTGCAGATTCAACTATTAACACAAAATTATTCTGAAATGAGCTTTTCTACATAATGAATATTTTTACTTTTGCTACATGAAGTATAAGTATGCATGAAGTATATAGTTGATGCTCATGCTCATGAGTTTTCAGTGCTGTAATTTGACATTTACCAAAGCAAAAACTCTTTTATTACCGACTGATGATCAGTTGAGTTAATGTTAGTGTCAGTTTAAAACTCGTCAATACTTTATATCAACTAACACTTTTATTAAATCAAACTTGACCCAGTGTTACAGTTGAATTTAGTGTAAATAGAGAGTCAATCTGAAACAGTTGCTTTTCCATCATTTTGCTGCTCAACATCAACAATAATTCACCATCTCTTGCCTTCACTGAAAATAGTTGTGATGGAAATAGTGCCTGGCTCGCTGCAGCTCGCTCTGTGTATTAATACACTCGGAAAATGCTACTGTATGTGTCGTCGGTTTTGCTCAGCCAGCTGTGATTAAGATGGGGCCGGTCGGGGCTGGCCACAGTCTGTGTGGTTTCAACAGCTCCCCGAACAGAGACCCTAACGATCCTCCATCAGCTAACAAGGAAAAAACAGGGTGGCAAATTGATCCACATCCTCTGAACAGTCATGAAGGTAGAAGTATCTGAACATCCTATTTTATACTTCATTTCTATGCATATCTCCAGTGAGAATCAGTATCTGCTGCAGCTCCATCCCAAGCCCCCCCTGTGTGATTAATGTGCCTGACTATGTTGCATAAAGCCGCATTTTAAAGAAGATTTGACCTTGTATTTAATCTGTATCTGAGGTCTAACAATAAACTCACTGACCGTGGTTAGAAGTTAAACATAACCTCTGTATTCTGATCAGACAGAAAGTCATATTTTCAGCACATTGCCTTATCACAAGGCTGCAGTCTTCCTCTTAAACAGGCAGCGCTAACAATATACGCCCAGATTTGTGCTCCACTGTTACTGTACTGTTCAACAGTTATCTTGGGAAATAAGTCGAAAATGCCTCAAGAGCAGACCGGAGACCGAACATTCATCAGCATGTAAAACATCTGGAGCCACATGTTGATTCCCAGTCGAGTCAGAATCACTTTCCATGTCTCAGGTGAGATCGGCTCCTGGTGATTCACGTAAATTTAATAAACACTTAAACACACTTTTCCCCAGAGGAGTCTGCATAGTAGTACTTTTTGGAAGGATGTAGGTCTTTAGATAAGATGGATGCAAACCGAGAATAGCCTTCTAAATAAGACTACGCCGGTGGTTAAGTCCAACTGAAGCAGCAGGTATGTTGCAGTCCCCCCAGCAGGATGTTACAGTACAGTATCTCCTCTTTGTGATAATGATAATCTCAATTTACACATGAGCACACACAATGACCCTTAATCTTATCTTCCAACTGTGTGTGTGTGTGTGTGTGTGTGTTGACATTTTCCTCAACAAACTTCTGTTGACATCACCCAACAACATGTTTTAGTCATTTTGCTACAGTTTACACTTTCAGTCCGTCAGTTTCAGGTCTGCAGAACCGGGCACTTGGTTGTTTACAGTGTGACACTTCACACACAGTGTACTGAACTGTTATAGCTAAAAATAATATCCATTGTCACAGTCAAGCCTGTCTTTGCTGTGCATGTGAACTGCAGAATGAATAGCTAAAAGAATTGTCATTTAATGCTTCATAAAGCTTTTTATCGGCTGTGTGTGTAAACATGAAGAGTCAGTAAAACTTATTTTGTTAATAAAGCATTTTATATATTTATTTTTATATATATATATATTTATTTATTTATATATTATATATAATTATAAATAGTGTTGAATTTGGTAACACTTATAAGCCTTATACAGACATTAAATAAATGGTTCATAACACTCTGTAATGTATTGTACACATGCATTATAAAGCCATATTAGGACATATATAAGTACAATAATGACTTCCTCAGATGAAGACATGCTCATATAATTACATATATGTTATGTTTGTCATTCATTATCTATCTAAAAGAGCTCTGCTACTTGCATACAACTACCTTACAGTATGTAACAAACAGTTTATTAAATGCTAATATACTGCTAATAAATGCTGCCATCATGGTCTGAAGCCACATTCTTCACCAGATGAGACCAAAGCAAGTCATCATTAAGATAGCAAACATTATATTTTAAAAGCAAAGAAAAGAAAAGCAAATGAAGAAAACTGAACTAAACTTAAATTCTTAAATATTCAAGGTTTCTTTGCAGCCTGTGTTTATCACATCATTTGGAGGGAGAAACTGACAGTGAGGAAAACCCTTCATGATGATTGGCTGCAAAGAGGAGGGACAGTATATAGACCCTGATAAATGTGGAGTTTCATGGTCTCCCCTGACAAATCATCAATGGCCAGGAACCTTTAGCAGACACACTCTAATGCTCCCACCCACAGACATTTTACAGAAGTCAAAAGTTCCTTTTTTTTTATTTTACAGTCAAACCGCCGGCCTTGTTTATTTCATTTTATTTGACACAGCCGGTGGCCTCTGAGAGTAGCTAACTTCATAAGTGTGTGCTATACAATAAGAGAGAGAGAGACATTTTTCGTTGAGTGAGAGGAAATTTTGAAACATTGTGCAATGGTGCCGCAAAAGTTTTGAAAGGTTGTGAGAGTTGTTTTGCCAGCAAAGCGACTGAGAGCCGGTCCGTTGGAGAAGAGGTCTCCATGTTGCATCCATACAGAATGGAGAGCTACCTTATCCCGCCTGTGAGTATCCACTGTTTTCTTATCATTTAAGCTCTCGGCAGACTTTCAGGCATCTGAGGCTTGAACGGAGCTCATTGAACTGTTTGATTTTAATGCAGCATCAAACACACCAAAAACACATGTGATAGTCCAGAGGATGGACGACGTGTATTATTATTTCAAATTAGACGACTTAATGTGAGTTCATCCTCCGTTTGAATACAGGACACAAACTGTAAGAGTCTTTTATACTACAGGAGACATGAAAATGAAACTCAAGAGTTCTTGAGAGTTTCAGAAGAGTAGTGGCAAGGAAAAAAAAGTTATTATTATAACACAGATATTGCTAATATCTCAACTCATTTATAAACTTAAATTTATTAGAGAGATAATGATTTTTTTTTTATAAAAGACAGAAGTTGATTGTTTCCTTTCCAGCGTCAGATGTGTTATAATCTATGTTGTCTGCCCCATTTGCACCTTCCAGTAAAGGGTATTTCTCTCATGATAGTTTGTGGCTGAAACTGTTTTTATTTGCTCATGCAGCACTCAGAAGAAATGTACGACCCTGAGATCTACAGACATCCAATTGCAGAGTATTATAATCCGTATGTCCTAGATGCAGATATTCAGGCAGGTGAGTTTTACTTCAGCATCGCTGTTTGTCTCGTGTGAACTGTGTTTGAATCTAAATCACCACTTTTAAATTATATCATATTTAAAAAATGAAATTCAAGACATTTCGAAATGCTTTTTTTTTTAAATGGCCAATGTTAATGTTAATGAAATGTCCTAAATGGACCAACGTGAATCTTGTTTTCCTCTCAATTTTTATTACAATAAATTATTGCCATTTTATTCTTTAGTCATTTTTTTCCTCAGATTAGTCACCATGACCTGATGTGGTGTCTTTTCTGGTGTATTGGACGTAAAAAGCCTGCAGCGTGTGCAGCTGGAGTGCACCACATCAGGGTGTATGGAACACAGGAAACAGATGCCATTTCTTTCGGCCGCTACAACTACAGACATAGAACAACTTTCGCCCCATGGGGTTTTGTTGATACATGAGAGGTGCTTTACTTTCTCTTGTAATCAACTGTTTTGAATATTGCACCAAAACAATCTAAATAGGGAAAGAAACGCTTCTCCTGACCTTCTAGCCCGGTGAGAACGTTTAGCTGTCACCGTCACATGCACATGTAGGAACGATCTTACGGTGTTTCAGTGGTTGCACGACATGGCTGAATTATCCTGTTTGAGCCATTCTATGTAAGAATACATACACTGAGTTTTGCAGTATTTTGCATGTGACTTTTGTTCACTTCACAATGTGGCTCTTCTCATTTTTCATTGTTGCACGTAAAATATGTAAAACTTGAATTTGGGAGCTTGTTATATATTAATTCTTAAGTAAGACACAGTTGAGGATGAGAAGGAGTCAACGGCTGTGGCGACACTGCGAGTGTGGCAACAAACAGGAAAGAGCTTCATGCTGAATTCTATTATTCTCCTCATTTCACCCGGTTTATGCAAACTCAAGCACGATGAGTAAGCAGCTCGCTGTCAACTCCACTTGAGTTGGACTTAGTAGTTTTAGATGAATTTTCATAGACATACATTTTTTTTCATGACTCATGCATTTCTACTATATGAAATCATTTTTCTGTTCGAGGCTTGTGTATGAGGCTGTGTGTTCCAGTTCACCTCACTCGGGGTTCCTTTCTGTCTTCTTTCTCTTTTGTGGTAATAAGACACAAGAAAAAAAAAGCTGTGGCCATTATGCTGTTTCTCACCTTCTCTATTTAGATCACTGGGACTACCACGCTCACCCTCACGTACACTCTGTAGAGTTCGAAAACCTCCAAGAGAGCAACTTCACAGAGCTGCAGAGCGTGCAGGCGCTCCACCCATCAGGCCTCATACGACACGAGCCCATAAGATACGATCCAGAAAACCTGCTCGACCCAAATCTGGGGGCGCATCCACATGTGCTACAGCAACCAGTAAGTCACCCCAAAAAACATTCATATATCAACTACGAGCTTGGTGGTGATTTTGTTATGTGCTGTATCATTAGTCAGGAGTTTGACTGTAATGACTGTGATCACTCATTGTTCATGTGAAGACAGTGATGAAGGCTGAAGTGAGGCTTCCCTGAACATGGTGTAATACTAATACTAAACCTGGTAAAGAAACGAGTCCCTGGGTGAAGCTTCTGAAGCCATGACAGAGTGGATGGTTTTAGGTGAGAGGAGCCCCCGTGTGATTTGTGAAACATGTCAGCCGGCCCCACTGACAAACAACATGAAATCAATCATAATTAATCAATCAATTATGATTAATATTCATTAATCAATCACAATTGATTGATTAATGAATATAATTTATCTGTGAAAAAATTTTTGATTTAAAAAAATGCGCCCCTGACCTGACATTTAAAAGATACTAATTCTGTAAAAATGCTGATATTCATGATTGATATTCATTAATCAATCATAATTGATTGATTAATGAATACAATTTATCTGTGAAAAAAATTTTGATTTAAAAAAATGCGCCCCTGACCTGACATTTAAAAGATACTAATTCTGTTAAAATGCTCTCAGTGTTTTTGGTGCAAAGGTAAAAAAAAACAAAACTATAATTACAAGGAAGAGATAACTGTTGGTGGGTGGAAAATGTCACACAGAGGCTTCATGACCTACACACTGATCTTGAGCCAGTGTCCACTAATGCCTCTAAATCCCCCAAATATCACTGCAGATGTCCTCAAACCAAACATGATTCACAGTTTGGTTTCAAATCAGAAATGGATGCTTCGGGAGTTTGAGGCCTTTTATGGTCCTGTGACAAAAATCAGGAAGTGAATCTTTGAGCTATAAGAAAAACTTTAATTTTAGGGTCTTAGATTTTCGTTTTAAAAAGAACTTTTTCTTGAAATAAGGTCTGAAGGCTCAGCTAATCTCACTCACTGTCACAACTGCACGCTTCACCCCCCCTCCCCTCCAGTTGTGAACCAGTGAACCAGAACCCAGATCTCTGGTTCAGTGTGTCTCACCATGTCCCTTCCCTTCCACCATTTGTTGGGTCCATCACGACAAGTTCATACTGTGGAGACAAGCAGAGGTGAAAAAGGCAGGATTGAATTATACAGAACAATTCATACACTTCATGCAATGTCAAAGCACTTTGCGTGTATTTAAAGATCTGAACCAAAGAAGATATATGTGCTGAACTTACACTTTAATGGTGAGAACAAATTTCATATGGTAATGACAATAACTTTTAATCTTTAGCAATAACGAGTAACTTTTGCTTTTATACCTAAATAAACTTATTATTGTTTCCTGGAATAAACAACTTTTTTGAAGTGATGATTTCTTTAAAACAATATTTTCAAGCAAAATCCCATTTAATTTTTCATTTTATCTTATGAGCCTCCATCACTGCTCACCTCAGTTTGATTAGGGTGGTTGTTGGGAATAATAAATACATTTATAATATTTGATAATGTAAATGGATTCACAGTTGAATAACTTGAAACATAGGGCACATATATAGATACACAAACACTAACATACACACTCACACACCAGCCTCCTAAAACACAAGCAATATTTCATCTCAGCTACTTGTGTTTTAGCTGTTTGTGTCCCTCACTAAGCACATGTGCCTTTAGGTCACATGATGGTTTTCACTTGCGACAACGAGAAATTTCCCTTTAAAAAAAAAAAAGAATTGCCACTTTTATTATGAGAGAATGTGTTTACATATGACAAGTTAAGGTGTTAATGCATCAATTGAAGCGTGGTATGAGAATACAATGTGAAAAAAAAAACACTGTTCACAAACGAAATTCACAAGAAGGTTTCTACCAATGACTGTTTTTGGTAAACGTGTTGCCCACCCAGGCATACAGCTATAGCAGCGTCCACACATCGCAGCTCATGCAGAGAGAGATCTTCCTTTACTCTTTCACTTACACTGAGAAGGTTTGAGAGTATATGTCTGGTGTTAGGTGCAGTGTAATGTATCAGTAGCAACAATATCGCTCTGAAAACTCTGTAGTGAATATAATCGTTCTTAATATACTAAAAGACTTGAGGTGTCGGACATGCTGTTGAAAGTGAAAATAAAAATGGATTTAAAAAACATTTGTTTGCAAATGTAAAGTGGAGGATGAGATATGAATATCAGCACTGGAGGAAGTAGTATTCAGTGGATTTATGTACTTAAGTAAAATTATCAATACCACATGACACAAAAATAATCCATTACAAGCAAGTTCCAAGTTTGGCGTTCAAAGCTTTACTCAAGTACAAGCAAATATATTTCAGCAATGAAATACAATGAAAGTGTTAATAGTAGTTACAGCTAATAATCTAGTATAGTATAGTATAGTATCTAGGCTGTCATTTCTTACCTCAGTTTAGGCCCATTGTGTATTTTTACTGGTCATATATTTTATACTGGTCATATATTTTTATATTTCAGATTTTATATTTCATATCCATACTCAAGAGTGTAAATAAGTAATGCGAACTTGTGTATATCTCCTTTTTTTTAGACTGTTATTTGTTCTTAATATTAACTGCTGCTATCCCCTGTGCTGCTGTAACGTGAATTTCCCCACTGTGGGACGAATAAAGGCTTATCTTATCTTATCTTATCTTAAATGAATGTAGTGGTAGTAAAGGTGCAATATTTCCCTTTGAAATGCAACGCAAGTATAAAGTAGCTTAAAATGGAAATACTCCAATACAAGTAACTAAATTTCACTAAAGTACAGTATTTGTACTCAGCTACCTTTTGCCACTAAATATCTGCATTTGCACTGTTCAGTCCTTCCAGATGTACAACAGCATGTTTTACAGCCAAACTTCTTTTTTTAAAAATTTTTTGATGCTCAATTTCATTTTATTTTGACGTAACTTTATAACCAAAAAAACAGTACTTTACAAACAGAGGCAGATTATATATGCAAAGATCTTTTATGATCAAGTTTTTCCAACTAACACTAACAGAGTGTGACTCCTATGCTGTAGGTAGCCTTCTTCCCTCGGCCTGCATATCCGACGCACGTGTCCCAGCGCAGCTCCGACGATGAGGAGCACGGAGGAAGGAGTCCCCCGCTGGAGGTGTCTGATGAGGAGTGCCGGGTCCCTTACGTCACACAGGGAGACCTGGGTAAGGAGCCGGCTTTACAGGCCTTGTCCCACTGTGCTCTGTGTGCAGCCGTTGAGTGGCACTGTGATTCTTTACCGAGCAGTTAACACGGATACTTTAAGACACAGCAACTGTGCTGGCCACGTGAAGACTCCCAGTCATCCAGGTCATGGTATATGTAGAAGTGCTAAGTCACCGGACTTGCTTTAGATTCTTGAATCTCAAGACGTGTGCAGTTTCTTTGGGATTGAATTCTCTGTTAAATGGTGTAGTGTGTCAGTTGCCATTAAAGCTTTCCCCCTCGCCGTGTCAGAATGAAAGCTGCTCTGAATGTTTCCTTCTGAATAACAGGCCGCTGTTGTTTTCCCCACGCTGGGATGGCGGAGGTTTGACATTGAGTCATGTCAGCTTTGTGTTCTGCTGACGATTTAAGATGCATTTTCAGGATGAGCTACTGGTTGCACAACGTCTTTCCCACTGCTGGTCATGCATCTTCGACGGAAGTGGACAAAGTGGTTGTTGTTGTCTGCGAGAAACCAGGATGTTTTTGGTCTCCAAGGCTGTGTTTTTGCATTTGACCGAGGAGATTAACCATAGACTGTATAAAATATGGACGTAGTGGCCGTGACGTCACCCATAGGTTTCTGAAGAGCAAAAATGAAGCAAATCGTAGTGCGTAGCCATCTTGGTAGCCTACCTCCGGTTACTCCAAATATGGACAAAGAGGTGGAGCGAGGGTGGAGCTGAGGCGGGTCGAATGAACGCTATTGGCTGAAAAAAGCCGCTTTATTCGAAATAATCAAACTAGCTACGGCTAACCAGCTAGGTTAAATGCTAAATAACGTTGCTAGCCGGCTAACCCTACGACGATCTCTTTCTCAAACTCAGTGACTAGAATTAGCCGGGGTGCCGTTTAGACCATCAGTGGCTAGCTGTCAATCAAAGTGGCGCCACTTAGATTGACAGCTATGAATTGTGCATAATGATGTATGCTGTATATTTTAAACGAACGCCTTATAAAAAAATTTGCCCCCCCCAGAGTTGTCATGGAGGAGAAAAACAGCTTATGAGACTAGAGCCATGTTTTGAACCAGGCTGTAAATATGTTTTTTTCTGTGGTAAAATCGGACATTTTAACATGGGGCTCAAATGTAATTGACTCCCTTCTGCAGCCTGCTCTAGTGGTTATTCGAGGAACTGCAGCTTTTTTGCACTTCCACATTGGCTTCATTTTTCAGCGCCGGAGGTTGCCGCTTGATACGGATACAGATACAGATAGTGGTGTACTCGCGCATCCCTATCTGCTACCTTCTGATGAGGCACCACCTCGTCAGAGATCAGTGGAGGGATCGTTGAGTCTGCTCTGTCTACTGTAATCACGTCCCACTGGACAAACGTGGCACTCGGCATCTTGTTGTTGAACACGTGTCATGTACCGCACACCTTTAACCAGCAGCTACATGTTGAATAGTCAGTCAAACACAGCACACTCATTACACAGAGCAGGCACCACAGACAGTGCGTGCCACGGTGCCATAGACTGTGTGGGTTTCATCAATAACACAATGACAACTGGGTCAGTTCACAGCGACAGTTTAGCGAGGAAACAGCTACAGACTCAAAAGACATGTGACTGATTAAAACTCGTATCATCCTCCAGCCTGTTACACGGACAAACACCCCACCTGATGTGTCCATCAGCAGCACAACACACTGGTTTACATGCACATATTCACACAGATTGTGTTTTATGCAAGCGGCAACCTCCGGCGCTGAAAAATGAAGCCAATGCGGAAGTGCAAAAAAGCTGCAGTTCCTCGAATAACCACTAGAGCAGGCTGCAGAAGGGAGTCAATTACATTTGAGCCCCATGTTAAAATGTCCGATTTTACGACAGAAAAAAACATATTTACAGCCTGGTTCAAAACATGGCTCTAGTCTCATAAGCTGTTTTTCTACTCCATGACAACTCTGGGGGGGGCGAATTTTTTTATAAGGCGTTCGTTTAAAATATACAGCATACATCATTATGCACAATTCATAGCTGTCAATCTAAGTGGCGCCACTTTGATTGACAACTAGCCACTGACGGTCTAAAGGGCGTCACCCCGGCTAATTCTAGTCACTGAGTTTGGGAAAGAGATCGTCGTGGGGTTAGCCGGCTAGCAACGATATTTAGCATTTAACCTAGCTGGTTAGCCGTAGCTAGTTTGATTATTTCGAATAAAGCGGCTTTTTTCAGCCAATAGCGTTCATTCGACCCGCCTCAGCTCCGCCCTCGCTCCACCTCTTTGTCCATATTTGGAGTAACCGGAGGTAGGCTACCAAGATGGCTACGCACTACGATTTGCTTCATTTTTGCTCTTCAGAAACCTATGGGTGACGTCATGGACACTACGTCCATATTTTATACAGTCTATGGTTTTATGTTATGTGCAGCTGTTGAGTTCAGTGTTGCTGGCTGACATGGAAACCAACATGAAGCAGGAGTTCAGTGATCATCTGCTGTGTATTGGAGTTGGTTTAAAAGCGAAGATGAACTGAGTTGTAGTAACAGTAACAATGAATGTGTTTAGTTTCCGATTTCTTCTTTATATTTTTATGTTACAGTCTATGCAAGAAGTGTCTCAGCATCAATATATAAATAGACATAAATCAAATTGTTTTGTTATGGTGTATACGTGCACTGCTATTCATTTTGTGTATACTCAACCTTTGGGTTTAATCAACCCAGTTCTGCTGTTTGGAGACAGACAGCCATCTGTAAAGTAATGTGGAAAAACATCACCAAATGTCATTGCTTAATATGGCAGTTTGGAAAACAGTTCATATGTCATGAACTAGTTTTATCAAGTAGCACCATGACAATGTGGAAAACACTAAACAGATGACTCATAGGTGGTTACATGTGCAAGTATTTCTTAGAATTTCAGATTTTTTTTCAGTAGTCATTGCGTTGTCCTTTAGTTGCTTCATGATTTTTTTTCTTTGTTTCATATCTGAGACCTCTTCTATCTAAACTGTAACTAATATGGCTGGTTTATATGTTAGAGTGTAACTTGTGTTGACTCACCCCATTTATTGTGCCACTATTCCAATACCTACAAAAGGGGCTTTCCTTTTGTTTGAATGTGATAGAATTACAAAGTGCATATCAGTTTAAAATGAATAATCGTTCAACTCTCTGATGTTTCCCAAAGGCAATAAAAAGAAGATCCGTTTGTACCAGTTCCTGTTGGACCTATTAAGAAATGGCGATATGAAGGACAGTATCTGGTGGGTGGACAGAGACAAAGGGACATTCCAGTTTTCGTCTAAACACAAGGAGGCTCTCGCACATCGCTGGGGAATCCAGAAGGGAAACCGCAAAAAAATGACCTATCAGAAGATGGCGCGTGCTCTGCGCAACTACGGCAAAACCGGAGAGGTGAAAAAGATCAAGAAGAAGCTGACATACCAGTTCAGTGACGAGGTGCTGGGGAAGAGTCATCTGGAGAGGAAACCATATGTGTAGGCACCAGGGATAGCGAAATGTCAAAATTTACTCATGACAGGTGTTGACAGTGGAGGTGTAGTTTCTAGTGTTAGACGCTTAAGCAACCTTACCGATCTGGTGAACAGGATTTTTGTGAATAGCTGTACAGTGGGGTCAATCCTTCGAACGTACTTTATGCAGCGTAAAAGACAAAAGACTGTTGGAGATCACTTCATCCAAAGTAGAGAAGAAATAGCATAGAAAGCTCAGTTTGAATCATCTGTCTGAACGTCCAGTCAAAGGACCAGTTATGAAAATGTATAACATGTCATTTGTAAATGTGTACTAACATTTGTGAACGGGTGCTCAGATTGGAAAGAAGCATTTTAGGCATGTCCTGTTTGTGAATTTTGTCCCCTCAGATTTTGTCCTTAAATGTAAAACCTTCCCTCCACAACCAGCTGGGGACAGTAAGGTGCTTCAAAGTGCAGCAATTTCGCCCTGGTGGCCAAAGTTGGAACTGCAAGTCATGTGTCAGAGAGACAATTGGCATACAAATCAAACAGAAAATAACAACAGCATTAAAATTAGGATGAAAATTCCCTGAGCATCACACACATTCAACTACAGTCACACTTTAAACCACACAGTTTATTAGATAGACACAGCTAAAACCAATATGAAATATAAAAGTTGTAGATCTCAATATTTAAAAAAAAAAAAAAAAAAAAAACTTAATTAGGACACTGCAAATCTGGACATGCATTCACAAATCTTTGTTCACATTTCCACATGAGGGTAGTTTATGCATTTTCATTTTTTATTTTATTATTATTATTTTTATCTTTTAAACATTTTGGGAAGAGCACATATTGGCTTTAACTAGATGAAACTATTGATTGCACTCAGTCCAGTAAATATGAAGCTATGGCCAAACAGGGGTTATCCCGGCTTTGCATTAAGACTGGAATCAGGGACGAAATAATGAATCTGGCTCTTTACAAATGTAAGAAAATCTGATTTCCAGTGTGTCTAAAACTCACTGATAAACATCTCTTTAGTTTAATTTGTACAAAAACCTAAATGTAAAGACAACATTTTGTGGTTTTCTGGGAGCTATTGGCAGGACAGTTTCTCATCCAGGAGCAGTCTCTATCTTCTTAACTCTATAGATATAAGAGTGCCATGAATCTTCTCATCTAACTCCTGGCATGAAATTAAATAACCGTACTTCCCAAAATGTCAAACTGTTCCCTTTCTGACTATCATTGGCAGTGTACAGTCAAAAGGCAAAAGGGGAAAGATGTGTTGCAGTTACATGACATGCATCTTCAAAGTCCATGTTTCATGACGTGTAACCAGTATTTGTCCTCAGAGAGTTTCTGGTTTGAAACTTCACAGTCCATCCAGGTCTTCTTCTTCTTGTGTTTGACTCTCTCTGGACATGCTTAAGTTCTCTTTTAACTGTGGGTAATACTACTCTATGTTCTGTATATATCAAATTTCAATTTAATATTTAAAACAGCAAGGAGACGGCAAGAGGTCATTAATGAGATGAGACCATTATCATGATTATGACAAGATTTTTTTTTTATGTATGTTTTTTTATGTATGTTATAATTAAGAATTGCTTGTAAAAAAAATAAATTGTTCATAAATGTATGTCTGTTGTGAGAGTTGTAAAGATCCTGGGTAAGAACTAACATCTCACATCAGAGGAAAAACACAAAGAAGAAAAAGAAGAAGAGAGAATAAATAGTTTTAGGCCTTGTAGATGAGGTCTCTCACCGTTCATTGCAGCTATAGCGATAACTATGAGGAACTGTGAGGTTAATACAGGGCGGAGGGGTGAAGTGGCCTGTCACCCACTTCTTATATCTGCCTTTGTATCCTGACACACTGCAGGCGCCAGCTCTCTACTCAGAGTGACTGTAAGCAAAGTCCAAAGTGACACATCTGAACTTTGCAGGTTAATGGTCTTTACAAGTGCGCAATGCAGATGTTTATCCAGCTGTTTGTCTTTGTATTGAATTCTATTATGTCTTAAATGGCTTTGTCAAGTAATGACTTACGTTTCCTATTGACGACAAAGTCATTCATCAACAATAAAAATATCAAATCAAATGAAATAATGATCAATAGTGTAACAAAAAAAAAATTAATACAGTAATAAGTGGCTAAAATGTAAAGTGCAGTGTGCAAGTATAAAAATACTTCAGCACCTGGTGTCCCAAGAGCCAACAGCTCCCCTCAATGGTCAAGCTGTAATTGATACTCATAACCAACAGGTGACGAGATGAAAGGAAATGGCCTTGAATAGAACAGAATAGAATGCAATCCACAGCAGTACAATGCAATACAGTCAGATAATCAGTCTCACATTAGATGCAATGAATAATATAAGGGAATGTAAATAAAAGCTCAACAGTACATGAGTGTATAGACACACATAGTTGTCAGATTGTGGTAATTAATGGTGATGTTATTTAATTACTTACCTCAGCAGGCAGATAAAGAGGAGTTCTGTACGTGATAGAAAAGTAGGTCAGACAAACAAACACATTTTCAGACGTAAGCGTCGATAAATATATTGCATCAATACCAGATGAATGCAGGTTCAGGACGACTGTTTTCTGATTTTAGTTTTTATATCTTGAACATAAAATTATTATTATGGGTTAGGTTATTATAGGTTCTGTTTCAAATTCTGATTAAAGCACTGGTTGTTGTTGTTGTCAACTAAAACCACTTTCTCACAATTTGACAGAGTGTATGTTTTCCAGATTCAGATCTCAAAGAAAAGCAGGCAAGATCAAGACTGAGGCTGGACTCTGAAAATAAATAAATAAATAATAATAATAATAAAAAATCGTATAGTATCATGTATCGTATAATGCATTACAACTAACATCTTTAGACAGTTGTACTACCAGTTCAGACACTGACTTTTCTGAAGTTGCAGTCGAGCAGTTAGATACATTTAATCAATCAGACAACAGAGACAAATAGTTAACTACTTTGGTATCATAGTGCCGTTTAGTTGTCACGGTTTTTGGTTGTTAATTTGTTATTTCCTGTTATATGATGGGTGTCCGATATCTTTGTTTCCTGCCATTGTGCTTTTCCCACCTTTAGGATTGTTGAACAGTTTCACCTGTGGCCCTCCCTTCCTGTGGTCCTCTCTCTCTTTGCCACTCCCACTTCCACTTCCTTGTATGCTGTGTCAATATGTCCAGTTCTACCAAGAATTAATGCCTTGTGTTTTCAGTGTTTACACTTAGTTTTCCTGGACCTCACCTGTTTGTGCCTGTTCTCTTTTGGATTTGTTTGTCTATACATTGCCTCTCTGACCTTTGCCTGTCTGACCATTATATGATTTTTTTTTCTTCTTTTTTTTGAACTTCAGATCAGAACAGATCTGCCTCACTTGGCATTTTGGGTACAATCCCGTATATCATCCCTTATTCATGTGATTGTAAATATCCTGTACATATTTTTTTTTTAATTCTGATTTTTTTTTTCTCAATTTTTTTTTTTTTGTCATTTCTATTTAAATTTATTATTTTTTTCTTTTCCAAAACTGTGGAAAACATAGTGGAAGGCCAAGGAAGAATTTCATTGTACGGGGAAACTTATTTCTTCTAACTGTGCACATGACAATAAATGCTTTGACCTTTGACCTTACATTCCTGCTACCCAGATTACACTTATTGCAATGACAGCTTAGCATGGTACAGTAAAATATAGTATAGAATAGTCTAGCTAAATGCAGCAAAATATAATAAAGTCCAGCAATACATAACACAGTATAGTCGATTACTGTAAAATATTGTGTAGTACATTCAAGTATTGTAGAAAATATAGCAGTAAAATACAGTTTAGTATTTGTCCTTGTACAACCTGACTGCTTTACAATGCCATACATACAATAGAATTTCTGTAACCAGTTGAAATAAAACCACTTATCACATAATATCTGTCATTTTGTATAAGCTCTATCATTAGTTTTGGATTTGGGTTCCTGGCAGCTTTACACTTTAAAAGGCAGACTTGTAGCTGAGTTGGTGCTGGAAAAAATACGATACATGTGGCATCAGGACAGTTCAAAGAGAGTTAAACAAAGACAAGAATGGTTGAATAGGTCTGCAATTGTAGAAGGAGTTTCTTTAAGACTTTGTCTATCGAGGAAAAACAGCGTCATCAGCGATAAACAGATGAAACAAAACTCTTCCTCTCAACCATCCTCTCACATTGATTCGTAGATTTCCAGGGTGACAGGGTGCAGCACAGATGTGGGGAGAGCAAACAGACTTTTTTTGGATTCAGGCTTCTAAATTTAACCTTACATCCTTTCCCCTCCCTCTCAAAGCCTGTCAGTCAGCTGAGGTGTTGGAGGAAAGGATGGTTGAAATATAGCCCGGGGTCAGGCGTGACTGGGGGTGGGCCGGGGGCCAGGCTGCCGCTGCTGCCGGGATGAAGTGTACGAGGGGGTGGCTGTGTGGTTTTTTGGACATTGTTTGGAAAAAAAAAGGGAGGGGGGGGGGGGGAGGGTCATGAAAAGGGGGGGTGGGGGGGGCACTGGTATTAAAGGCATGGAGGTTGAGATAGACAGCAGACTGTTTAGGAACAGTGAGTCACGCTGTGGAGGAGAGGAGATCGTTCAGGATGCCAGAGCCGGTCAAAAAAGCAGGTAAGGGGCCTCATTCAGCTAATTTTCTGCATATTGTCATAATGTTTCCTTCCAACACATGAAAACAACAGAACATTGGCGTTACAGTAAATTGTCTAAAACCCATATCTGATATTACCATAATCCTGTTGTAAGACCACGTCTTTAAAAAATGACATGATATTTTCACTGTACTCATCATTGTGTTATCAACACACTGCAGCTGATATCTACTGCTGTGTTTGACTTCCTTTGTGCAATCTACTCCTTACACAAATTTCAATACATGTGAGAAAATATTCTACCATGTCGGGCCACGCCCCTCTTAAGTAACTATAAACCACAACCAAACCACTGACTTCAGACCTGTACATTGTTTTCATGATAATTTTACACTGTGTGTGAAATAATGTTGTAATTGCATTTAGCATAAAAATTGAACTTTGTATTGTGGTTTCTTGTGCAACTACAGCGTTCTGCATGTCACAATTAAAATCCAACTTTTGCCTTTACCAAGTATTTCTAAAATATATATATGACATATAAATAACGAAGCTGATGTATCACTTATATTTTCATTTTTTAAGACAAAAAAATCTAATTTGTCTATATTACAGAAGTTATCTGCAAAATACATGAATGACATTTTTAGGATATTTCAGGACAGAATAAAAGAAAATGTAGTCATAAGATAAGACAAATATTCTTTTATTGGACCCACAAGGGGGACATTTACATTTATAAAAAAAAATGTTATATACATTTGGAAAATGTACAACACTAAAATAAAATGTGTTACTTGCACTAGAAAGTGAAATGAGACAAAAATTAAAATACAAAATAAAGTCATGACAATGCACTTGATCTCAGGTAAAGTAACTGTCTGTGCCTCCATTATTCAAATATATTCCATGGCTTATGACGGTGGCATGAGTCGCTTGGTGATGTGATCCAAATTCTCACGTAGCCAGTAGCCAGAATCACAGCATACTACGTGCAATTATCCATCCTTAGTTTTCCATTGGTGCAATAGTTACTTTAATCCCTTTAGGCCTGGTCCGGACCTCGGTTAGACGTCACATGGTCCAGGTGGAAACATCGCCTGATGTGAAATCGACACTGTCACATTTCCAGCATCACTGCATTCACAAAATGCACCGGTGATCCAAAAATTCCCATCAGGATTCCAGCTTGACAAATGACTGTCCACAGGTTTTTTTCCCCCTCCTCTCTTCGGTGGGAACAGATTGTTGTTGCCTCATATCAGATGACAACCCCAGTGGGAAGCTCGAGTGTGCCAAGACTTTCATTGTCATTTGTTTGGGACAATGAGCCTGTAGCATTTCTATCAATTAATATTAACACCCTGCAATTAACAAGATGTTTTTCAGTGTTTTGTATTTGTAGACACATTGTTAGCCATCTTTAAAGTTAAGTATTAAAGCATCACCATGCATGTTTTTGAAATAACAATGTATTAAATGACCATGTGAAACATACGACAATGTGAAAGAGGTCACTCGTAGTGATGAACCGACAGAGAATTATCACCTGAATCTGCAGCTCTCCTCAGCTTTACAGAGCTTTATAACGAGTCTCAGCTCATTGATTGGCTGTCTGGCTACAACTTTAGAATTTTGGTTCATTCTCATCATTCTCATAGCGTTGACTTTGGCTGCATCAGGCAGCTTTTGTCAGTTATAAAAATCTCCAAAAATCCATTGAACACTACCTGCTGAACAGTTGGTGAACAGCCGCAGGTAAAATGTCACATATTTCCAAAAAACACTCATAAAAAGACCAAAAACTGAGCTGAAAAAGAGGGACTATTGGACTTACATTTGCCAAATGACCAAACCACAACTTCAAATGAACAGTAATGTTGCTCTGAAGCTGCTGGATATCAATGTATAAGGTGATGGAGGGTCAAGACACATTTTAATATTAACGAAGATTATGTGTGCATGATGCAACTAAATTAGGAACCACTGATGAAAACAGTGATTCATGATGTTAGTAATGGTCAAAAAATCGGAAAGGTACCTTTTAAAACAGGCAACTAATATGAATACGAAAACAATTAAATCATAATTAAAATCATACCATTACACATAATAGTCTGGAAAAATACAGCAAATCATGGAAAGTTTAGACTTTGCTTCATTTTTAACTTTGATCTTGAGTTAGAAAAGGCTAAAAATCCTGCAGGTGATAGCACCATTAGTCATTTCTAAATTAATATTGGTGTGCAAACTATTAGGTATCAGCATATAAGAGGGATTTTTTTTAAATATATCTTGTTGAAGAGTTTAGTTTTAAATTGAAATCATTGAAATCTTGTATTTTGATGAACAAACACACACATCAGTAGTTTGTAAATACACATCCGATCTGTCGACCATGTTCATTTTTTGCTTAAAGTAAACTTTAGTAATCCAACCCTTTACCAACACTCATTGTCATGATCTTGAAGTAACCTTACTAAACAAAGCAATACACCAGCTACCACCAGGTATTTCCTGACAATGAACTTTAATGTAGCTCAAGGGTACAGTTATATAGCAGAATTGAATTTGATTAAATGTTTTTTTTTGTTTGTTTGTTTTTACTGCCAGTAACTACAAACAATTCACTGTATTAACTAAGATTAGAGTCATTTCACTTTAAATGTGATGAAGGTGTGACAGGTAAAGCAGCATGACTGACAGGAAAGAGTCAACGCATGGCTGGAGACAGACTGAGGACATATCATTCTTTCTGTGCGTCCACAGTCACAAAAATAGAGTCCAGTTAATCCCTCAACTATGATACCTGCACCCCTGCTCCAGCTGAAGCCTGCCAGCCTCATTTATTAGGCCAGTACATATGCATCCTATATTTAAACCCATAAGGTCATCCTGCAACACGTGGAGTTTTTTTGTTCTGTGTGGTTCGGTAATGTGTTGACGTGTTCAGGACTTTAACATGGAAATAAGATGCATCTCAATTACACCTACATACATGACATGATTCCAAACACCTGGTGCTACTGTGAAACACGTGTCAATCACTATTTTTAGGTCCTTTTTAAACACGACAAGTGGTCGAGAATGAGACACTTAATGACTTAAAAAAAAAAAAAGACCTAGCACAGCAGAAAGGCAACAGCTGGCATTTTACACAAAGACTGTAAACTTACTATTAATAGTTTTTCTGACTGAGACCATGTATTGATTTTTTTTCCCATTTACAATCCCAATTTCAAGAAAGTTCAGACTCTTACATAGGTAGTATGATGAAACTGCACATTTCAGAATGGCCTTTTGTTGTGAGCAGCCGAAGCCACACCTGTGCACTAATCATGCTGTTTAATCAGTGTCTTGATAAGCCACACCTGTCAAATGGCAAATGAGGGACGTTCACTAACATGGACAAATTTGCAAACAAAATTTGAACTCTTAAATCTTTCATTTTTTATTTTTTATTTTATTTTATTTTTTTCATTTATTCACAAAAGTGCATTTATATTTTCTTTGTTCAATTTGCTCTCTCATGACTCCAAAAGCTTCAGAATTCAATATTTTCCCTGTAAGTACACAACTCTGTAAGAGATTACACAAGTATTATTGTAAAGTCAGATGTTTGTGCTTTCACAGTGGGTTGAGTGAGAAACGGCTAATTCACTGGTTTTCAGTTAGCCCCACCAAGTGTGCTACAGACTGTACAACACTGTACTTTCTCAACTCGAGCTGCTCCGTCAACCTTCTTCTTTTTTAAAATATGAATGACCTCATCCGCTCTCCTCCATCTTCCATCTCTCTCTCTACTTTTCTCTCTGCAAGTTGTTGCACTACATATGTTGTTCTTTCTTCCAAGATAAAACCAAAAAAACATAAGTGATATTATCATTTCATTCAACAAAACCTTTAAGGTGCAAAGCATAAATCTACTGTTTCCTGTCATTTGTTTTCATAATGCCATAAAATTTTCATCAGCGTTCTCTCACCAAGACAATTATAGTACCTTTTTTTCTCCTCAAGATGATTTGATTACGCCCCCACACTCTAATTGATACTTCAGAAGACTTATCTTTGATTATAAACCCACCCACCCTCTTCAGTTTCAGCCTTTTCCAAGAAGCCAAAGTCTCAGGAGGCAGAAGAGGGCTCCTCTGTGCTCTTTGAAGCAGAAACCGAGAAGCCTGATGCTAAAGTGAAATGGCAGTGCAACTCAAAGGACATCGCCAATGGCAACAAATACGTGATCACAGCTGACGGAAACAAGCACTCCCTCGCTATACAAGCTGTTGCCAAGGAAGACGCCAATGTCTACGCAGTGATTGCTGGGGGGTCAAAGGTCAAGTTTGACCTGAAGGTCATACCAAAGCCAGGTGGGAGACTTTGATAGTGCAGCTGTGTGTTTGAGCTCTCTGCGTGTCACCTGCAGGTCGTGTAGTCAAACACAGAGCACAAAGCGAAATGGAGCACTCCATGCAAAAAACAACACTCGTGTCGCAAATACTCGATGCACTGCATGATGCACTTGATGAACTCACATTCTGCACCATCTGACAGCTCAACAACAAGTCTTTGAATCAGCTTTGTGTAGTCTGTCTTTGGTTTGAAACACACTCAAACCAAGCCAAGGCCGTTAGCATAGCTTAGCATAAAAACTGAAAGCAAATGACAATAGTTAGCCTGGCTCTGTCCAATGGTAAAAAAATCCACCCACCACCACCTCAAAAGTCAACGAACTGACAAAATATATCTCCAAGTGAAAAACAATGTCTTATCATTGACCAGTGGAAACTCCAGAAAGTCCCTGCCAGGAAAAAGTCCCACACAAAAAACCCTGTGGGTATTTAAATAGCTCGATATGGTGTGTCAATTTGCCCCAGAGGCCACCTGTGGTACTGCAACTAAAATTTTTCCGCATAGACCTCCACAAAGACCATTATAATTTCTGTAACAATTGCGTAAAAGTGTTGACAGGACACCAAGTCAAGTCTTTCAATCTGTTTATATTATGTGTAATTAATTATGTGTATATAATGTGAAGTCTGTCGGCAAGCGGCAAAAACACTAATATATAAATGAAAAAAACTTTTTGGGTTTATGGTTTTTTTATAGAGGCGTTTTCCTTCAAAGTAATCTCATAATACATAATGACATAAACCCCCATAAATCAACTTGATGTTTTATACTTAAAGACACAAGATATAACAGGTTTATTAATGTGGACAGAGCCAGATAAACTAAAGCTAAGCTCACATTGACTGTACATAAAATATCATTGACTTTCTCATCCAACTGTCAGCATGAAAGTGAGAAAAACTTTCTTTAAGAATGTGTATATTTTAAACTGCTGCCGCAGTCACAATCACTTTGTCCAGCACTCGCTCAGACTCACAGAGTTCTGCGCTGTAAACTGGAACGACTGTGTGCAAAGTGTGTCACCCAGCGACGTCTGTGCCATTCGTCTGTCAGTGTGACCCGCTGAGGTCGTTTGTTTGAATTTGATAAGCTGGAAAGAAATCTCGAAGAAAGGCCGCGGACTAATGGGCCCAGCGTGTTCGGAGAGCATGTCTGTGGCTCGTATCATCGCCGCCCTTCCTCTGTCTGTACGCCGACCTTGACCCTCACACCAGCGCATTATTTCCTCATGAGTAACCACCACTTGACTGGTGCTCAGGACAGGCATGAGAGGCAGCTGATAACACATGGAAAATCAGTGGGCCGCTCTGAGACGATAAGACAGAAGAAATATTTGGGTGATAAATGTTTGCCAAAGAATATTTTCAAACAGTGTTTAAAAGAATATCAAGTAGATTAAATAGTACAAATATCTAGAATTATGTGTCTTTATGCGCAAAATATTATAAGTCCTTCTCCTTTAAAAAAAAAAAATCACACATTTTCTAAAGAATATGAATGAAGTTTGGAAGATTGGTCACTTTTTGCAGTGGATTACTTTTTAGAGTGTTGGATCCAGTGTCTTTAATTGAACCTCTTGTGACCTCTCTGTGGTGATGCTATACTGACTCCAGCTGGGGCCCCTGCTGATGGACCCGGGGGGCCCAGTGTGGAACCAGAACCGGCCCCGGCTCCGGCCTCAGAGGAGCAGACCGCTGCCCCAGCCCAGGACGCTCCCCCGGCTGAGGGTGAGTCACTCATTTCCTCCTCTCTTCAGTCATTAATGTGACATCATACTGTCATAGATTCTCTGTGTAAAGCTTTTCCTGAAAATGTCAAGGATGCCAAAACATCCCAGTCTGTTTGAAATGCAACATAAATATACATTAGAGAACATTCATGTTTAATTAGTTACGTTTATATTGTTTGTTTTGACACATGTGGATACAGTACCACATGTTTGCTTTTTCATTTTTGTATATAATGCAAGAAGAGTCTCATAAGCACATGCAGCCCGGGAACTCTTGATCCTTATATAAAATTATTCAGATGTGTTAATGTGTTAATGTGTCATGTCACCTTCGCAAAATAATGAAAATAATATAATTTCATTTATTTATTTATATATTAATTTATTAAATTTATTTTCATCACCGATAACAAAAATAAATAAATCAGGGTAAGCTAATCAATGGAAATACATGAAATAACATAAAATATTCTGCTTTTAATACTGAAATTTCTTAGATTTTGAAACGACCTGCTTGAAAACTCGAAAATGCCCAACAACTTTTTATGGCATGAGGTAGCTCAGAAATGTTTCAGCAAGACAGGATAAATGCAGTTTTTCCAAGTTCAGAAAGTCAACATATTTTCATCCTCTCATCTGTACTCAAAGTGTCTAGAGTGAAGAAAAAACACAAATGGTAAATATCTAAACTGTCCCTGATGAAACCTTTCTAGCTCCAAGCTGATGATATGTTGGATTCAACATCAGCATATGACTGAGTGAAGAAGCTTTTCATCCCTTACTCATGCTTTCAGTCCTGCTTTTGAATTGAGCATTGTCTGATTTTGGTGTCTTGGCTGCATGCTGTGGCTCCCTGCTCTGATCCTGTTGGACTTTCAGATGGACAACCTCCAGACACCAGACAGGACCTGACCGGACTGTTCACAGAGAAGCCCCAGACTGGAGAGGTCACTGTAGGTGAGAGGCTTCACATACAAGAGTTCTTCTCATTTATGGGAAATGATCTGTGTATGAATGACCTCTTAGAGGAAGTAGCAGGGTCAGTGGTGGATGTCACCGTTTGTGCAATAAAGTGCTTAAATTTTAACAAGACTTTTATTAGTGTTTACACTTGTTAATGCTTACTATACTTGTTATCATACTGTATTTCTATATTCTCAATACTTTATTCTAGTTAAAGTGTTGATACCTTTTATTCTAGTTGAATTGTTAATACTTTTTTACACTTCTCGTTACCTACTATTTATCTTACTGCTGGAACACTACAAATTTCCCCATTGTGGGACTAATAAAGGAATATCTTATCTAATCTTAATTCCTGTTTATAGTAATGTTTAACTTGACCAACAGATATGTACATCCTAGTTCCAAGTGATAAAATATATTGATGTTTATCTGTGCAAAAACATATATGTATATAACATAACATATTCACTAAATATGCTGATCAATTGTAGAATTCATCAAGGCTAATGTGTTAAACCACAGAGGGAACTGCTCTTTTGTGCAGGTGAGAACATCACGTTTGTGGCTAAGGTGAACGCTGAGTCATTGCTGAAGAAACCCACCATCAAGTGGTTCAAAGGGAAGTGGATGGACCTCGCCAGCAAGTCTGGAAAACACCTGCAACTGAAGGAAACGTACGACCGCAACACGAAGGTAGACTCATAAGTAGACATTAGCACCGAAAAAAAAATTACTTCTGTGTGATTTTATACTTTTATTTAAATGAATAAATGAATGAATGAATGAACAACTGCTTATGTTATATATTTTAATTAACATTTGACTTTGAGGCAACAAAGATGTTTTGCAAGTGTCGCTCTCAGTTTTGCAAGCTCTTGCCTCAGTCGCTCATCCTGATAACATGAACCACAGACACGCCACCTTATAGGTAACGTTACAGGGAGACATGTTACAGATGTTACAGAATAAGATGGAGACAGAAAATTTATAATTTACAGTGAGCAGTGAAATCAGTGGCACACCTCAGAGACATCCAGCATCTAATAATAAAATGTTGCATAGAGATATATGCATATATTTTGACTGACAGATGTGTTGTCGTGTACGTGGCTGCAGATCTATACATTTGAGATGCACATCATCGCAGCCAAGGCTAACTTTGCTGGAGCTTACAGATGTGAGGTTTCATCTAGGGACAAGTTTGACAGCTGTAATTTCGACTTGACTGTACACGGTGAGTGAGCCTGTTGCTCAAATACTAGTTCGTACTAATGTTGTCTGGAACATCATCGTCTCAGTCACTAATATGATTCAGACTTTTGATTATTGCTTTACATTTACAGAGGCTGGTCCTGCTGAAGGTTTTGACATAAGAGCAGCTTTCAGGCGCACGTAAGTTTATAAGACTTGATCACTTTGCATGAAATACAAAATATATTGTCATCACAACTGCTGATTGATTAGTTTTCTTTTTCCCATGTAGTGTTCCCATGTCCCATAGTCTCACACAGATGTAAAAGTCAACCTGTGTTTCTTTTCCTTACATAGCTTTAACTTAAATTCTTGTAGGTTAGATAGTGAAATCCTAAATCAGTTACAAAAAAAAATCACTTATCTAATAATTAAAAGTGTGTCTGTTTAATGCTATATAGATATTTCTTTAAAAATCGAAGTCAATCATGATATTATTCTGTGTTAATTTTTTAAAATCTATGATCTAAAAGATGCTTGTGATCAAAAGTTTCTGAGTGCAAAATAGTGCAGTCTACTGGTCGTCACAGTTTTAACTGTTTTCTTATGAAAATAAAAACAAAATTTAAAAAAAACAAAAATTTACCACCAATTTCAGATTTTAGACTAATATTACATTGGTTATAAGGATTTAAGAGATTTGAAATAAAGGGGGGAAATTTGCACAGATGTCAAAGGTCTGTGGAATATTACCATGTTTAACAAGTAACTGTGGAAATGCTAACTTATTAGGAGCGAAGCCGGTAAGAAGAGGAGCGGACCACAAGCAAGGTAGTAAAGCTGTTTGTCGCAACAGCGGAGGCTCGTATTCAAACTCTGAGGATTCTGGAAGAGCAGAGAAATCAGAAGCAGGATCAGAGACTCCTTCTCTCTCCTGTGTCTCTTCTCTGCCTTCGAGTCAAAGAGAACCAGTGTTGTGGATGGTGCAGCCTCCGGCCTGCTGACTTTTGATAGAGCGACCGGCGGATCGAAGATCACGAGAGAGCTGAGTCAAATCCAGAAATCCTGGATGTGTAGTAGCTGTGGTCACGTTAACCTTTGACAGATCGTGATACGTTGAGATTTGGTTGTTGGACTGTTGAGTAAGTTGCAGCCATCAGCTCTCTCTGATCTGGTCCTGGGTCTCAATCAAAAACAGCAGGGCCAGCTGCACAAACAGCGAGCCGGCAGAGTGAGCTTTGACGGTGGTTTGATGGTGCTGAAAGTGCAGGATGTGCTAAGACACTCAGGCTTTTCAGTTGTCGTGCTCTTCCACCGGGTTGCCACACACAGGAAGTGCAGCTATGGTGTGTCGTAACTTCACCACATAAACCAGAGACTCAGCTTCTAATCCTGCTGGCGGGAGGCGGGAGGCGAGCGCACAAGTCGAATCTACGCCCTCATTTTCATCTTCCATCCCGCTGATGAGAGTGGAGCAGACCCCGGAGTGACCACTGTTTCCTTTAACCTTGAGTGTTTCCCATTGTTCTTGCTTGGATCGCTGCTGCTGCTGCTCATGGCTTTAAAGGAGCAGTTCCACATTTTGGGAAATATGTTTTCTTACTGAGAGTTAGATGAGAAGGTTGAGCTTATATCTACATTTAATGTTTGAGGCTGAGGTCAGGAGGTAATTAGCTCAGCACGACTGGCTCTCTTTAAAGTTCAGAAGTATAATGGTTAAGATACAAATCACAGACATGCAACAAAGGTTCCCTGCAAGAAGCAAACCAGGGATGTTGCAGGTCACACACACACTCCCTCTCTCTGTCTGTCTGCCTGTCTGTCTGCCCCCCCCCCCCC
>JBBMOC010000129.1:274506-287553 GCA_037975185.1 Centropyge bicolor
TGTCAATCAAAGTGGCGCCACTTAGATTGACAGCTATGAATTGTGGATAATGATGTATGCTGTATATTTTAAACGAACGCCTTATAAAAAAAATTCGCCCCCCCCAGAGTTGTCATGGAGTAGAAAAACAGCTTATGAGACTCGAGCCGTGTTTTGAACCAGGCTGTAAATATGTTTCTTTCTGTCGTAAAATCAGACATTTTAACATGGGGCTCAAATGTAATTGACTCCCTTCTGCAGCCTGCTCTAGTGGTTATTCGAGGAACTGCAGCTTTTTTGCACTTCCGCATTGGCTTCATTTTTCAGCACCGGAGTTTGCCGCTTGGGTAGACAGGAAAAAGACAGGAAGTGACGTAACAAGCTGTGTTGCCAATATATTACAAAATAAAAGCCTATTATATAGTTATATCTCAAATATCAAAAAGTAAAATAATAATTCATTTTTGTAATTCAATCAATAACTAAATTAAACTTGTTAACAACTTAAAGGGGAGAGAGAAATTAAATTTAAAGAAACTGCCTTCAAGGCAACACAGCCTGCCTGTATAAGATAATCTGTATATTGGTTTGGAAAAACTGAAAGATTTGTGTGTGATTCTCATGAAGGAGTGGTACACAGTCTACGAGCAGTACAGGCGAACCAACAGCGTCGTGCCTGATCTCATCATGGGGAACGAGTACGTCTTCCGAGTCTTCGCCATCAACCTGGTGGGGCTCAGTCAGGAGCCCTGCAACACAAAAGACAGCGCCTACATCCAGAAAACAGGTGGGCCCCCGACTGCACACACACGTTTAGTACAAAGCAGTGGTTCTGCTAAGTTGTGATTCTTGGAAGTATAAATATTGTGTGTGGAATCTGAGTAGTCATCACAAATGCAAGAGAAGTGTCTGTCTCCTCAGGTATCGCGTACAAGCCGCCCACCCACAAGGATCACGACTTCTCAGAGGCTCCCAAATTCACACATCCTTTGGTGAACCGCTCCGTCATAGCAGGATACAACGCCACCCTTAGCTGCTCCGTCAGAGGCATACCAAAGGTCAGTCGGGGTCATTACAAGAAAAGGCACAAAAATATCACAGTGCTCTGGAAAATGAGTACTGCAAACATGAGATGTCTGTGGAAGTGTATCCCTCAGACATCCAGATCTCTTTACAACTTTGCAACTGAAACCAGGCCATGTCTCAGCCATCATTTTGAAAATAGTGAAACTTGTGACAGTTATTTCTTAATGGGACCCGAGAGCAAAACACAGACAAATTAAAGGGGTTAAAGAATCTCCAGGAGACACAAGAGCGCAAAAAGGTGAAGAGAGGCTGGTGGAGCGGAGTTGCCTCAGTGTATGGAGGCTGGGTGGTGGGTGGATGGTGGTAGGTGCTAGGGCAGGACGGCAGGAGGCATGCAGGTGGAGCAGGTAGGGATGAACACAGGCCAGGGACAAAACACTGGGGACACTGAAGAAATGGGAAAAAGACACTGGAATCACAAAGCACTTGAAGACAGGGACGATGTGGCAGCTAGCAGAAGAATGAGAGGGGTATTTAAGCTGCCAGTCGTTAGGTCAGATGAGATGCAGCTGTGACTAGAGAAGGCCCCTGAGCACCTGAGACCACGCCTCCAGCCACTGAACAAAAAGTGCCACACAGAAAAAACACTGAAAAACTCTATCCTCAGTTTTGGCTTTGACTTCTTATTTCACTTCAGATATGTCTTGTACTTTATATAAAAGACCATATGAACATATTGAAAAGGTTAAAAACTTAAATATTTCTTTTCAGAACTTCAATATTTCAACTGCTAAAAAAATACAAAACACACATACATCTCTTCATTGCAGGTGATAAACTCCCTCCCAGTTAAGTCGAGTGATTTTGATTGTTAGTAATGGGCCAGTATGAAGTGTGCCACAGTGTCAGTGTTACAGTTTGTTGTCCTACCTTTTTTTAGCCTAAAGTGACCTGGTACAAAAACAAGATGGACATCTCAAATGAAGCCAAGTACCGGATGCTCAGTAAGCAGGGTGTCCTGACGCTTGAGATCCGTAAACCCTGTCTGTTCGACGGGGGGGTGTATATGTGCAAAGCCGTCAACGACAGCGGAGAAGACACGGTGGAGTGTAAACTGGAGGTTCGCCGTAAGTATCCTGCTGGGTATAGGGATAGCATGTGGCCTCTTTTCCATCCTTTCTCCAACATCCTCCTTTCCCCCATTTTCTCCTCCTCTTCTTCCTTCATTGATGGCAAATGAACATCAGGCATATTGTAGTGTAAATGTGAGAAAATATAGTAAATATGTTCAACATCTTAAATCATAGCATTTATTTTTCCTGTTTCTAAAATGCTTTATTTTTCAGGTTTCCTAATTTCCAGTAAATTTCCTGAGAGTTTAGGATTATAATAAAATATTTTTGCAATACCTTCAAGTACATACTGTTCTAAAATGTTGTTTGCTTTCAGTTCCATCTTATGGCTTTCCTGATGGAACTGGTACTAATTAGAGAACCTCAACAACCAACACCAAATAACTTGTATGTTATATTTGGAATTTAACTTTGACAAGTTAAAGTTGGAATTTAACTAATTTGACACGAGCAATTAAATTGAATGTATGAATTCGACATGTATCAACGATTTTTAGAAATTGATTACCCGTAAAATAAAGTGTTGCCAAAATTGGATTCATCCTTCAAAAGATAAAGAGTCCTCTTCTAGTTTATATCACAGTATTTATAGTAACAACAAAGCCAAACATGAATTCCTATGTGGAATTATGAAAATATGAACCTTGTTATTCACGAACACATTCTAAAGGTTTAAATAGATCTTAAAGCCATGATCCATCTACTCGAAACGACTGTCTCCCTCCCTCTTTTAATTCTCACCCTTTACTGACACTGTTTTGTTCTGTCATGCTTCAAACCAACCTGTGATCCTGAGGTAGGCACCGACCCCACCCACGCTGTGATAAATGCTGTAGAAGGATTTGTCAAATCACGTACGCACGAATACAATTACCTGATGTCGATGTTAACCTCTGCTTTACTTCCCCAACATTTCTGCTCAAGATGAGTTTTTTGAGGGACAAATGTACTTTTATTGCTGCATTATAAAATGTTTGAAGGGTTGCTGTAATCAGCATTTTTATGTTAACAAAGGATCATGTGACCTCTTGTTTATGAGAGGTGTCACTCACAGTGATGAACCCACAGACAATATCTGAGCTATTCACCTCAGCTCTACTGAATTTTATATCATCTTAGCTCATACTTTTGCTTGTTTGGCTTCATTTGGAACCAAAAGAGATTTAATATTGCTCCATGTTTTCCGAATGTGTAAATAAGTTCGTCAACATATTTGCATTCTCGATATAAAAGATCATGTCAATCTTGTGTTCACACCCTAATTTTGCTGCCCCCAAGTGGACAAAAACACATGTTAGTCATACGATTATTAGTAGCGATTTGACACTGAGACACTGTTTTGCTGATTTGACTTTTGTACCTGACTGATGTTCCTGGCTTACAGCTCAAATTGCCAAAGAAGAAAAAAAAGATGACAAGAAGTAAGAGGGTCAAGTTTCTGACTGAGGAGAAGATTGATTCGTCTCCAGCAACTCCTGCACGTCGACTCTTCGGTGTCATGAGAAACTCTTCATCGCCACCTCTGTTTACACCACATCCTTATCACACATCCTTTTTTTTTTTTGCACCACTTTCTTCAATCATCTCACATGTGGTCATCCTCGCTGTGATGTTAGTATCATGTGTAGGTTACTGAACTGACTGGAGCTCATGTTTGTTTTTGCTGTTTAATAATAGGGAGGTATTCGTGTTCATGTATTGTAAGAATTCATGGCCACTCTATTCTACAGCCATTTCACAGAGTAGAAATAAATGAGTGTTGGTGGCCAATAAATATAGATAATAGTCCAAGAAAGTAACAATATTTATAAATATTAATTTATGATTTGTCTTGTTTCTCATTTATTTCAGCTGATAGAAAAGAATGGATAATAATGTTTTGATTTGTTTGTCTGCATACAAAGGTATAAACTCTTTAAAAGCCACAAGTGAGTGATTTCATTCCGTCCTATTATAAAGTAAGTAATGCTTTAGTAATGGTGCACAGATGGAGACCAGTTCTTGAAATTGCCACCATGACAACTATATCAGCCGCGGTATTCAGAAATCCTAGCACGGCACTGATACTCACAAGTCCAGTGGAATGGGTAAGAGTTGTCGAGGGCTTAGTTTTATTGTAACAAAGCCTCCCTAAAGCCAGAGGTGTGAGGCATGTGCCTAATGTGCCCGCCGCAGAGGGACTTGTGTGAAGGGCTGGAATAGCTGAGATGTCATTTTCCCACCGAGGACGAGTGTCAGTGAAGTGGAACACATGTTGGGCCTGCTCGAGCGGGAGCTGCTGTAACATCACCCGGCTGTTATTCCTTTGATGCCTCCAATGTAAATATTTCCCGTGCCCTCTCAATGTACAGCTGCAAAAGATCCAGCGAGCCTCATACATGTCGTATGTTAACACGCATGACGAATGTCTCGCAGCGCCCCCATTTTTTTTTGCCAGGTGTTTTGACAAGAGGTTTCACCAGAATCAACAAATTGCAAATGAAAAGGCTACATGGTTGAAAGATAAACAGGACGCATCAAATTTCATGTCTGGTGCTTTATACAATCCCAGAGGCTATTTTTCACTCTTCACCAAGTTACAGCTCACGACTCGAGTGACGGCAGCCAAAACTCCACATGGCACAAATGGTCTTATCCATGTTGAAAGGGTTGGGAAATTTTACCCTTAAAAATGTGTTTGCATGAGCAACTTTGACTGAAAATAGTTTAACAAGACTAAATCTGCAGCTCTGTTAATGAAAGTAAAAGTAGCAATACCACAGTAAAATTTAAATTACTACCAATACTATGAGTTAAAGTCATGCACAAAATGAAGTACCAAAACTATAAGTACTCATTAAGGCTCATTTCAGAATATCTTATATCACTGGATCATAATTATTGATACATCTTTATACACACTGTACTTAGTTACTTTCCACACCTGAAATTCAGCAGACTATCATGCTCGTTAGCTTGTTAGCATGGTAGCATTTACTTATTAGCACTGAACACAAAGTAAAGCTGAGGCTGAATGTCATTATTTTTGTGGGCATTTCATCAAAAGTGTTGACTGAAGTGAGATTCTGACCTGACGATAACACTATATGAAAAGATATTATGGTTCATCCTGAGGGGGACATGAATGTTTTTACCAGATTTTACAGCAACTCATCCAAGAGTTAGATATTTTACTCAAATCCACAAATGCGAACTTTGTGTTGGTGCCAGAAAAAGAGTCAAACAAAGTCATATGATACATCATCTGGGAACCATTAATGTATCCTTTTTTTTGGGCCAATCTATTCAGTACTTGTTGAAATCGGTTGAAATATTACACCTGATAAATATACATTTTGAACTCAGAGTGGTGCTACAGGAACAGTCAGGATCAGCAAAGTATTAAAATTCACCCTCTGAGGAACATGAATATCTGCAAGTTTCTGCACACATTTCTGACCACATTGCAATGAACAGGTTTTTCTATATCAGGTCCAAAAATCTATATGCAACAACAAAGTAAAAAGTAATTTCAGATAGTATATGATAACATATTTGATGAAGACAATGGTCACTGCAGTGTTTTAATCTTAACACAAAGGTAAATAAAAAATATTTGTGTTCTTCCAATTTTATTCATTCACAACTTATAGAATAATCTTTCTACTTGAAAAGAATAAAACAACTCGGGGAGATCTTACATGAAAAACTACAAATAAGATTTAATTTGAACTGAAATTAAGTGAGATTCTGTTTATAATCTGTATTATTCTGCAAGTCCGTATCTATAAAAGATAAAACAACAAGTTCATAGTTTATAGTTTGGTTAAAAAAAATAAAATCACAGTATACAGTACATAGATTCCTCCCACAATTTGCACTTATCTAAAATGATGTACAGCCACGTGTGTCAACAGAAGAAGGCAAACAAAGAATAACAACACATGAAAACAGACTTTTCTTTGACAAAGCACTGCTGGTAGCCACTACAGTCGAGGAGGTAGCTTCCTTAGTTAGCATCCCATTTTTGATTACTTGTTTCCTTTTCAAATAATTTACATACAAATACAAAAAAAACAAACAAACCAAGAACCAAACTACTACAAGAGTTGTACATTTTCACCAGATGGGACAAAACAATCAACGGACATTTTGGTTGGCGCATGAATTTACACACAGCCAGTCGAGACAATGCCTACATGACAACAAAACCCAGAAGATTAAAATTAATTGGTGCATTATGAGGACACAAGAATGTCTCGTTGGTGGAAGAAAACGTTTCCCTACATTGCCTAAATTCCTGAGTACTCACATGACGTGCACTTGTGGATACATGCTCCGAGGGTGTATCCACCTGAAATGTGTACAGTCATGCTCCAGCACACCAAACATCAGTCAATCCCTCGTCACACACAGTCTCGATCGGGTCCTCTCTCGGGGGTGAAAAGACGTCTACGTTAATAGACAATATGACAACGCTCCTCTGATGCACAATAAAACTCGGTCACACAGGCTGAAGTGAACATACAGTAAGTGTTTGAGTCACTGGATTGCTTTCAAGATAATTCCTCTTATTTTTAACTCAGGCCTTGTTTTCCTACTTTTTGCACCATCATGTCCATTTAATTTGCAAAAAAAAAAACAAAAAAAAACCTTGCTGTAGATCTTCCAAGTACCTCACCATGGTACACAGAGTGCCCATGTGCACGCAAAACACCCCCCCAAAAAATCCTTTTAATGCGAAAGCACACTGCAGGTACTTGTCTCTAAATTTCTGTGGTTGAATAATGATCGCCCACATTTCAATTATAATGGTCCATTTCATTCTTTTTGGCACCGCTTCTACACTTTGTTGTTGACTCAGCTGGCTGCCAGTCTTCACATCATGTTGGAAGAAGTGGAAGAGTGGGATTACCTTCACGTGTTTGACTTGGATGGTATTCATGTGTTTGACTTGTTGCTCACAAGTCAAATTATGTTTAATGATCAGTTTTAAATCAAGCAGAAACGCACGTCACCTATCAGTCTTCCCATAAGTTCTACTGGTGTGAACGCAGTCGAATTTGCTTTTTTTTTTTTTTTTTTTTTTTTTTTAGATTTGTTGTCAGATGCTTCTTGGTCACTAAAATTATGTTTCTATTATTATTCCTGTTACAGCAATTAAAACTACAATTATCTACAATCTGTTAGCTTAGCTTAGCATAAAATTTGGAAACAGGAGGAAACACCTGGTCTTACTGTGTCTGAAGGTGACAACGTACCAGCACATCTAAAGCTCATTAATCAACACCTTCTATCTTCTTTATTTCGCATTTCACTTTTTAATGTGAATGAGCAGTTATGGCTTTATTTAGGTGACTCTAAATTTAAACCATTTATGCTCAACATGACGTATTCAACAGAGCAATGAGTCATCAATTGTTCTGCCAAAAATGATCAGTTAATAATCAATAAAAATAAAAACAAACAATAAAAAGAAGGGTTTGCATGTTTGTTGGGTTTGTCTCTGCAATAAGAAATGAAAAGTTTAAATCAAACAGCACGATGGCAGAAACTTAGAAAATAAGGCCCAGGTATAAAAATAACTGGAATCGTCCTTCAGACTAAAGAAAATAATGATTTAAACCGACATGTGTGTACGAGTATTCTGTGAAGAATTAAAACACAGAGGCGCTGTTGTTTTGGTGAACACTTGGGTTCTACCGTATCATTCAAAGGTCACCGTTCACACATGTGAAATGGCCTCACCCAGACTGCTGCTCAAACAATAAATAACATCTCTCACCACCACCAAGCATAGCTGTTGCTAAAACAGTGATATCTGCTACTTTTATCACATTCTTAGTCTCAGTAACTTAAAGCAAAGACGTGTTTATTACAGACTGGCACTTACACCATTCTCACACTGATAAGATTACGATCGCAGGCAGGCAGGGCAGAAGTTATTGCTGACGTTACATCATTCCCCTCCGGTGGGTGAAGACCACCTGAAAGTTACATTCACACAGAAAAGTCTAGGATGATTATTACATTTGCTACATTGACGTAAAAAAAAAAAAAAAAAAAAATCAAAGTATAAAATCAACAGTTGCTGTGGAGAAGCTTTAAAAAAAAAAGATATATAACAATTAAAAATGAAAAAGCTTATAAGTACAAGGTGAAACAGAGAAATCAGAAAATCTTTGACACGTACATTGATATCCAATCGAAAGCAAGAGGCAGGCACCGGTGGCAAGATTTTCCTTTGTCGACCAGTTTGTAACAAGACGTGCTCAGTTCAGCTCACTTGGGAAAGTTCAAAAAAAGCATACCAAGTTCCCTTTAAATGACTGCTTGCATCTCTGCTCACACAGTAATTACAAACGTAAGTGCTCGCTCCATCGTCTTGTAGCAGGGTAGTTGGCACATGTTGTGGTTTGATATAAAAATGTTTACATATTCTCGTAGCGTCGAAATTCACATGACAGAGAGATCTGTGCACACAGACGTTCCTAGTCCTTGACTCGAGGTATGTTGTATGAGTAGTGTACCAGAGGCAGGCCTCTGCTCTGACAGAAGCAGGCCCTGCCGCAGGCCTGAACCTGGTCCGAGCTGTCCGACACGAACGAGTCCCCCTCGTCCGCGTACTCGGACTGAGCGGAGGGCGTGCCGCTGTCGGCCCAGAAGCCCTCGGCGCGCTGACACACGGCAGCTCCCGCCAGGAGGGTGGGACAGCTGTGAGACTTCACCAAGTGTCTGCACACCGAGGAGGACGAGGGCGAGGAGCAGGTCCTGGCATGCAGCGCCGCCTCGCACTGCTCGCACACCAGCGTCTCTCCACACAGCTGCGAGTACATCCCACAGTCCAATCCCAGGTGGGTGGAGGAGCCGCCGTCCGTGAGCTCCGACCCTCCGCCACCGTCGTCCCCCGGGCTCTCAGCGCCGGACTTCACCTCCCGGCTCAAGCCTCCGCGGCCGCGCAGTCGCAGCCAGTCCTCCCTGAAGGCCGGGCTGAAGAACACGTACAGCACCGGGTTCAGGCAGGCGGGCAGCGGGAAGAAGATGAGGGTGACGGACTTGGCGATCTCCGGGCCGCCGGCCGTGGAGCCGGTCAAGAGAGGGGCGAAGGAGAATGCCGCCACGGGGCAGAAGAAGATGCAGTTGGTGAAGATGAGCCAGGCCACGTGTCGCAGGGCGCCCGTCTGCTCCGGGTCAGCCAGCTCCACCCTGCCCAGGTGGCAGTACAGCTGGGTGTACACGGCTGCAGTGAACAGGTACGCCAGCGCGTTGAGCAGCACCAGAACCACAGTGACGCTCAGAGCCGGACTCTCGCCACCAGCGAAGGGCAGGCAGAGAGGAGAGGCCGACTGGCCGCTGGAGGTCAGGAGGGGCAGGCAGGCTCCCCCCGCCGCCAGCAGCCCCAGGAGTCCCGCCGCCAGGCTGAAGCGCCGATCTCCCCTCCAGAATCTGCGATGGCCGCCGCCGCCGCCGCCACTCCTCCTCGGCGACATCATGACCTTCCCGAGAATGGTCCGCACGGCCACGCTGCGCTCCACGGCGGCCAGCGAGAGCAGCAGGACGGCCCACTCCGACGAGAAGACGGCCAGAGCCCCCGTGATCTGACAGCCGGGCCCCATCTCCCACCACACGCCGAACTCGGCGAAGGAGCCCCAGGTGGCGACGTCGAGCACGGTCAGCACCCCGACGTACAGGCCCGTGAGGAGGTTGGCCAGGGCCAGCAGCCCCATCAGCAGCCGGGCTGGAGAGAGGGCCGGGGCGAGGGAGTGGGCGTGGCCGGCCGCTCGGTGTGCGGGGGAGAAGGTGGCCACCAGCACCAGGCTGTTGAAGACCAGCGACACCAGGCAGATGAACCAGACCGTCAGACGGATCATCCAGTTCCCCAGCAGGTGCTCACAGGGCTTGAAGGCTCCTGCAGACAGAAACAGTGTGCTTGCTCAAAACGTTCAATTCAGCTCATTTATTTTTAGATTATTTCAACACCGACTGGAAAAGTAAACACACAAACTTTAATGCTCACCTGGTGAAGGAGAGCAATGCATAATCATTGAGATTCTTTCCACATCCTCCCCGCCTGAAATCAAACTCATGTTAGAACACAAATAGTGGCCTTGCCAAAAACACAGGAGTCAGGTGATTACAGTAGGAAGTATGTTAACAACTGCTTCTGTTTAACTTCCCAAATTCTTGTTTCTGCTATGTAACAATCAACAGTAGTTAAAGATAATTATTACATACTTAGCTGTTCTGGAGGATCTAACAGAATCTGACATTCATATTCTGCAGATATGCCAAGGTGTTAAACTAAAATATTATTTAAATACCTTTTACACTAAATTATATTCAGTAAAAACACATTTAGAAAAGACAAGTTTAATAACATTCAGATAAATTGATAAATTGTTAAATTGTAAATTAAATGATGGTAAATGATTTTTTTTTATTCCCTCCATTTAAGCAAACAAACCACACACTTCAACTTTACATTTTTCATGAGAATCAAAGTAGAAAATGTAATATGTTATTAAATAATTAACCATTACATGTAAGATCTACAGTTAGTTCAGTTAGACAATATTTTTAGGCGCTTTTACGTAAATACAAGGATGAAAAGTTTCTCTCTCTGTCACTGCAGCGTTCCCACCTGCAGACTTCTTCACATCAGTTTCCTCAGAGGAGCTCGTCACTGAGTCACATCCAACAAATGCACAGCACTGGTAGGCGTACGGGACAGAGATGGACCTGCGAACAAAACGGCTGTGAGCATCCTGCCGAGGTTCTGAGCTGACAATAATACAGATGGTCCAGAATCTTAATACCATACTGGGGAAAGTATAAATAATCTGTTTGTCTGCAATATTTGGCGCTAATATCTGGATGTTTCCATAGTGTTCCGACAACGGTGGAGAAAACAGATTCAGCTGCTTTTCTCATTAAAGGCAGGAGAGGTGGAGTTTTTTTCTGTCACACACACATTGACAAAATGAGTCCTTGAATCACAGATTTCAGATTGATTCTAATCATGTAGTACGTCAATATAGAGTGATTATTCTATTATCCTTCAACAAATCTGAGAAAACAATGTTTGTATTTTTTAACTATTTTATGTGTATTTCATTAGGAAGCTGAGTGAGAACGAGGGGAGGAACAGATGGGGGATCTCGTACAACAAAGTCCTCGACAGGACTCGAGTCTGGGACGCTGTGAGCGCCAGCAACCGCAAGACCGCCCGGCGTTACACTTAACTCAAACTTTATTTATTTATATAGCACTTTTCATGCAAGTGTAACACAAAGTGCTTTACAAATCAGACAAGATAAAATAAAGCAAAACAAACCAAGCACGCAAACACACACACGCAGGCAAACACACACACACATACACGCACGCACACGCAAACACACACACGCACGCACACGCAAACACGCACACGCAGGCAAACACACACACACACATACACGCGCACACACACACACGCACACACACACAGGCAAACACACACACACACACACACGCGCACACACACGCACACGCACACACAGAGATAAAATGTTGATAAGGCTTGACACCGAGGGTCCAGGTGAGGACAACGTGAGGGGGCCGTCCGCAACAAGAGGCGCCACAGCTCTCATCCACAGGGAGCACCGCCCCAGAGACCCCCACCTGGGCCGGGGTGCACACTGAGGGGTCCCCAGGACAGCGCCCCCCCATTGAGAGCAGGCATAACTACCGCTGCGGAGGGCCCCCCCCCATGAGGAAACACTGGAGCTAAAAACTACGATATGTATTAGTCTAAAAATTATAAAAAGAGAAAATTTTAGAAAATTTAAAGGTAATATAAATAAATAAATATCATTAAAAACATTGAGGAGTAATAAAAGAAATAAATAGCTATAAGAAAATAAATTAAGAAGTCAACTAAACGCTAAACTAAAAAGGTGGGTCTCGAGCCTCCTTTTAAAAATATCAACAGTCTCTGCGGCCCCTTACATTTCCTTCTCTTCTCAACACTTCAGACAGAGCGCTGAAGTTCTGTCTCACCTGAGCTTGGGCAGGTTCTTTGCAGTCAGCACATTTTTCATCTGCGGGTTTCCTGAGAGTTTCAGCTGACTGAGCGTGCTCAGTCCAGTCGTCGGAATCACAGTCAGAGAGTTCATACTCAGATCTCTGCAAACAATGGTGACACACAAGCCATTTATTTCCATACAACAAAGACAGTCAAAGCAAATGATGACATGTAACCATGACAACGACAGCTGGTGGAATAATACACAGGCTGTACTCACAGGTTGGTGAGTGCGCTGAGGGTGAGGAAAGCGTCTCTGTGGATAACTCGGATCTCATTTCTGCTCAGGTCTCTGTACAATCACAACGCAAAGAAGGCACAAACCAGACATGAAACATTTGCTTTTTCAGCACGCATTGTGTTCAGTGTGTGAGTGGACTTACAGTAAGCGGAGAGCTGAGAGACCCTGGAACGTGTCCCGGTCGATTTGCTGAATATGGTTGTGCTGAAAGCTTCTGTAGATTGAAAATGAGAATTTAACTGATTAGAACAAATGATTAGTTTCATTATTATTGTTAGTGTCAATCATTAGTAGGGATGAGCGAGTACACCACTATCTGTATCTGTATCTGTATCTGTTTAACCATCTACATTATCTGTATCTGTATCCGTATTCAGAGTGGGCGGGGCCTAAACCGTAAGTGAGTGCAGAAATGGGTGGGGCTTAAAACTGTACATTATTTTAAGTCTGAAATTGATATGGATTGATCAGAAGTCGCTAATAAACTGTATTCAAAGCCTATATACAGTATATCTCAATAATATTTATAATATTATTTTCATGAACTGCAGAGGGAAAGATACTGATACTGCATGCAGCCACATACAATAAAAATATTAATATAGGCTACTTTGTGTGTTCAGCTA